>JAODLD010000001.1:27820081-27835040 GCA_026781065.1 Mormyrops boulengeri
AGGGCATTGAAGAGGGGAGGGTGACTTTGATGTGAGAGATCGGTTACCAACCAGACGAATCATTTCCTCACAGTCAGGAAGAGGCCAGTAGGAGACACCGAAGTGCAGTTATTGAGTGTTGGGGGAAAATTACATTTCATAGGAGGCATTTAGTGTTGCGTAATTGATTTCTTAACCTAAATCACCTTTGTCTTCAGAACTTCTTCAAAAGTAGATAAACTAAGCATTCAGGGAAGCCTTTCTGCACACAATTGTGGTATTGAGCTGTTAATTTTGCACTTCCTGTTAGCTTTAACGAGTCTGGCCATTCTACTCTGACCCCTCTCATTAATGCTGTGTTTTTACCCAAAGAACCACTGCTCATTGGATGTTTTTGTTTATTGCACCACTCTTTAACACTCGATGATGCAGTGCGTGAAAACCCCATTTTGGTGGCTGTTTCTGAGATGCTGGAACCACCATGTCTGGCACCAACAATCACACCATGTTCAAAATCACTTAGATCATTCGAGACATTCTGATGTTCAGCCAGACGGTAAGTGAACCCCTTGACCCTGTCTGAATGCTGTATATATTCAGATGCAGCATGCTGATTGGTCGTTTGGAGAAGCAGACTATTGGCATGACTGAGCATGTGCACCGAATTAAGTGACTCTTGAGTGTAAATGAATAAGTGTTAAATAACCTAAGTGTGAATTCTTTATTCTGATTCTCCTTTATATTAAATTTTGCTACAGAAAAACACACACATGAAAATGAGACAGTGGTAAATCTTTCCATGGTACTGTACACACCTGAACAACATGAATTTATGCAAGATGAAGGAACATCAGGTGAACGTCCTTAGTAAAAAAATTATAGAGGAAATTGTTCCACATAAGGTCAAAACAATGGGTATTCATCACGTCCCCAAAAAGTAATGTATATCTGGCCCACACACACACACACACGCATACCCACCCAACCCCTTTCTCCTAGGCATCATTCTATGGCAGCCGAATACGATTTGGGTCCTTTACGGGTCCTTGCACCCTCCCGGAACAGATACATAAACACAGAATATACACAGACCAATTTAACGTTCCAAAATCTTGATAAAGTTCATGTTCTACTTCTTTTTGCGCATGTTTCCTCCCAGTCCAACGACATGTGGTCAGGTAAATTAGCCGTAGCACTGTGATGGACTGGCAGTCACTCCAGTGGGTCCCCTGCCTTGTGCCCTTTGCTGCCTGAAAGTATAAGCAGGAATGGAAGACAGATGGACTGCAGTAGAATGATGTGTGGAGTACTTTCCAGCACAGAAGCATTATGAAGGTCTTCCTTTGAGATTTTGAGAGCCTACAGTTGCTCTGCTTTAAGACTTCAAAGACAATCTCTGTTGGCTGTGCTCCTCTCCTGGAATTTTAAAAGCACTTATTCATTCTTCATGCTTCGCTATCAAAGAGCCGGGGTGCCCTTTAAATATGCAAGCTCTCCTTCACATTTGCAGAAGCCTATGTAATGAAGTGCACTGTACGGAGCAAAGCTAAAGTCCTGTTGGTGAGATACACCTATTTAATTACATGATTTAGGAATAATTCAGTTGAATCATTAAAATTTATTTTTTAAAGCTTTTCCAGTCCAGTAACGGCTGTGAGTATTACCAAAAAAGTAGTTGACATGAAATGTTCAAACATCTTCGAAGAATACCAGTCCTTAGCACAAGTTTCATGGGAGGAAATAAATGAACCATAATGAAATATTCCTAAATTGAAAAATTCCCTGTAAATTAAAATGTGTAATTCATTCTGAGGGCACTTTAAATTAATGTGACTTACAAAATGGTAGCTTTTTCTCAAAACGGTACGTTTACTTAGCTAATCAGATTATGTGGACTCGTGAAAGGCGTGACCACACGCTCCAGTCTTGGAAGTTGAAAATCTTTTTCATCATGTTCCCTAACTGTGACTTTCTCTGGCAGTAGTGCTACTGTGAATTCTCGGGCCCGATGCCAAAACCCACAACAGCAGATGCCGAGAGTGTAGCTCAAAGTGTAGTGATTTGCTAGGTCATGGCGCTAATGAACCACAAGCCAAACTGTCGCTTCCTCTGAATCCTTCACATTTTCATTGCATTATAATCTCGATTTGATGATCGGCATGTCGTGGGTTTTTTTTTCAAACTCATCATAGACCATACTTGGCTGGCCTGACAATTCCTGCCAGCCATGTGTTCATATTCCGAACGATCAGTGCTTGCTGTCCTTGTGTGTTATGGCTTTGATTTGCACATACACTTGGTGCCCTGGTTCTCTAATATGCTGGTCATCCAGGCATTCAGACCTGACTTAAACTTTTGAGTTGGATTTCTGTGCCCAAGTCATTTAATTCTCCTTCTTCCTAATGCACCAACTGGTACCAGAATCGCAGATACTGAACTGACATACATAACAGTATAGTGAACAGATACTATAATAAAAATGACTCCAACTATTATGTTAAATATATTTTTAAACATTTTATGACAATTACTATTAATATATGTTATAGGTTACAGCTTTTATACAGAAAATAACAACAATTATTTTACAGTTTTTTAATAATTTTTCAAATCAGCATAAGCTTTCTAACCAAAACAGCTTCCTGGAAATTATCCCAACGCTCACTGCAGGTAGGAGAGTCACCATGGCCAGTCCACGAGTTGCTGACCTAGACTGCGTTTCTTCGGTCCATATCCCAAGAGCTATTCAACCTTCGAGGTACTTAAGCAGAAATAGGAAATATTCAGTAAAATATCCAGCTTGATAAATGCATCTATTTAAGGTACAATGATTGCTTTTATTTACAGACTAAATTCCAGTCTTAAGCCAATTGAACTTAGGGAGTCAATCTGAGTCTCCTCTTTTGCGGAACAATCCACCATTGTGATAGCCTGGGCCTTCTGGACCAGAGCGCTTGGCCTGGTTAGCACCGGTCAGTAGCTTAGCAAAGCGGATGCAAAGGCTTCCTCTCTCAGGTCAGCGAAGCCACACAGAAGCCTGTTTTATAAGGGACACAAATCATCAGCACATCTGGAATCTTCTTGTAAAATCCGGCGGTTTGGCATTTCTTCTTCTACCCTTTCTCTCCATCTTACTTTTTCCCCTCATTAACTTTTAAACGGAGCAGTTAGCACGCTGCTTAAGGACTTAGACCTCAAACAAAAAGTTCTGAACTTCCAGTCCCAGAGGGGGTCCCCACTATTTTATCGTTGAGTCTTTCATGACATTTAAAATGGAAGTTTAAGGGGGAGGTTTTTAACTCCACCCTAAACTACACCCATAAATAACCCCCTTAAAAGGAGCTTTGTGGTCAGCCCAATGGTGGCTGGGGGTCACCCAGGGAGCCCAAGCCAAGACACGAATCAAAGTATGGACTGCATTTTCAATGGGAACAGGAGCAAAATATACTGGAGAAAAATGTTCTTTCCCCACAAATAGTTTTAAGCCAGACATTATTTAAGACAGCCAAATACCCAGGGTCCTTTTGGGCTCCTTGGTCATTTGTTATTAATCTTGTTGAAAGCCAGTAGCCTACATTGGTGGGCATTGGTGACTTGATGGTTAGGGAAGCACACCTGCTATTGAAAGATTGCAGGTTTCAATCCCCGACCAGCAAAGCACCACTGAGGTACCCTGAGCAAGGTACCGCCCCCAAGCACTGCTCCCCGGGCGCTGAATTAGCTGCCCCCTGCTATGTCACATTGTCACGTATGGGTTAAATGCAGAGGACACATTTCGTTGATCTGTGGTGTGTCAACACTGATCACTAAATAGTAAAATAAATAAATAAAACACATTATCTGCAGAGTTTTGTTTAAATTCTCCAAGCAGGCTTTGTTACAGATGATTGGGTTGAATTATTTATGAGGATCTCTTTAGGCTACTGTTAAACACAGGCAAATGGAAACTTGAGACCTGAGTTTTTTAAATGCTCCCAACCCATTGTGCCATGACAGGGCACCCAGGCTGCGCTTGGATTGTGCCTCTTCTCATCGTGACAACTGGCGGTCTCATATGGAAAACAGAAAATGGACTGAGTGACTTTTAGAAATTTGCACTCGCATTGCTGTTATTGATTTGTTTTAAATCGTCAGAGCCATTATTTCAGAGGGAAACATACTGCCACACTCACGCCACACTCGCGGCACACTCCTCACGCCACACTCGCGGCACACTCCTCATGCCACACTCATGCCACACTCATGGATTTCATTCTTGGTAAACTATTGATACAATATTTACTTCTGTCATAGAGAAGTTAAGCTCTTTAAGTAGAAGCTGTATTATCCAGTACTCAATGTGTGTGTGTGCGTATGTGTGTGTGAGTGAGAGAGAGAGAGAGAGATTACTCACTTACTAACAAATATTAATAGCAATTTACATTAAATATTAAAAATGTATTTGACAGAGCTTGTAAATAAATTTAGATTTGCAGAAGATCACATGGTGAAATGAGCTTTGAACTTCCAAGGTTGGGGCTTTGAATCCCACTCCCCCTCTGCAGAGTTTGCATCCTCTCCCCATATTGGGTGGGTCTCCTCTGGACACCCCAGTTTCCTCCTGCAGTCCAAAAGCATACGGTCAAGCTCGTTGGCATAGCGAAGGTGCTGGCGGTGTGTCGATCCTGCTCTAGGCTGGCATCCCATCTGGGGTGTTTTCCAGCCTCATATCCCGCTCTTCCTGGGATAAGCTCCAGGCTCTTTCTGACCCTGTAATGGATAATCAGTTAGAGGTTAGATGTAAGTTCTAATGTGAAACCCATAGCCACCAAAAATGGTTTCCCCAACTCATCTGTGCATTTCATCACAGCTTCGTGGTGTCGTGACACCTTCTTAAAGTCATTTTGTTCACGTTAAAACAGCCTCACCGAACTAGAAATTACATAATACAGTCTCTGACTTCTATGTAGCTACATCCATCCCACCCGGGCATATTTAGACCAGCATTTCCCAAACCAGTCCTCAGGCTACACTGGACGGATCCACATTTTTGTTGTATCCCAGTTCCCAGCGCACCTGTAAGGTATTTAGAGCTTCTGATTGCTTGGGTCAGGTGTTCTGGGAACTGGGATAAAACAAAAATGTGGATCCGTCCAGTGTGCCCCGAGGACTGGTTTGGGAAACACTGATTTAGGCCATTTACACACAGAAGAGGAATAAAGTAATTGATTTCATTGAGTTTGTCATTGAGGGAACCGGAGCACCATTAAGCACGCTCGCTGTACTGGGTGCAGGCGGCCTCGGCCACTTCACAAGACTCTCCACAATGAAGAGCATGCCATCCATCCATCCATCCATCCTTCCATCTAGAGCTGTGACAGTTTGTGATCCTCCTTGTGTGGTTGGTTTAAGCCTTGACTGACCCTTCCTAGTCAGACCTCATCCTCGTGAATAACTTAATTTTCCAGGTTTTCTTTAAATTAAATCAGTCAGCGGGAAAGAATCAGGCAATCAGAGCCTACCACAAAACTAAATTCTGCTGCTTTACGTGATTGATTATTAGGATTTTTACCTCTAAAACACTGATACTCATATTTATTTTATTTAGCAATTATATTTGCAGTTGATGTTCAATTATACGTCAGTGCGGCTTAACCCAGTCCCTGAGGACCCCCAGACAGTCCACATTTTCTTTCCCTCCCAGCCCCTAGATAATCAGAACATCAAGCACCTGGTACAGGTATGCTAGGAGCTGGGAGGGAGCAAAATTGTGGGTTCTCTGTGGGTCTCCAAGGACTGGGTTGAGAAACACTGTTATACCTTATATGCTATATGTTACATAATCATCCAGTAATCATTTAGTGTTTCCTTAAGTCTATTACTCAGCCTATACAGTATTATATTATTCAGTTTACTCTAATAGGGACTTGTGAATGTGAATCTGAACATGATTGTCAAGTGCTTAGCGCATGGAAATGGTTTGTGGTTGGCCCGTATATTTGGAAATGCAAGAGTGTGTCTGGCAGACTAGCCTTACATTTCACAGCATGCAGTCAGACAGGCCGGCATGAGCATTTATGGTCAGATTGTGAAACAATCAATCTGAGCACCTTTGGTCCTCCCTTGTGTGCAAAGAAAACAACTAGAAATTAAGAGTAGAAAAAATATTTAATTATGTCCATATAGTGATGAAACCCAAGCAGGCATATATTTCTGAACTGCTGTGTCACATCTTCAGGAAATGAAAATCATTTACATTATGAAACTCTCTGGGGGGTGCGCCAGCTGAAGGCACCTTCAGAACAAATGGGTTTGAAACAGTATGTTTTATCTGTGGCCTAGTAGCAGCCGTGAAGCTCATGTCAGTGTGGCTCTACACGCTTCAGTGACACAGCCCAAGCCCCTTTTGATTTCCTCAGAGCTTCACTCAAAGATCTCCACCCCCCTAACCAGAGATGCGGCAACCACCTCTCCCTTTGCCTGACTTCATAGCATGATTGATTTTATGCCAAGAGAAAACCCAAGGTTAATCGGAGGTGCCGAACAGATGGTCTGAAGGCTCCTGCAGTCTGGATGCCATGAGTTCTCACATCATCCCAACCTTCAACCATCATTGGAGCCTCCAGAGGTTATTAGGGCAATTCTGATTGCTTAGAATTCGAGCCTTAATCCATCTTATCTTGAAGATTAAGTACATGCTGTTTTTTTTTTTTGACTGTGTTGTTTCATCCTCAATTCTTCCGGGAACAAGACATCGCGAACTGAAGATCTAAAATAGTCTTTTGCTCAAAACCGTTATTGAATTCTAAAAAGGCTTTGTCATTGCACTATGTACTTTTTTCTTTGAATATACGTAGTCAAATGCAAAGCTATTTAAGGGTCACTTACAGCATTTGAAATAGTAAAAATGTATCATTTGGCCAAGCAGATATTTTGCTAGAAGTGGATACTGCTTGTAGACATTGATTAGCCAAAGTGCAAGTGCTTTTTGAGTATTAATAACTTCAACAATGTAACTGATAATGTTCACAATAAAATGTCTCATCGGACTTAAGCAAGAATCTCCAGCAAATATCAAGACTGACCGTAGCTTGGGGAAGAAGATGTCAGAGGTCAAGTTCTGGCCAAGCTTTGAGGAGCTAGTCACCATGATGGCTCTTCATTTAGAGCGGTAAATCTGTCCCTTGAGTACCATCAAGGTGCATTGATTTTTCATATCATTTCAGCCATCTGGGATGTGACCGAATTCAGTATGAGAAGAGCAACTCTTGTTCGCTGTTTTGGTGTAAAGCATATAGTAATAGGAAGGTAATCTCAAAACCCAGGAGAAGCCAAATAGCTATCCTTCAATCAACATGCCCCTTAGTTACTAGAATTACTCATCCTCATTCTAGATGTGCCATGAGTAATAGAACTGCCCACCCTACATCTAGATCCTAATCATTCTATCTCTCTTACACCATTCAGGATCATGGAGGTCAGGAGTCTATCCCACAAACAGAAGGCAGGGAATAACTCAGGACGGGGTGCCATTTTGGACTGTAGGACACAATCAGTGAACCCAGTGGAACCCCTATGATGGCACAGGAACATGTAAACTCCAAACACAGAACCAGCGAGAGGTATGAGGCATGCTAACCACTGTGATACCGTGCCACCTAAGTCCTGCAATTTTCCTTCCAAAGTCGATATGTATTTTGCGTAAATTTTAGCTGCCACCAGATGTTTGGTAGATGGGAGACACCTGCATTTTACCCGTTGTACCACACCACGAATGGTCACAGAGCTGCTGCACAGCTAGGTGAGTACAGAGATCTGTGAATGGCAAGGTGTAACCCAGAGTACTAGCTTGAAATAGTGAACAAGGCCCTTTCTAAAAATAAAAACCCTCATATCTTAGTTAATATTTCTTCATCTACCTAGTAGAGGAGGCCTGAAGCCCATTTCAGGCAGCAGAGTCCACAAGGCAGACACATACCCTGGATGGGATGGCACACAATATAGGCAGCTAAGGATGCTAATTAGCCTAATTGTCTGGATTGTGGAAGGAAACCTGTACAAAATAGGGTCAGAGTTTGCAAACTCCACACTGAGGTGACAGATAGGATTCAAACCTTCAATCTCGGATGGGTGAGGTCACTATGCTGCCTTGTTTCTTCACTACTTAGTACTGGGGTACCTTGGAACGTAAGCTAAATTTGTTCCAGAAGGCTGAGTTGTGCTTTGGTCGAGGTCTCCATAAGGAATAATTAATATGAATCTACTGTGTTCCAGACCCCCAAATGACTATGCCTATTCAAACCTATGTACCTACCTACTGTAACTAACAATAAAAAACATTAAGAATCAATATAAAGCTAATACACAGATGAAAAAGCACACATACAAAGGCAATAAACATGAAATACATGACCATTTATGAGCACTTCACCTGTATTGAGGTGAGCTGATGGCAAACTAGAAGTGGCAGGTGGAGGTTATTGTTTGGAAGGGGACCACATTGGTAGAGATGAACGCATCTTGGCCCAAAAGTTTTAGCAGGAATAGTCGAGTTCCAAGATCTCCTTCAAGATACAAGTCCAGAAAAATTCGACAGACCCGCTCGACGTCCATGTTGATCGAGCTAAGAGGCGTTCAAGTTCCAAGGTTCTACTGTACTTCTGTTCAAATACAGGAACTGCTTGTTGCCAAGATTTATTTCATAGCAATGATTTTTTGCATTTTTTGTCAATGTTCAGGTATTTCAACTGAAATATGAAACATTCATTATAAGCAGTTAGTCAGCCAGTTAGTCAGCCAGTTAGTCAGCCTTACGGGTGGTGTGTTTTTCAGTAGGTAGTATTCAAGGGTTGGATGTTAAAATCCTTCCCCCATTCTATGTGTGCCGGCTGCACCCCTGCTATTTCCGGTCTCTTCCTGCACCCAACAGGAGTGTAGTTAAGGGGGTAGGTGTCTCTAAATCACATAGAGTGTCCATCCAGGATGGGGAAGGAGAGGTCAGAGGTCCCACAACCCTGTACAAGATGAGCAGTTGGAAGATGGATGGAACATCTGCCACATGGCACAAGAAAAATACATAACATAGCTAAAATACCATACTCATCCAAGCTTAAGCTTACTTTTCTAGTCCTACTTCTAATTTTCCTTGCATATAACTACTAAGAATGAACAGTATCTTTCATTTGTCTTCCAGTCATCAATCTGATTGATCAAGCTGTTTCCCGTCCGCGGAATTCGAAACCGAGGATTGTTGCACCAATCCTCTTTCTCAGCGTGACCAACTTCGTAAGACTTTGTCGACATTTATGAATCCCGGCCACTGACGTTGTTCAGATGTTTGGACTCCGGACATCTGCTCTTAAGGCCCAGACGCCATCCGACTCGCCGATGCAGAAGGCCCAGGCCGCCTAAGCGCATGACTTTTGTTCTGTCAAAGAAAGAGTGGAAGCAGCAGGCCCTACGTCTGGCCCACAGCTTCAATGAGAGCCTTCCCGCTCTTTGTGGTGGATTTATCGGCCTGTGCCATTACCATATTTAACGGGTTTAAGGGGCATCGGGGCACAGAAGACCATCATCCATCAATTAAAGTGAACAGACAGTCGTGGCAGCGGCTGTGCGTGGTGCACTAGCTCCTGCATTAATGCAATTATGAAAATGAAATACTTCACCTTTATATCACTCCTATATATTATGCTACTATTTATATTAGTATTTATAATCTCCTTCCCTCAGGCTGTATTTTTTTTGGTTTCTTATGGTAAAACTCTTCACTGCTGCAGATTTTAAATGCTCACACTTATAGTCACAATCATAACTGCTTGACATAAAATCCACATTATGGAATCAACCACCATCAACCCCTGATATTTCAGCCTGAATCCCCAAATTCACACAGATTATCAGACAAAAACAGTTACAGACGCTCCTCTACTTACGAAGGTTCAACTTACGAACTTTCAGACATACGAACGAAGAGGACTGCAAGTCCAAACTGTGTTCATTGGGCTCCCGTTCGGAACGTATCTCGTTCGTGAGTAGAGGAGCGTCTGCATTTGCATTGCTTGTGATTTCACTTCATCATGCCTGCCTTCAGCTGTTATGTTTAAAACTGAAGCTGAAAGACAGGTGGGATTTTCATAGAAGCTCTATTCCTTCTGTTGATACTGCATCAAACCTCCCTGTCCTCCTTTAACACTGCAGTTTTCTATTTTTAGAATGTCTATATATCCATCCATCTTCTGATAGCTTATCCAGTCCAGGGTCACGGTGAGCCTGGAGCTCACCCCCAACGCACAGGAACACCTTGGGCAAAATGTCAGTCCATTGCTGAGATTTTTGTTAGGACACGTGAAAATCTTCTAGCTGTTTCTTTGTGTCCCGAAACTCAAACCAAACCCAAATTAAAAAACACATTGGACAGAGCTTTTTGTGAAAATGAATCAGTTTTCCAGACACATCTTTGCATCCCTATACCCATACTCTATGTTGAATGTCAAGAATACAGTCCCCTATTTACTAGCAGGGTATAAGCCATTAACACGGCCTAGAGAGTCACCTGACTTGCCCTTGCTACATGACTTCTTTGCTCTCTCATGTGCCAGGCGTGATTGCTGGTGGTAATTGATGTGTTGGTCCAGTGTCTGTGTTTGCTTTCTGAAAGAAAAAGGCAGATAGCAGAACTCAAGTTTCCTTCCTTTGTGATCCTCCTAAATTTACTAGCTTTTCACACTTAGCTCAACAATTTACTGGACCTGAGCCCAAAAAACAACTCTAATCCGTATGTTTTGCACTCTCCTGCAACCCTGGGTGTTCCAGAGCATAGAGCATAAATAACCCCCAAAATCAAAGGCTATGAAATTACACCCATGGAGTTTGAACCTGAATTATTTATTGTAGTTGCTTAGCAAAACTGCTTTCCAGAATACCTATGGTGGACGCTCACTGAGGCTGCTATAGTTGATGGTTCTTTGCCCAAACAATGAAGCAGCATGATAGCTCAGCCCATCATGAGGCTTGAACCAGCCGCCTGATGCTACCTGCCGCAACACCCCCCCCCCCCCGTTTTTGTAAAAGCAGTCACCTGAGGCATCAAGCAAAGATCACGCAGCCCCACTTCTGCGTCATTCTAGTGGGCTATTATGTCGTAACGCTCCAGGGAGAGGTCACAACAGCATCAGATGGAGAGGAAGAGTCTTCCCCCGTGAGGCATGCGGCATTTACCCAAGTCTTTGATAACTTCACTCAGACAGGTAGCCTCCTGAGCAACAGATAACACAGAGGTTAAGAATGTGGATTTAAAGGTTATTGATCTTCATGGAGGATCCTGCTACTGAATTAATGGGTATAACAGCTAAAAGCAACTCAACTGCAATACAACCTTCTAGCAAAATGGCAGCATTTCTATTGGAAATACTTGTTCTAAATTGAGGTATAGAAATACAAAAAAAGCGGGAATTCTATTTTTAATCTGTGATCAGCAGGAGCTTTCAGTGACACTGAAATTTGCATATTGCATGTAGATACCAATGTTATGATCATCGCAGCGCTGGACGATTTGTTTTATTTTATTTTTCAGTGTCCCGGTTCATGGATTGAGGCAGAACCACAGTGCATGATAGTATGAATGACTGAAGACACAAGAACCGCCATTATCAAATCTATCAGTACAAATATTCAGCACATGAACCCTCAAGTTAGTGGGAAGGGTATAGATGTAAATATGTGGAAGGTGACTGAAATGATTTGGCAAACAAGATAGGTTTCTTGTAGTTTCCTTAAGGGGCAAATTTTTATGGTTTCAGATGGTGATGCATTAATTATGCAAATTCAGCCATGTTTTCTTAGGCAAAATCACAAACATGGCTGAATTTTGGTCCCGGTACTTTTGATTTCTCTGTCCACACTGGTCATGCAACAAAGATGTTTATTTTATGCCTTTTTAAAAAGTTAGTAGGTTCTGAGTTACTGCATCCTATTGCTGAGAAGATTTACTTGAAACTTTTCGAGGACGGGCGACATTCCAACCGCACTCAAGACATGAACTTATAGCCCAAGCGATCTTGGAAAACGAACGCTTCAGTGGCGACACAAAAGGCTAACTGTTTCCTTTGACATCTCGGAGTACTTAAGTGAACCTTCACTGCTTGCCTTCGCTTGCTCCTGCTGTTCTAATACTCTCAAAGGGAAACAGGGAGCTCTAAGAGGTGAACTTTGCCTGAGAGACTGTGATTCTCTCCCCCTTTTCAGCCAAGCAGTTAAGAAAACCGGAAGGAAAAATGAGTAGAACCTCTGGACCTTTCAAAGCCTTCTTAATAAGTACATCCTTCAACCATTGGCCAGGCTCTAACTCTAACCTCCCTCGATTATTCAATCCGATCGTACATCAATACGGCTTTTGTCGTGTAACAAGGTTGTGAGGTCCGCAATTGTCCGACGGCGCCGCCGAACCAGCCACGTTTATTTACCTACATGTCCGGGAGCGAGGGGGAGGATTATAGCCTGTAACCGCAAATCCCATGGGCCAGGGACCGGGATGATGGGCGGAGAAGCTCAGTACCTAAGAGTCGGTCTACACAGAACAAGCCGGCCACTGTTCAGGGCTCTGGCACTCGAGCAGAATGGGCCTGCGAGTGGAAAGGCAGCCCCACAACACGCGCTCAGAGCAGAGAGCAGGAACAGGGTCATTAGCTACCAGGGCTTTGGCCTTCATGATCCTCCTCCAGGGAGTCTGCTGGGCTCCTGTGTGGTCCCTCTCACTGCCTTTCTCATGTTCAGCCTTTCTGAGGCTCTGAACAAACAAAACATAGAATAGAATATCTTGACATGAAAAAGGTGCAAAGCAAGAAACACTTTGACTGTGAACAAACAACACCAAATTATTTTAGTCATTGTCAGGCACTGATGATATAAAAATAACATCAAAATAAACAAAAAAAAAAGCTGCTTCAACCCATGCAGTAAACTGAATTAGCAAATCAAGAGAAGCCATAAATCTTCACCCTGTTTGTAATAATGTCAATGCTGCTAGCATCCTGTCAATTCTGTCCCCCATTCCCAGACAGGGTGGGGGGCCCCCAGGTAACTTTCACCCCCCCAAGTAAGACTGAATATATGATGTTCCTGTCCCTAGTCTTTATGCTGGGGCTATTAAAGCAAGTCTTTTATGGTTCAAACAATATGTTTATTGTTCAGGATGGTAAATTCCACATCTGGCAGCCTGTTAAAAAGAGAACATTAAATTTAACGACAATCGACTGGGTTAGCGAACTCACTTATTATAGCGTTCACATGTCACTCATTAAACTTTATTTGTTCTGATGAGAGGAAGCTATTTATTAAAACATTAAGACAGTGTCATTATCTTTTGTGTTACAATGGAAGTTCAGAATAAATAATGCAGCTAATGCATGCCATATATTTCTAATGTATGTTTGCTATAAATAAACATTTCCACAGAAAATATTTGCATCCCTTTGTATCATTTTCAAATTCAACATACCAACCTCATATCTACTGATAAATGAGAAGGACATTAACACACAGGTGTGTGTTCAGTGTAAAATGCTGCTCAGTGAGCAGGTGAAATGGAAGGATTCTACATTTTAAAACGCCGATCAAATTCTCATGCCTGTCACATTCACTTCTACCACTTTTCCTGTGCTTTTTTTTCCCCAGGCGTTAAGGATCAATAAAAATACCATTGGCCCCATATGAAATTCAACCAGGCTGCTTTAAATGCAGTTCAGGGATTTCAGCATCACCTATCTGAGGAGATTTAACAGATTCTTGGCATCAACAGAAGGACAAAAAACTGAACATTCCCAGCCTGCAGACGCCCTCGGTGCAGTAATTTTTAGTATGTTTTTGCTGATAAATTATATGTAGTACATTTTGGAACATACTTTTAAAGCCTGAAACATGACCAACATTATTTCTTCAATGAATCCATGAGCTGGGAGCTTATGAGCCTCTCTGAGATATCCTGTGGTACCTCTTGGGGCTACTCCAGCACAGAGCAGCCATTACCGCTGAGGGGGTAATGCCCCAGTCCCACAGGCAGCCAGCTGCAGCTCACCTCCTCTATCCATCCTTCTTATAGAGTGATCCGAGATGCAGTTAGCGGGGATCCGGCCGACACGGATCAGCACCCAGCTTTGCTGAGGTTGTGATACGCTCTGTATCACAGATTCCAAAAGCATGTGTATGAAGGAGTGCTTTACAGTGAGGCAGTGGAGGAATGCATTGGAATGCATGGAACATGCCGGAATCCTGGCTCTTTTATGTGACAGTCATCAGGAAGGTGAAGTGGAAAGACACATCCAAGGTGGATGGAGAAGATTTAGTGATATACGGCATGCAGTACCTACAGTAACTCCTTCATTAAATACTTGGCCTAGTTGCTTAGTGGATGTGACTCTTACCTAATGCTTTCTAGCTGAGGGTTTGAAACCCACCTTTCCTCTGTGTATGTGGTATTTGCTTGTTCTTGTGTGGGTTTCTTTCGGTAGCTCACCTAGTTTAGTGTTATGTTAACAATGCAAAGGTTGTAGGTTCGAATCCCCAGGGGCACCTATAAGTTACAACCCTTCTCGGTACTGCAAATTTGGACAAATGTATCTGGTATATTTTATACCTCGTTTTTTAAAGACCTTCCACAAACATTTAGTTTCATGTATTAACCTGGACCTGAATTTTTGTGTGGGATGTGCATGAAGTGCGAAGGAGGGACACTGGTGTCATTGTCACTGTCACCTTGTTTTTATTGCGATGGCAGTCAGGATGCTCTTAGTGCATTAAGAGGAGCCCCAACACACCGCATGCGGTCTGTCTAACTCAGCTGAAACCTGGCAGGGGGATCAGCTCACCCCCCAGTGCTGATTTAACAGCCACAGCACTCAAATAAACACTCTGGGTGTTGAATTAACATTGCCAGTCGATGAGTGCAGATGACCGACATCCGGGATTGCTCCTCTTCCCTCGGCATTACGGACTTGCTCCAAAC
>JAODLD010000001.1:27837984-27878597 GCA_026781065.1 Mormyrops boulengeri
ACAGGCTTTAATCGCCATATGGTCGGATGAACAGATCCAGCGGGATTTGGATGGCACGACTCGAAATAAAAAAGTTTATCCTTTCCGGCCAAGTCAGTGTCCCTATGTTTCCCCCTGTCGGGCGCTGATTTGTAGATGGTTTCGCTGTTGTTTTAATGTCCTTCTACGAAGCTCTTGAAATAAACAAGCCATATATTTTAAAACATCACATGCCTTTTCGATGTTTT
The DNA here is from genome assembly GCA_026781065.1 of Mormyrops boulengeri. Taxonomy (NCBI): domain Eukaryota; kingdom Metazoa; phylum Chordata; class Actinopteri; order Osteoglossiformes; family Mormyridae; genus Mormyrops; species Mormyrops boulengeri. The sequence goes on from JAODLD010000001.1 coordinate 27,838,212, forward strand.
TTATTTTTACAGATAATAAATAAAATCATTTAATTTGCTGGACAGAGATATTTCTTGATGAAAACGGTAGTATTGCTTATATATAAGACTATATTATGCATGACGATCTACTGCATTCACATGTAATAATGTACCTGAGTGATTTTCAGACATTTCACATACCTCTTCTTTAATATCAGGGGAAACATAGGGAAACTGAATAGCCCGGAACACCGTAATACCAAGCTGCTTGGAAGAAACGGGGCACACGCGAAACACCGAACAATGCCGCTTGAAAATCAAAGAGCTTAATTAAATCATTTGTTTGCTTTCAAAAGACTGAATTAGCAGTGAGCTAATTCTTACTGCTTTGATCGGCTTAGCCAAAGTAAGTGTACCTACGTAAACGTAAACGATGGCAGCATTCATGCAATTTGGATATTACTGAATCTTATACTGTGATAGAAGATGGCATAACATGACTTAACAATAAACCGTATTTTCCAACCCCTTAACTGTTAGTTTTAATTTTGGGCTGTTTTCATTTGGCGCCGGTACCATTTTTTTACGCCAGTGGAAAACCGACACGAACGGAGTACCAGACTTTTGGCACTTTATGGAAGTACCAAAAGTACGGTACCTGGTGTGGTGGAAAAACACTCTCAAAGTAAACAACGCTAAACATATCATTCAGTGATTTATGAAATGAAGGGTAGCGTAGAAGTGGTTTTAAATCTACTAAATGCTTCAGCAAGAAGATAGAATTTTTCAGTCAAAACGGACAAGTGGTGCACCCCAGGGGTCTTCCCTGCCCCATCCTGTGATATTGCCTGCCCCATCCTGTGATATTGCCTCCCCCATCCTGTGATATTCCCTGCCCCATCCTGTGATAGTCTCTACCTTGTGCCTGTGGCTCTGGACCGCAGAAGCCCTGAATCAGACAAGCTGGTACAGAAAATAGAGAATACATGCATAAGTGATTATGGTTCCATGCCCATATGTACCATTTAGGACACCGAGGTCAACTCCTCAGAATTTTTTTCTGCAAGTCCAATAACCACGATCCATTATGGGTCACACCTAGGAAAAGCGAACACTTTTGAGCTCAGTACTGTATTTTCCAAATCCTGGCTACGGCCCTGTTTGGTTCAATACATATTTTTATATAATCACAAAAGTAATTTTACACTGTTTCAATACTCTCTGTCATTTGTGATTCTACAAATGAGCTATTTTTGTATTTATTTAATTGCAGGTAGATATTTCTCCATAAACACATGCAACACAAGAGATGGTGTAGAAATTGTATGACGCAAAATTACGATAAAAAAACATGTTCCCTAAAAGACAGATAGAGGAAAACATTGACTTATTACCGAGTCACGTAGACACACATCAATTCCGTAATGACAGAAAATAAGGGCCAGAACAAAAGAGAAAATGAAATCGAGCTAAGAGGCCGGAAAAGCAGATCTGTGAGGGCTGAATGGCAACTGTAATACAGAACAAGCCTTTGTTGATGTAAGAGGACAACACTGTTGGACCTTTATGCTACCCTGAAGACAGTGATTAATGTGGCATCACTGAGCAGCAGAGGGACCATGGAAACACCTCATACTGCTCTGCTAACCTGATAAGCAGGGTGTTCCAGCAGGCATAAGCATCATTTGCGCTGGCATCCTGGCACTGATGTGCTGGCATCCTGCCCAGGGTGATCACACGGGCTGTGCATAGCCTGGATTAGGCTGTAAACCTCCCTTAACCCTGTACTGAGTAAAAGATGGATGGATGGATGGATGGATGGATGGATGGATGGATTGACTGGTTGTCAGACGGATGAATGGATGGATAATTTATGCATGCAAGTAATGCATGTCGAGAAAATGCTGAGAAGATGCTGTCATGGCTCTTAAAGACTTGTGACTTTATAGATGTCTACTTGCCACCTCCTAACAGGCTGCCACAAAAATACACATAGTCCTTCAGAAAAGAAAACTATTAAGCGATGTGAAAATACCTTTCAGACATTTGCATCTTAAATATTCACCCACATGAGCTTCAGCATTACGTCAAAATTGCATTGGGCTTGTTTGAGACATCCTTAGTTTTCAAATGGAACATTTATTTTTAGTTTAGCTTAGTTCGATTCCGCATCATCAGAATGTGAGAAGATTACTTTGACAATCGTATCCCAGTCAGATAAGGTCCCACTACCCTGACAGTGAAGTAGAATCCTGCTTGAGACTTTAGTAGCATATTTACAGGCCATCGAAACACACAAGTCAATTTACCAATGTCACTTAGCACTGTGAGCTTCCTCTCACTGGGTCCTCACAGCATCCCAGGCCTGTCCCTAAATGTGCCTGTTTGTGTGGGTATATCAGTGATCCAGTACTGTGAGCTTCCCCTCACTGGGCCCTCACAGCATCCTAAGCCTGTCCCTAAATGTGCCTGTTTGTATGGGTATATTAGAATAATCCAGCACTGTGAGTTTCCCCTCACTGGGTCCTCACAGCATCCCAGGCCTGTTCATAAACATGCCTGTTCGTGTGGGTATATAACAGCCCCCTACATTTTGTTATCCTTGGGCTCTGCAGTTTATCAGCTGTGTTCCTGTTACACAAGGGGGTCCTGATTCACTGAAGAGGCCCCAGATAAAATGACAAAAACAACAGTAATCAGACGGACCACTACGCAAAACAGTTACAGACCAAGCTGATGCTCACACCCCCAAAAAACACCCCAACCATTCAAACCCCTCTGGCCACTGCCATGTGAGTTGTGCTCATATATCTGGACAGTTGTGAGTAGTGTAAATTCAGTAAGAATTGCAAGTATATTGTTTTTAATGAAAAGCATCTTTATGTATGCATTGTCTTCATGGATGATTCTATAGAAATTACAAAGAGAAACACCAATAACATTTTATGAGCGGGGGCACAGTGTAGTAGTACACGCTTGCTTAATGCATTAATTAACCAGTAACTAAGTGTTAGTTATGTACTGATCCCATGTTACTTCATCAGTAATAAATCATAATGGATCATGAATTTCATGGAATTAATACATTAGTTCAAGATGTGTACATGAGTAGTAACTGACTAACTACATTATTTGTGCCCCCTCAAATAAAGTGTTACCGAAAAGCCAATTTTAACACCATTCAAGATACAACTTTGGTCACTTTTGACTAATTTTACCATTTTGCTTGAAGATGCAAGATTATAATTTTTTTTAACAAGCTGGTTCCCTTTCATGCTTCCCTCCGCTGTTTTGCAGCTACCTCATTTTTGGCCAAAGTTGAGCATAGCTGTCAGAAAGCAAGTACTAACTTAAAACCAGATGACCACTAACTAGGAAGTATCTAGGCTCAAAAATCCTCCCGTTTGACATTTCACAACTTCTGCATCTCGGGAAGCCTTCCATTCATGAAATGAATAGTCGACACAGCTTAAAGAAACAGCACATAACAGTAACTTTGTAATATAACAAAACACTAAAATCCTTGATGTTTCGGGATAAAATTTCTACAAGGGCTGGAAGCATCAGATCCTGGTGTGCAAATATACAAACAAACGTGTCAGATGCATTCAAGTAAGAAAAATGTCTGATATATTGACTATCATATACATTTTATTCATTTAGCAGACCCTTTTCTCCAAGCAGTGTATGCTTACTTTTTGAGAGAAAGCAGACTGAGATTGGGGGTTAAGGGCCTTGCTGGAGGACAAAATGACTAGCATAACATTCTATATTGAGCCCTTGTTGAATTTACTGGGTTTTTTATCTTGTGACTGATTATTAATGAACTGTGTTCGAACCCAGTTTGACAGAACGTCCTTCACACATGCACAGATTATAATTTCCTCTCATTCATTCAAAAAAATGGACAGCACAGGCTGGGTAAAGCACTATGCTAAATCAGACTTTGTGCGCAATAGTCAGCTGTGGATGCCAATGGCATCATCCGTCTCCCACTCACCCCAGCCCTGGGCATTATGGGATATGACCTCCAGCATTGTGATGACTGTACAATCATCTCGTATCTAGGGGATTCCAGTTTAGTTTGGATCAATGGCATTAGATGATGTCACAGAAGCTCGGGGTCCGAATGTGCCACACTAGCATCCTAGGTTTTCCAAGGTCTTCTGGGAAGACTAATGGCCATAAGCTAATTGCTATCAATAATGTAGTGCTTTGCTTTCTGTGAGACACATGCTTTGTGTGATTGCACTGTCAGTGGTGCTTGTGATGGATATTGTCTTTTCCCATTAGGAATAGCAACTGAGCCAGTTTATGTATAGCCTGTGCTAACAGGTTCTCGTGCTGGTGTTATGTTAATGTCTGTTCATATCCCCTGGCACAGACAGTCGTATGTAAAAGGTAACATTAATGTAGTTCTACATTAGCCCAGTTCCGGAACTCAGTTCACCTGGGACTGATCGTCTCCCAGACGAGCTCTTGGGAATGGATTGTTTGGCTCTGAACTCCCACTGATATATATATTTTGCCACACTTAAAGCAGTGGTGTGCTAATCACTAACTGCTATGATCCAGACTCAAGTTCAGCCCAGGCTGGAAGTGTCTGGGTCAGCCAGATTGGTGAGAACAGGCAACTCCCATTTTTATTGCCTGTCCCTGAAGGTGGCATGCCTCGCCCCCAGTGATGTGATTAGATTATATGTTAAAAACACAAGGTGGTATCAGTAAAGCAAGCCGCACAATGCTGTCGGGAATCAGACGATTGTGGGCAGCTGTCAGTTAACTGCTCACCTTTGAACTCGTTTCAAACTAGGGAGGTGAAACCGCACTTTCATATCAACGGAAAACACCGAGTGAGGCAGAGATGCTGAGAAACAGTCCACCTCGTGTGAATCAACAGCTTTCCAGGCCTGAAACACACTTGTCGAGGAAACCAGCAGCACGTTCTAACAGTTGTTTGAGATCCACTTCTGAGAAGTCAGACAAACAACTAATCCTTCGAATTAGGATTGGATGATGAGGTCATGAGAGGTAGCACTCTTTGTACCTTTTCTGTACCCCAAAATAATGAATAACGAAATAGGAAGGAATAAAAAAACAGGGACTACACAGTCCACCAGTGACTAGCACACTTCCAGGGCTCTCGGATCAAATTTCACCTCTGGTCTGTGTGTGTGGAGTTTGTATCTTCTACCGGTATTTTGTGGGTCCAAAGATGTATACTTAGCCTCTAAGTTGCTTGTTGTGTGTATGTGTATGTGCCCTGTGATGGACTGGCATCCCATCCAGGATGTACCCCAGCTGAGTACCCTGTGATAAACTGGTATTCCATTCAGGGTGTACCCTAGCCTTGTGCCCTGTGATGAACTGGCATCCCATCCAAGGTGTACCCCAGTCATGTACCCTGTGATAGACTGGTATCCCATTCAGGGTGTACCCCAGCCTTGTGCCCTGTGATGAACTGGTATCCCATCCAGGATGTACCCCAGCCATGTCCCCTGTGCTAGACTGGTATCCTATCCAGGGCGTATCCCAGCCTTGTGCCCTGTGATAGACTGGCATCCCATCCAGGGTGTATCCCAGCCTTGTGCCCTGTGATAGACTAGCGTCCCATCCAGGGTGTATCCCAGCCTTGTGCCCTGTGATAGACTGGTATCCCATCCAGGGCGTATCCCAGCCTTGTGCCCTGTGCTCCCTGGGACAGGCTCCAAGCCCCCATGACCCTGACTAGTGTAAGCATTTAGAATATAGATGGGTGTATGACATTACAGCTTATGTGCTACCCGTGTCAATTTTTAAATAGACAACCATTTCTTAAGAAAATGGTTTACAATTAAGGTCTGTTTATAAGGCTGTGAGGTAGAAGAAAGGCTCACACCTGGAAAAGTATGCTGCCATCTCTGGTGCAGTAAACTAGACACAATGGAGTTCACTGGAAATGTATAAACCACAGCAAGTCGTAGACTGGTAGGGGACCTCCGGACCAAAAGACCAAACAGTAGATGTCTTTAGAGCCTATGCTCTACACTATCCCATCCAATAAATCAAATTACAAAGGTTGTATTGCATAATGTAAATACAACATGCACAATAGTATTACTCTGTTTTCCTACCATTATTGAAATTCCTATAAGATGGGTTGACGTGTCATACAGGAACTACTTGCTAAATAATGACTTGGGTCATATTTCTGAAAGCTCAGATGACAGGCCAAGCGTCGCAGCCAGTGGTATTTACGTATGTTAATTCCTACACTTGCAGTAGCTGACCACTTACATGCTGTATTTGACAAAGGCAACAAACCATATTAGTGCCGATAACTATAAGCACAGATCCAGATCTAGTGGACAAAAATGTAAAGGTCTGAACCGAATTGTTCATTATGTCTTTGTCATACAAGTTTCTACAGTTTAGCCAAATAAGGAGAGTTAGCGTGGGCTTTTTTGGCTAAAGAGCGAAAGCAGTTCTCCCGTGTTTCCTGCAGCGTTTCTTGGCTGGAGTCAGTTTAGATTTTCATATAACCTCTACTGGATTTAGGGCTCACCCACCATGTGTCGTTGTGGCAGGAATACACTTTAAAACAGAAAAATAAATCACATAAAACAATTGAGCCATAAAAGTGCAGCAGAGGACACACATTGGGTGGGAGAGGACTGGATGAGCAGGAATTCGCAGCCACTTCTCCGGCACCTTCTTCTGACTGTTATGATATGCAACATTCTTTATCGCCTGCTAGCTTGTCCCCTATGTGGCTGGCGAATTCACAGTAATTATCAACTGACAGTTTTTACAGTGAAACCACAGCATGAAAAAAATGGTTAACACTTTTAAACAGTAACACCTTAACAGCATTCTTGGACACATTGTTTTGCATTTGTCAGTAATATTGATCATATCTCCATCCATCCATCCAACTATCTGTTTATCCATCTTCCAGTTCCAAATGGACAGTGTTACAAGGATTATTCATGTTAATAAACTAATTAATTTTCTACCTTTTTATTATTTATACGCTGCGTGGATATGTGGTGGACATGGAATGAAGTACAGGGGAAAACAAATCCACATGATTCATGCCATATTTTTCTTATTTTTGGTACTCATTGTTTTATTATTTTGCTTTTTTTTCCAGTGGGTTATGTCATTAAATATACAATATGCTACTTCACAAATCCTTTATAGCAATGAAGGTGATAAAGATGCCTCTAAGCATTTAAAATGTATTTTTATCAAAACAGAATAGATATTTAGTTAACAAACAAAAACTGACTGAGATTCCCACCGAGATCAATGGGCAGAGGTGCTTTTCTGCAGCTTTCAGCTTCTCCGGGAAATCAGGGTACATAAAGCCTGCATCTCCAATCAAAGAGGGCACTAAAGGGCCCATTTTAAAATGGCAGTGATTCCCTCAGGACTGTACCAAACCCTGCCAATGATGGGGGTGGACATGTGGATAACCCAAAATGCACAAGAAACCTAAAATATTGGTAGAAAACTGCTTAGTGATTATTAATGGACTTCAGACACCGTTAAGTCATCAACAAGGAAAACATCTCATTCAATCTCCCAGAACACATAACTGGTAACCGTCTACAGTAACTATGGGAATTTGCTGGACTGTGACCCTCCGTGATGCTCAATGCTGCACATGGATCTTCAAATGTTAACTATCAAACTGTGTACTCAGAAATTTAGGGAAAATATCAACAGCTGAAAGTCTTCCATGATAATATAAACCAGAAGACCAGAATCTGTTAGACTTAAACCCATTCACTTCACGTGACCAGATGTACGTGGCCTTTTGCTGTTCGCTTCAGATTTTTGTCAGATACAGAAAAATAAACAATTTTCATACAGTTTTATGAAAAGCAACAGCAAGGAAAAAACACAAAACAGGAAAGTTTTAAAAACATTTTTATGAGAGAAATCCTAACTCCTAGTAAGACATGCCACAATGAAAATGGCCTGATGTTGATGCCTAGCACAACAGAGTAATCTGACAGTATCTGTTAATATGCCCAGTGAGACACACTGTCTTCTTACTCAGAATTAATACAGTGAATACTGTTAGATTGTAGTGAATTTTAAATTAAATGTTACAATATTAAATACGTTTCAGGAATCGGGAAATCTTAAAAGGATAGAGCTTGGAAAGAAAACATAAAAGATTAAAATTAAGTTACCATTCATTTAAATTCCAAAATGTTTTGGGGCATTTTTCTATATGATGAAATCCATACAAAAAGAGTTTAACAGCAAACTATTGTCATGAAATTTGCCATTTCATTTACCACTGAATAAAAATATGTTTGTGTATTTTCCTGTCAAATGACCACATTGACTGATGATATATGTAGCGTATATAATATATGAAATGCCATCAAACTTAATTAACAAGTAATTCTACATGCCGTATCTGTCTAGTGCAGTGCGGCCTTGGCCTTTAGGAGCGTGTGAAACTGAAAAGTGATCCATCTTCCAAGAAAAAGAAATGTGTGAATGGTCAGGTTGGCTTTTCTGCAGCCCTTTGTGACAGCCCCCTAACTGTACAGTGGGGCGGGTATTTGTGTGTGAGAAGAGAAGTTGAGCACCTTGGTGGGGGCCCCAACGTGGCCCAGGGTGAATCCCGCTGACAGCTGCTGAAGCCTGGGCCCACACACCTTACAGCACCCACACGAGAAACAATTCACCTTGTTTGAAGTGGACTTCATGAGGCATTATGCATTAAGTAGGAAAATGTGCTTTTCTGAAATCACACCCATGACATGTGCTGGATAGCGGCTATGAAATGGTGGCCGTTTTGAAATGCAGACATCGACATGCATTGTGGGCACATCCTCAGGTGTCCCACAGCCCTCTGCTGGATCAAGACGCACTTCCACACTCGCAGCCATCCTGCACCGATAAGCGCTTATGATTAGATGCATGGATGGATGGATGGATTATTATTATGGTTCAATATAAATCTTCATCTGGTCAGGCTTCTGTCAGCTTAGTACACTGATTCTGTACACATCGATCAGGTCTGCTCAGGATCTCAGAGCTGCTGAGGATTGCTTATGAATAATATATGTTTTTTTTTCTCTATAAATCAATAGTCTGGTTTTTATTGGGCCATTCAACCATAGTCGGCTTCCTTTCTTTGCCTGCTTTTTGCTGCATGTTTTCTTGTGTAATCAAAGTCTTATAATAATTCCCAGTGCCATCCCACACCATCCCACACCATCCCATCTCATCCCTGTCCATCCCACACCATCCCAGGCCATCCCATCTCATCCCTGTCCATCCCACACCATCCCAGACCATCCCATCTCATCCCTGTCCATCCCATCTCGTCCCTCTCCTTCCAACACAATCCCAGGCCATCCCATCTCGTCCCTGTCCATCCCACACCATCCCAGGCCATCCCATCTCGTCCCTGTCCTTCCCACACCATCCCAGGCAGTCCCATCTCATCCCTGTCCATCCCACACCATTCCAGGCCATCCCATCTCATCCCCGTCCTTCCCACACCATCCCAAGCCATCCCATCTCATCCCCATCCACCCCACACCATCCCAGGCCATCCCATCTCATCCCTGCCCATCCCAGGCTATCCTATCCCATGTCATACCATGCATGCCATCCCATCTCATCCCAGACCATTCCAAGTCATCCAAGTCAGACTGAGTGAAATGTTTCATAACTAAGACATCAACTAATGGATGGCATTTGCAGAGAAAAACAGCTAGATTCTGCCTGACCACAGTACGCTTCACCACGCATTTGCAGAGAAAAACAGCTAGATTCTGCCTGACCACAGTATGCTTCACCACGCATTTGCAGGACTGTTTGTGGGCTTTGGGTTGAATTATTTTGTTCTTTCCTGTTTTCCTTCTCCCTGCCACACAAACTAGTTTTTCTGAAGTTTTGGGAGGTTGTTGAAAGATGCTCATTTTCTCCTATATCAATTAAGTCTGAGCTCTGTAACCCATTCATGCTGACATATCCATAGCTCATCACCTGATCTAGACAGTATTAGGTCCATACAATGCACTTTCCATCTTGATGATTGAGCAGTCTGAGTTAAAATAGATTTTCAGTAGCGTCAGTATCCCCACTTTTTTTTTCAGCTTAATCCATCACTTCATCCTAGGCTTTTAATGTGTCAGGGGGGCTGACAGGGAGAAGCAGGCTGTGCGAGACTGGATACAGATGATCATTGATTGAATGAAAGGCCGAGGCTGCTACATTCTCCTAAGACTTATGGTATTGTGGTTGGCAAAGACCTGGTTTGTGGGAGGAAATTCTTCTGGTCAAACTATGAGGGTGACTGCAGAAATCACACGTGCAATTTCTCTGCTAGCTAGCAGGCTGCCCCAGACGGTCAGGCGCGCTGTAACCTGTGAGAAGAGAGAATAACAGAGATTCGGAGTATTTGTGTTCACAGGGTGTGCAGCAAATCCTGCCCATGGCTTTTGTGAGCAGTGGAGGCATTATTGTCTTTGTGGAACTGGATTTTGATTGTGCAAACTTTTGTATTTACTCCTAGCCTGGAATATGAAGGGAGAATGTGGAGAGAGTGGGAGGAAAACAGAGAGTGTTACCACATAACCCCGTGCTGTATTATGTTATAATATCAGTCACTTTAACTAAGTGCACATTTTGCCGTTTTGAAAAGAATGTTTGGGGGTTTATCTACCATTGCCTCTGATATTCAGGTTGATGTTCTTTGAGAAGTAAGCTTTCTGACCTTATAGTGAGTACCTCAATAGTTTAAAATAACTCTGTTTGCAACTTACTACCTGTCTGTGGTCCACACTTCGTGTCCATATGCAGATAAAGGCCCATGGCTTGTTTAGATCTAGTTTGCACCTACTTACGTGTAAGTAATTGTGACTTTTTGTCATTATAATCATTTTAAAAATTTTGTTGAATATATGGAACAGGCAGTTTATTTATATCACAAATACTACTCCAAGGTGCCCCAGCTACAAGCTGTGAAATATTACAGTATTGAAGGGCTCCAGTATTTTGGCCAAACACTGCAGAATGTTTTTACTGGAACACTCCAGCCCAAATAGGTTAAATGAATTTACAAAATGGTAGAATGGCTTAATAAAGCTCTGGGTTCATCTGAACCTTGCATTTAATTTATTGTTAGATGCTTTTATCCAAAGTAACATAACTTTAAAGCAGGACCAGCCAGTCCCTGGGAAAACTGGGGTTAAGGATCTTGCTCAGGGGTCCAGTGCTACTGACCACAGAACCTTACCATCGCAATATCCATAACCAGAGTTGAGTAATTCAGGTCCAGAGAGTAAAAATCCAGCCCGGGATTTTGTTTCAACCAACCAGTTGAATACTCTGTGACTGTGACTCTTTATGCTCAACTGGTTGAATTACCCAACCCTGATCATAACCCACACAGGATACAAATTCATGTTTATGTATTTTGAGAGTTTATTGTAATTGAAAGACAGATATTCTGTCAGAGAGAGACACCATATCCTCACCCAGGCCAATCATTGTGGGTCACGGGGTGGGGAAGGCAGAGGGGGCACATTGCTGTTCCTTTTTTGGTTTGCCTTCTCTCTGCCGCCCTGGGGGCCAACAGCCAACACTTTACTTGGGGGGGCAAAAGAAGCTCAGTAACTACTCAAGTACAAATCATGAACAAATATAGGTCCTGCATGAAATACATGAACCGTTGCAATCGATTAATGAAGAACGACCATGGGTTCAATATGTAACTAACACTTATTTACTAGTTAATAAATACATTAAGTAAGAGTTTACTATTACATTATTTGAACCCCCTCAAGTAATGTGTTACCCTTGGTACAGACCTCTTATACGTGGTGAATATGCTGACAAAATCCCCATCCTCCACTATACAAAATGGCTGATCATCAAATGCAATCACGTCCATTATTTTAGTAGCCCAGTAGGAACTGGGCACATCTTACTAAGCTACTTAGTTAGCTACCTCAGAGCCATGCCCATTGCTACCATAGCTAGCAAAAAGAACAACTTTTTTGTGCTACCAATGAGGTGAGTTTCCCAAAAGCCCTGTAGCGCAAGGATTATCTTAACCATTCAAGAATGTGTTGTGTGCAACCAAACAGGGGTGAGTTTCCCACAAGTATCGTAGTGCAAAGATCATCAAGTTGTGCTTCCTTTATGAATATTAATGATCCTTTCCCTGCCATCCTACGGTTCAGAGATTCATGTGCTGGTGCTGCTACTTTGCACGTCTACCTGCAACATGTGAGTGTGAGAGCAACAAACCTGGAGGCAGAAGTATCTTTAAGGAGAATTTTGCCACCACTGACATTACAGAATTCTGTACAATTCTAATTTTAGTAGACAGTGATGCCAGAAGTCAGAGTAACTAGAGCACAGATAAATTAATAATGCATACTAAAAATAAAACATAAAATTTCTATGTTAAAATGGCCTTTCCTAATGATACATTGTCACGTGCCAAACACATAGGAGACAGGAGAAGGTGTGAGGGAAAAACAATGAAGCGTTTATTAAAGGAAGAGGAACAGGGCAAACTAATGTAGACCGCATGGAGTGAACCAAAAGGCAAAACTGGTAATAGGGGAAAATGCTGGAACCCACACTAGGGCAATGTCAATGGCCAGACTGGGAAGCACTGGACTGGGAGGCACTCTTATACATGACTAACAAGGGAGCAGACAAGAGGCAGCTGGAGTGATCCGCACGAGGGCTGAAATGAGAGGCAAGACAAATGAGCAACAGGTGTGACTTGTTAGAGCCACACTAGGGAGAGAATGAGAGGGGCAGGGATGCAGTGCACGACACACATTAGTGAGTTATTTTAATAGTAGACTACTTAATAGCAGACTAGGGCAGCCCCGCTTTTTAAAAATTGATCCATTGAGAAACAAAGACATTTTTCAGCTGAAGGGAAGTAGCTGTGAAACTCCTTTCTAGCCACAATATATGAATGAAAGTCTCGTGTCTCTAATGCATTCATTAACAACAGAAACATCCCCCAGAATTCCCCAAGTGTTCGTTTCTGCTGTATGCTTTTGTCCCCATTTACATGTGCCTATGAATAACCCTGTAGTTTAGTTTTAGCTATCCTGAATCCAACAACCCAGCAACAGGGGTAATGTGAGAGACCTCCTTCATAAAAGTGAAAATGTACTTTAAATAAAACTGCATAATGAGCTTCTGAATTGCATGATAAAATGTACACAGTGCCCACTTCATTTGTTTGATGTGAAGCAGCATCAACCTGGCCAGTGTTTGGGGTAGGATTTTTCTCAGCAATGCAGTTCTCCTTCTGCAGTTAGTACTGCTGTTATTTTATAAAAGGAGTCTGCGGTCATTCTAGAGATGATGCTATCTTCACAATTTGAGCAAGTATATTGGAATTTTTTAGTTTTTACACATCCCATCTTGCTCTCCTTTGAGACCTTCACATACTTATAGGGGCGACAGTAAGTTTGGGGTCTGAGCGCAGGGCCAGCCATTTATCTGGCATCCCTGGCACATATTAGGGAGGATAAGGGCTTAGCTCAAGGGCCCAACGGTGATGAGGCTACATTTCTAGACATGGGATTGGATCTGGCAACCTTCTGATCATAGGCACAGAAGCCTAACGTGCTGAGGCACATATGACTGGCTAATTCTGTTGCATTGCTAATGGGGGATTTCATTTCAGCAGCTTATGGTCAGCAATGGATCTCGTTTCAATAACAAACTTTAGAGAGCTTCATTATATGGAGGAAGATGTAAGAGAATCCACTGTCTCCTAGTCATGTGTACCTTCTGGGAATGGTGTTCAGAGGTGATTCAGCTAAAGGAGCCATGAACCACATAAGCATGTAGGCATAGATATTATACATGCATCTCCCATAACCATTTACCCAGTATAGGGTCACACTAAGCCTGAAGCCAGTCCGGGGAAGCACAGGACAGCAATCATACTCCCTCACACAGTCAGTCATGGCTGTTCTCTGGGCAGTGTTTCCCTGGGTAATGTGCCTCCATGCCCACGTTGCCAAAATCTGTGCACCATGGCAAAAAAAATCATCTACCCAACCAATCTCATCTCCGCCCCCCGCGTATGTATTACGGAATTCAGCTGGTTAACGGCACTAATACAGTAGGCTATATTAGATTGTCATGTAGCAGATGCTTTTATAAAGCTCTAATAAAATGAGTTTACTGGGGTATTTTCCAAGAAAATTTCCAAGACAAGGTAGGTAAACAGAGCAGGCATTTAATTAGGTGGGGTGGTCTCTCTCCTCGCTCTCTTATACCCCATTCACACACAGAGAAACCCGCTAATATCGTTATTTTACTGTTACGGTGTCATGTGAGAATGGGGGCAACACAGTAAAGTTTACCCATTAATCTATCCATGGTGACCTAGTAACATTAGCGGTAATTTTCTGACACAAGTCCGGTGTTAATGCGAAACCATAACAGATTACCGCATTTGAGAAGGGCGGGGGCGGGACTTCTCGCCCTTTATTCACTACATTGCCATGAGTTTGGAGTATGCGTTACCGTTACATTACCGTCATAGAAGACTGAGTGGGAATAAAAATGTACTATCTATCCTGTGTTGTTTTTACCTGATACATTTATGGGTTTTGTATGTGAAACCGGGAGAGACTCCCAAGACAACCCCGCTAAGTCTGACTGAGCCACATACACAGTTAGGCCGTGTACAGTGCAGTTAGGCTGAGTCACATACACAGGCCGTATACAGTCAGTTAGGCTGGGTGTTCACATGCACAGTTAGGCCGTGTGCAGTGCAGTTAGGCTGAATCACATCCACAGTTAGGCTGTGTGCAGTGCAGTTAAGCTGAGTCACAAACACAGTTAGGCCATGTGCAGTGCAGTTAGGCTGAGTCACATACAGAGTTAGGCTGCGTGCAGTGCACTTACGCTGACTCACATCCACAGTTAGGCCATATGCAGTGCAGTTAGGCTCTATCACATGCACAGTTAGGCCGTGTGCAGTGCAGTTAGGCTGAGTCACATACACAGGCCGTATACAGTCAGTTAGGCTGGGTGTTCACATGCACAGTTAGGTCATGTGCAGTGCAGTTAGGCTGAGTCACATACACAGTTAGGCCATGTGCAGTGCAGGTAGGCTGTATCACCTACACAGTTAGGTCATGTGCAGTGCAGTTAGGCTGAGTCTCATACACAGTTAGGCTGTGTGTAGTGCAGTTATGCTGTTGTTACATTGATTAGTGAAGCACTGGAGATGGACAAACAGTTGAGGACTTAACTGCTAAAAAATGTAGTTATAACTGTCCCTGAAAAATAAGTAGCCAACATTAGTTTATTAATTCATATAATTATTAAATATTTGATTACCTCCATAGACAGAGAGGGAACATGCCATCACTAAACAATGACTAAAAAAAACATTACTTGTAGATCCTCACACTGACAGACCGCAATGCCAAACAAAGGGCCGCTTCTTGGTCTGTTGCCGGACAGGCCCCAGGGTTTACCCACCGCCTATGTGTGCTTATCACACTTCCTGTCATGCTCCGTCTGGTCTTTCACCTAAAGGATGAAACATTGTGGCAAATCTTTATTTCTTCATCCATTCCTCAGCATCTCTCAGTTCCTCTTTGTAGACATCTAATGGCCGCTCTCTCTGGATACAGCGTATCCTTTGGTTTCACACATGTGATGCTGCCTTTTGTGGTCAAAGGGTTCAGAAGG
The DNA here is from genome assembly GCA_026781065.1 of Mormyrops boulengeri. NCBI lineage: Eukaryota > Metazoa > Chordata > Actinopteri > Osteoglossiformes > Mormyridae > Mormyrops > Mormyrops boulengeri. The sequence continues at coordinate 27,853,884 of JAODLD010000001.1, forward strand.
TTATCCTCCCTTCTCCCAAACAGACAGACAAATAAATAAATGTTATGAAAAACATTCGTAATACAAATTTCCAAAACCCACTCAGTCCACAGGATGCATGGATAGGTTAAGACCATAAATAAGTACTGTTTCTGTGAACTTAGTGAGTTATGAAAATTTAACAAAAGTTCTTTATTGAGGTCTAAGTGACTTTTGGTTCCCAATACTGTAACATATGATTAGGACTTTAGATTATTGGTCGTCTCATTTCAAAAATAACAAAAAATGGATTGAGTGATTTCTGGGAATTTGCTGCAACCGTAGCTTCCAGGATAGACTCTGGACCTTCAGTAACCTACATAAGGCAAGCAGGTAGAGAAAATGGATGGATGGATGGATGGAAGGAAGGATGGATGGATGGATGGAAGGAAGGATGGATGGATGGAAATTTGCTCTTCATGTAATGAAATATTGCCTTAATTAATGGGTCACACAGTGTTCCATGAAGGTGTTGATCCTCATAGGGTGCCATGGAACGCATCCACTCACTCCGCTTCTGCCAGTGCCATCCCCAGGGTCAAAACTGGCATGAGATGGCACCATCGTCAGAGCACTTCCTCTGCCAACTGTCGCGGAATAATTTCAAAGTGAACCCTCACACCCTATTGTGTTTTTCTACACTTTGGGAAGTGTATGAGAAGCAGATTTTGCTTCCATGAGTTGACCGCTGTCCCAAAGTGAGCTTTTGGGTGGGGAACTTGTTCTTCAAGGAGCCCATGGTGATCTTCACAGCTCAAAACCATTTCTCAGTGCGCAGGCGACGGCTTGAGGGGTGGCGCATCGGCTGACCGCAGTTCTTGAGGAGAGCCGCTCTAACCGTAACCTCTTGTGTCACGACCCCCACCCCCCTGATTAGAGCCATTTCCTGTCCCCCTACAGTTTCAATGGGAAACAGAAATAGAAGCTACTTCCTGAACAAATAATAGGACATGAGAAACAATTTATCTCCTTTTTCATTTCCCATTTTGTCTCTGGAGAGCCAGTTAGCCGTAATTCTGCTAGAACGTGATGAAGATTTAATTTTACTTTCATTTTAATTTAGCAGAAGCTTCTGTCCAAAGTCGGGAAAACGGTACAAACATAAGTGCTGTCTAGGAGTCAACCAGGCATAAGTGTGGCTCGGCTGAGCTTCCAATGAATGTCCAGGTACCTGGGTAAGCAGTACAGGAGTAAGACCTACATACCATCATCCGAACAAAGCAAGACTCTAATTAGACAGCTACTCAATCAGCAGAAAGTACAACATTAAGAGCATTCAGGGAACATGGAGGGTGCAAGCTAGCCTGTACGTTTTGCATATGTTTTTTGCTTTCTTGAACCATTTCTGCAGCAGAGTGGTGAATTGCACAATTTCTCATAAGTTTCCCTCCATGCTGGTTGCCGGCTCAGCGGAAGATGGCCGTCCTCTAAGTCTAAGACATGGGTGCTGTCTGTCGTCCACTGGCCACCTAGAAGTTATGGAGGGCATCAAACGGACCTCTCTGTCCATGTGATCCTTCCACAGCTTCTAGGTGCCCAGTGGACTGGAGACCTCACAGCAGAGCACTAAGAAGGGCCAAATGGCGATGCCCCCCCCCCCCCCACTATAGAGAGTTAATGTGATCATTCACCAGTGCTACTGGACAGACTTTGCTTTGTCTAATGCACAACATGAGAGGCCTCGAGTTTTTCTGGGATAAAAAAAGCACTCAAATGGATACCAAGAATTCCAGTTTGGTGCTCAAGCTCTGAAGTAATTCACCCACTGAATGCAAGAATGGACCCTATTTACATTCGATATTAGCATGACCCATAGCATAAGACTGCTTATGATATCTGTAACATTTTGATAAACTTATTAAGGTTAACAGCACTAATTTTTCCATAATGTCTTATTTGGGACAGGATGCCAGTCCATCACACTATGGGGTAATTCAGAGATACCAGTTCACCTAACCTATTGACTATGGACTGTGGCAGGAAATCCAGCACAAGAACATAGAATGAGAGAATGAATGAATGAAAATTATATATTATATAGATATATAAGGCCACAAGGCGACCCACAAAACCAGTGCTTTCTGCATTCAAAGTAGTACAATGTGTCTGAATGGTGATTCATAATTTTATCGCTAATAAAAATGAAATACTCCATTCATTTATAGGTTTCACAGACTCCTGGAGGGTGGCTGACCAGAAAGTGTTACCTGCATAGCAACTAATAATATGACCAATATTTACTGTGACCAGTTCTGATTGAACATTAAATAATAGAGGACAGTTGGCGTCTCAGCCGGTTGGGCCTCTGCTCCAAAGGTCACTGATTTATGTAAATCCCATGTTCAGCAGAAAAGTCACTTGTCTGTCGGGTCTTCGACGAGGCCCTTATGCCCCCAAAACTTTCCAGGCATGCCTCGTAAAATGGCTGACCCTGCAATTGGACCACAGGCTTCACTCTCATCTGTATGTGTGCATATGTTTCAAAGGAGAAGAAGACAAGATATGTGAAAAGATGCAATGAACTTGTGCAGATAGCAAATAAGGCAGCATTTCATAACGATCCGCTAGAACTCAGTTTTATGCATAGTCTGGCATGTTTCCCAAGAATCGGGAAAGTTTATGGAAGCATCCATCCTTGGGCAAATTCTCCTGTTGTAATATTGAGGGAGAAGCATCGCTGGCCCTCATAAGCAGGACAATGTGGGCCACAGTAAGCTATAGAGAGAGCTTATGCTGCCAGAGCCGCTTTTCAGAAATCGTATGGGAAGATGCTCCTCAAACGCTGGGTTGCGTAATCATGCTGTTTTTGGCCACCAGCCCTCAAGCCAGATGTGAGTGGGATCATAAGTGAGAGTAGTGTAGTCTGGCATCGAACGGGTGCTGCAAGTTCCCTAGCGAGAAAACTGGAAAATCCATTCAGGAGACTCCATTTCCGGGGTGGCGTGTAGGACCAGGATTACATGTGCAGAGAAGTTTCGGGTGGGAGGGATGAAGAGCGCTCGTGGGGTGGGATTACTGCTGCCATGGCGAGGACACGCGAGCTCACAACCCTGCTGCGTTTCCCTGGCTGGGGTTCACACCAAGAAGTCCCAGCAATTCGTTGGAAGACGGAGCATTTTAGAAAGGGAGGGGGCATCCAAAACAATGACCATATTTGTTTTTTCCTGCTAGACAACATCAACATGGTGCTTGGTCTTCAGGGCTGAAAGGGATGTGAGAAAGTGAAACACCCCCCTCCCCTCTGAGACTCAAAGTATTTTCTTATGAAGAAAGGAAAGAGGAACCATAAGTGGATTCCCTCTTCTGTTTTTTTTTTTTGGGGGGGGGGGCTCTGGTGAGAAAATTAGCTAATGAATGATCCTCTAGATGGGGAAAGAACTACCTTTCCCATCAGGCTTCCATGAGAATTATGAAGATCTTCAGTTCACACAGGAGCGGTAGGATGCCAGTCACACCTCCCTCTCCAGTTGCCCGAGTTACTCAGCATCCAGATGAGCAAAGCAAGACGGCAGGAGGGGGGAGGTGAGGGTCCCATGCCGGAAAACGGAATGGTGGGGGTGGGGCCTTCCCATCCCTCAGCTGATTTAGAAATGAAGTGAATGCACTTGGCCGGATATGGAAGGAGGAAATGCAATACGAAGGTCACCAAATCCTGCGTCGTGGGACAGTCAGCAATAACCATCCTATTAACCAACACAAAACAGGGGTGGTTAGGGGACACTTGAAAACTAATCTACTGCTGAGCAATTTTTCTTGGGAAATGAGGGAACCATGTCATCACTGGAATGAGAATGTCTTTTACACAGAGTATCAAACATTTCAGTGCCAGTGGTCAAATAAAGACACCAAACCACCAAATATCAAAAGCCACTATGATTCTTACTTGGGGATGTGTCAACATGCTCAAAATATATAGATTCAATCGTTTACCTAAAAATGACCTGGATGGACTCTAGCAGAGAGAAAGAAGTTTTCATCAGTTACATCAGTGTCTTTTTAATGATGGAAACTAAAATAAAACTTCCTTGTTAACTCAATGTTTCCAACTATTTACACATTTAAAAGTTGTTTCAAGTTCATTCCGAATCTCTTTTAAGACCTGAAGTTTTGCTGTAATAATCAGGGGCATGACATCAACACAAGGTTTATTAGAGACCAAAAACCTTCTAATGGCAGGCTGTCAGCATGGAAGGGAGAGCCACTTTGAGAAGCACAGCGAAACGGTGACCCCTACTGGTTAGCAGGATATCCACAGCGGCCCAGGGTTGGGTGATTGCAGAGTTTGTTGAAGAAATGGCCTGTTGATGGATGTGGCCTCGAACACCATTTATTTTCCATTTCATTATGCATTAAGCAAGACCATCTGTATTTGCAACTAATAGGTTCAATATCAATTATATTACAGTATAAGAATTATTCTCCACCTGCACACAGGTGCATAAGTATACACTCTATACACATTCACAAAGACATGGCTGCCAATCTAGTACATTCGCTCCCCAGGTTATGATGGTCCACGTTATGATGGTTAAATGTTTTTTCACTCTCGGTACATTATTCAATAAATTACATGAGATATTCAACATTTTATTACAAAAATAAGCCTTGTGTTAAGGAATTGGCCCAACTGTAGGTTAATGTAAGAATTCTAAGCATGTTTTTTAGTTATATTGTATTAAAATGCATTTTCACCTTACGATAGGTTTATCAGAATGTAACCCCATCGTAACCTGGGGAGAGGCTGCACTGGGAAATTTACAGCATTTGCTAAATATAACAATGAGCCATTGGTAATGATGGGGATTGTTTTGATCCTCCAATCAAAATCACTCCTGTGAGGTGTCATGTGAGCCTCACTATATAAGGCAAGCAGACTGCTGGAGAAGTGAAGTTGAGGAGGACATACCAGTTGTCCCCAGGCTCCTCTCAGACATGGAGAACGCCTTGCCACACTTAATTTAAAAATCAGTATATTTTTTTAGATGTCTTTATGGAATCCATTTCAAATGGTGAGCTTAGAAAATGAACAGAAAACAGAAAAAGCTTCAAAAATAAATTTTCAAAACCATCACATTCTTATCGACGTATCCAGCTCACTTTTATTCATCAACACATTCCACAGTATCAAACAGAATTTTCCAGAACTCTTATATAAAAAAAAAAAATACAGCTATTTCCAATTATCTTCACCAGGTACCATTTCAATAGCAAAACTAATTTAACATTATTTAACTTTAAAAAAAAAACAAGCAAACACAAGGAATATATTAGTACATAAATGCAAGAAAGACATGGTTCTGTCATGTAGAAGAGGCGATTTAAACATTGAAATGATTCCCTCTTCCGCAACAGGCAAGAACACTGGGCACATCATCAGCTGCCAGCTGTTATATGGCTTTAAAAAAATAATCCTCTTTGTGAAAACAAACTAGAGACACTTTCTTTATTAAAAGGAGAATTAAAGCAGTAATGTTTCCATTTTCTTGCCTCGTTAAACAAAAATAAAATTCTGTACATCGTTGTCGACAGGCAGCTCGACGGCCAAACCTCCCACGGCGGTACCAGCCAGCTGTCGCATGACGAGGTTGGCGCTATTGCAGCAGAGTTTTGATTTGCTTGGAGGCGGTGTCATCGTTCAGATGCTTTGTCGTGTACCTGGAAAACGCCACACTCTGGTCAATCATCTAAAACCAAGACTAATCTCAGACTAATCCAAGGCAGTCGTGCGAGTGTGGGCCAAAGGCCCCTGACCACAAGCATCTCACTGACAAGGAGCCAAAGGTTCGTTGTGACTTTAGTGTCATTTAACCTCAATGCATTTTAAAGCAGAACATGGCCTGACAACCATGACACTCTCAAGGTTTGATGAGATTTAAAGAGGTTTTAAGTAGACAAGCAAAGCCCCTAGATATTCAGGACTTCGACAAGCACTGCAACTCAAATATGAAATCCTCTGGGCCATAAAACAATACATTAAAGGGGGGGGGGGGGGCTGTGTCTTGATCCCTAACCAATCAGGAGTGGTACTTAGATCAGTAAAAAGCACCAACCTGAGAGCATTCAGAAGACCTTCTACACTGTTTGCAGGCTGCTCTTTGAGGACTTTTATGCATCCTTTCATCTGTCAAAGGATTATATCATTATTCAGGTCCATGTACGCATTTTCAGACGTTCTAGAACACATACGACTCAAAAGGACGAGGCAGAATGAGATCAAAAGGCGGGAGAGAGGGAAGGTGACCGGCCGGTGTGGATGGCACTTAGCATGCATGTGATAACAGGACTGACATCGATCTTGGAGGACTTGGCAAAGGCCCCAACGGGATGCACATAGTCGTAGAGGATGATGACTCCCACCATGACCCTGAGACAGAAGGAGGCGGTCTCTTCGCTGGCGAACCGGCTGCGATACTCCCTATGTGCACACAAACAAAGATGGCAAACTTCAAAGGCCACACAGATAATACCAGCGAAGTGTCAACACTCCATCTTAGCATGCTTGCTATGGGAATGTGGGGGTGTGGAAAGAGAGGGCCAATAACTCACGGGGTCTCCAGCATGACTTTGCAGACGCTCGCCATCGTGCTAAGGCAGTCTGTCGTGTTCTCAATAGGCAGGTTCTTGTTCTGTTTAGACCAAAAGCCGAGAACATGACAAATGAGCAATTTCTCAGTAGCAAGTAATGAAATATTCGTTTCAAAAACATGGTCATCTACTTGATATTTAATTAAATATCAAGCCAAATGGAATGAGAGCAAATGGGTGTCCCCTGGTATTGATGCAACCAATAAAAAACATGACGAATAACATCTAAAATATACTTGTTTTGGTAAAATTGCAGCAAAGAGAACTGTAGGTGTAATAAAAGTGGAAAGTGTTACTGATAGCTATTCCGACAAAACCAGTCAGTTTTTAAATGTGCAAACAAACATATGGATCCGAAATAATGAATACCACAGAACAATAGGCAATGTACTAAACTCCGATAATATGTAAAGGAGACTAACTGACTAACAAACTACATATTCTTAATTATTTCTAATGCTGTACACAAGTGCTCAAAAGCTTTGTATTTAAACAGATTTCCAGCTGTCTTTGGCTTGGCTGCAGTGTACTTTCCAATTATGCACATTATGCACAAGTTTGATTTAAAGGCTGCCCCTGTGCATATTAGTTTTATCTCAATTGGTGAAAAGCAGTATTTAAGGTTTGTGGTATCCAGCACTCCAAAACAGGTTACTGTAAAGGACAAAGTAAAAAAAAAAATACAAATGAAAGGTACATTACAGTAAAATGTTGTACAGCCACCAAGCCAAAGTCAAGGAGGAATATTCATTCTGCCTCATCATCATGACTCCGGGCTGAGAGTCAGGACAGAGAAGTTGCTTAGCAATGGTAGAAGAATCCTCCCATTGAATCTGGCCTATCCATACTTTGACATTGAAATTCAACTCACCAAGAGAATTTTTCTGAATTGCTAAAGCACATTTCGTGAAACCTTCCATTCTTTTCTCAGAACAGTAAACATCAAAATCCAGTTTTCAAACTACATCCACAAAACCTTTGCAAAATTGAAAAATAATTTTGAGTCGATTTTATCTTCGCTCAAAACCAAACACTGCTTTCAGACGCATCAAGTCGGTCAGTACATAAACACTACTGAGTAGTCATTACATACTACAGCAACAACTTTAAAACAATACCAGTCCAAACTAACTGGCATAAACAGAAACATGTTTACTGTGAATATGGGCTTTCGCATCTTGAGTTCGAAAACTAGAAACCAAATGACTATAGTAAAGAAAAATCGTTTATCAAGAATGTGTGTATACAATTAGACAAAGGAATATGCAATGTTTGCAGTGTTCAGTGCTCCAAAAAAGTTACTGTAAAGGACAAAGTAAAAATCCAGATGAGAGGCATATTACAGTAAAATGTTGTGCAACTGCCAAGCCAGAGTCAAAGAAGAATAGTCATTCTTCCTCTTGTCTCTGGGCTGGGTCATGACAGGGAACTTTGTCTGAATCACAGGAAATGCTCTCCCTTGCTGGGCGATAGGAGAAGAATTCTCTGTGTGACCCAATTGCACGGTGACATCAAAATTCATCTCACCTATGGCACTTGCACTCTCGTCCGGCACCTATTCTACATTGTAGTCACTCTGAAGCTTCTTCTCATGTTTAGAAACGTGTTAACAGTCTTGAGTCATCGCGTTTAGTTGATGACTACTCTGTGCTGGCTGTGTTTAACTCCTGCGGCCTGTCTTTTCCATTCTGCATCAAAGTTCACCACGGTGAAAAATGTATTTTGATGTATGAGAATGTGCTTGAGATTTTCGAAAAGGGTGACTTAGACCTGCAAATTGTATCTAACTAGGTGAGCACTGTTCAAAGTTTTTCCAAATGAGTGTCTGATTCGATAAATGAGTTCTGGGAATTGATGGCTTTGCATTCCCAGGCCAGCCGAGAGACAATCTCTCCAGTGTGTCCTGGGTCTGCCCCGGGGGTGCCTCCTAGTTGAAGATGCTCAATAAACCTCCCCAGGGATGCGTCCAAGAGGCATCATAGATAGATGCCTGAACCACCTCAGCTAGCTCCTTTTAATGCGGATGAGCAGCTGCTCGACTGAGCCCCTCCTGAATGTCTGAGCTCCCCACCATACCTCTAAGGCTGAGCCCAGACATCCAGCTGAGGAGATTTCCCCTCAGAACAGTAAATACTATACAGTAGAAACGTAACGTTTACTCATTAATACAATTAATATTCCATTTCGTTATGTAACCTTCTTACAGTATGTGACCTGACTGTTCACCCTTACGGGGGCTGCAAATTGAACGCCGTCACCAGTACTGTTCTTGTTAAACTGGATCCCGTGTTTACATAAAAGACCAGTATCTAATAAGGTTTAAGGTACTTCACAAGCAGACTTGTACGTAACATTGACTTACCATTCACTCCCTTAGAAACAGCATGAAATAGAGAATCGATATCTCACTTACATCAGACACAAACTTTGTTGTTGCATCACTTAATGTTTTCAACATAGGCGTGGCCTCAGCGTAGAAGAGGGACATCCGATTGGCCAGCTCATTATTTACATCATTCTCCCCTTCTGCCTGCAAATGAAGAACAGTTTAATGAAGAGGACTAAGATACAGAAGCAAATATGGACCAGTGCTTCCTAAAAGATCTAAATGCTTTATTCTTGCTGCAGTTAACAATGTTTCTTTAAAATTTGCCAGGGAAAAACATTTATGCTTTCCGATATAACTTTTTGGATTATTTTTATCCCCTCTGGAAAATGAACCCTAAAGCATTTTGCGAAAATGTTTCTACTAAATAAAGTGTGATTTTATCTCCATAAAACACATGGATACCTTTATTACTTTAATGACTAATAATGCTCACTCATTACATAATATCTAACTGTGATAAGACTTTGGCAGGAGAAGTATAACACACACCAGAAAATTTTAGTTGATCTTACATCAGTTTTTAAGAGTACAGGTCCATCCCTTGCCAAGGTTACTTTTGTTGGATAAACGTCCACTAACGTATCCAAAAAAATATGAAATTATCTATACACAGTCTTGGTATATATATATAGATATATCTGTACACACATACATCCACACATATGTATATACACACACTTATATACATATTATATTATATATACATACACACACACATATTATACATAATATATAATATATGTAACTGATCAACATGTTCAACATGTAACTGAGCAAAGGATATCGGAGACTGACTGGGTGGGGGAGGGGTCTGGCCTAGGAGGGGGGAATACCAGTTATACGCTCTAGTGCTTGTGGTTGGGGGGGACAGGGGGCTGGCAGTATGCTGGTGGCCTCTAAAAGTGTGTCTGACCTCGCTAACCTCTTGCCCCAGGGGACAGGGGGCACAATAATAGCCCCTGGTCAGGTGTCGATGCGCGCCGATTCACCCCGTTGGGCAGGAGCGGGCAGCGACCCCGACACGCTTCGAGCTGCAGCGGCTCTCACTTCCTGCTGCCAAGAAACTACCTTCTATCCCTGCTTTCCCACCCTGGGTCACGAGGTCAAGAGATTCACTTTCACCTTCTGCCTTTGGCTGACTTCTTATGTCATGCAGTCATAACTGATAGGTCAAGGTGATGCTCTTCCAGTTCACACCTGAGAGCCCTGCATTGGCAACCCTTTATTTGGCTTGTGGAAGTGTCACCCTGTTAAGGAGCTTTCAGTCTTTAGAAACATGAGCCAGCTTGGAAATTACTCTACTGCCCTGGAGTCAGAAAAGGTCAGAAATAAGATGACCCCTGCCTTAGTCCTCCCCAAAGCATCAAAATCATTCAGAGCATTAAAAGTCCTTCCATTGTGAGCAGTGACTAACTGATCCGTTCCAGACTTTGCTTAAAAAACAAAAGCTACTCGCTTCATTGGCCTGGCTGAATGGAATTGGAGGAGAGCCTACCGGGATGTTGTTGATACGCATGCGGTTCAAAGTTCTCCTGTAGTAGCTGAAGTCATTCTGGATGGCGGGGTTGGTCATCTGTTGGAAGGAGGGTTTGACAGCTCACATCAGTCGCATGGGTCCAAAGACACTCATACATTGTAACACACATGGCTTTTATAATTCCAAGATAGCGAGATGAAAGTGTGGATGCCTTACTACTTTCCCTATATCCAAGGGGTAACATATATGATGGAAATGGTTTGGATGTTTTCAAGGAAGAAACTCTCATGGTATCATACCATGTTGTTTACGTGGCTTGCAATTCATGTACATGTCCCCTGTCATTATTTTATACTTCTCAAGATGGTTAGATCCAGCCTATCCTCTACACCCAAGTCTTAAATGGGAGGAAAACATTACATCCATCCATCTGTGCATGTATTTCTTGCAAGAACAGAAAAACTAAGCCTTTCTACAGTGACATAAGTCAAGTATCAGTAGATCCTCCATAACCCTGGTTGCTCCAAGGCCAAACTACAACACAGTGACAATACTGTAGAGATGGACACATGAACTCGCCAAGCTGTCATATTAGGGAACCGTGACAAGGTGACAAGAGAATCAGTAGAGAGCCTTGGGGAGAAGAGCAGTCAGCTAAACAGCGTTTGCTGAAATCCCTGTCTTCTACAAAGCCCTTCCTGATGAGGTGTCTTTTCATAGTAAAGCGGAGCAGCTAGAAATCCGCATAACAAATTTGTAATTATTAAGCTGATGCCCAAGTCTGATTGGGTGAAGAATAATGTGAGGTGGAATTGACCATATTTATGTCACACCGTCAAGTCCAAAACTTCACAGAATTCTAGTAGAGCAGAGATTTTAGAATTAAGGAAGAAGACAAGTCAAATGACCACAAAGATAATACATAATTCTTACAAGGGAATAAAGAAGGCTAATTTCATCAATTGTTGATGTACCTACCAAAATTTATTTAAATCCATCTCTTTGATGGTAATTGTTCATTACTGAATCCATTAACGTCAACCATCGTTATCGGAATCAGCCAATGTAATTTAAAAAAAATACAATAAGCTATTGATTTTGAGCATGAAAAAAATCAGCTAATCATATTAAATGTTCTCGCTCTACTATCCTTGACAAAAGGACAAGCAGTGTGGACTGTAACAGTCAAGGACATAAACTTGTAAACCCAGAGGTTTCTGGTTCAGGTCCCAGGGGAGCCGGCGGCAGCAGTACACCATATTTCATCCCGATCGCCTCAGCGAAATACCCAGCTGTGTAGAGCAGCCAAACAGTGTCAGTGTTCCTTAAATTATTAAACACCATGTGAATATCCTGCATGAACCCAAATCAGACGGGCTGGTGAAGCTAAAGTGTCCTCACTGTGTCCCGGCATGTATGCGACAGGCTGTCACTCCATCCATCCCATTTTATACACTACATTTATTATTTACATCACAGCATGACAGAAATGAACTGGATCGCAGTATCACGCTGTATGTTAAGAGGTAGAGTATCAGCGGTATTATTGAGAATATTATCCTTTAATCTGTGACTGACGAGATACATCATTGACTGAAAATGCCAGGGCTCTTCAGTTCAGCTCTCAAATAATCAGAGGAGATTCGTTGAATGAGCATTCATGATGTAATTAGTGCCCAAAGTACATGAAAGAACTGTTCAGTGCTTTATGTACATTTAAACATTAAAAGTAGATATTTGACAGCTCAACTTTGAGCCAAAATAGACAGCATTGTGAGTCTAACATTCATGAATCAGATGAAACATTCCCACACCTTGAGGATTACCTATTACAGACAGTCTTACAACCTATGCAGGACTGGCACTCCAGCCACCAAAAAAAAAAACTCACACTGTTTCATTGGACTAGTGTGGTGCTGAGGTACACCACTGCACGGCTGCATTCAGGTTGTCATCCCTGAGGTGGTTTGTCATGTGGTGGGTGCGGCGACGCGCTATAATCAGCATGTGCTCCTTACCTCCGCCTCCTCCTCACAACCTATGTGACTTACGATGACTTGCACATATGATCAAAAAAAAAAGAAAAAGTAGTAAGACAGGGACCGTCTGTATTTTCAAGAATTCCAGATTGCTGATTTAATAAGGCGTCAACTTAAATGACTGGTTCTCATGACTAAACCCCAACGTGAACTAAACTGCAGAGATTAAGAAAAGTCATGCTAAATTAAGCTAATGATAAAAATCACCGGACACTCCGATAATGACAGCAATTTCATGATTATTGGACACTCCGGTGTGGATAAAAGCTTGCGCCTGGTCAGACAATCCATTCAACTGCGTGCGGCATTTTTTGAGAAATAAATAAAAAATAAAACTGCGATTTAAGTGGGCCGGCCGAAAGGGACAGGAGAAAGGGATGGATGAGTGAAAGCGACAAGCCTTCGCGTCCCATCCACAGTCCTGCTACTCTCCCCCAATCGGTGGCCCTTAATTGAGGGTCTCCCCAGCATGGCGCCTCAGGGTGTGGGGGTGTCGCTTTGGGAATGGCATGGATCTGGTTGGGGGGGTATGACACTCCAGTGTTGGGATAATGAAGGGCCTCCAGGCTTTGGGGGTGACTGTGAGGGGGAGGGTGGCATTCTATCAACCCCCCCCCCCCCCCCCCAAAACTAGGCCAACAAGCTTGCCTCAAAATAAACCCAGAGAACCCCCCACCACCACCACCACACATACACACACACACACACACACACACACTGCTTTGTTTGCAAAGCAGTTCCAGCTGGACTCACAAGCTGGACTCATGCGGCATTTGAAGACCTGGTGAAGAACCCAGTGGTTTATTACCCACCTGCCACTCTGTGAGGGTGTATCATCTGTCCTAGCACACTAGTAAATAAGCTCACTTTGATAAAAAAAAAAATAGAGCTTACTAATTGCTGTTAAATGAACAGTGCCCACACAGTACTTGATGACAGGCTTATTTGCAATTGATTTGAATTGGGACTGATGGTTTTGTTCTCACACACAATCGTTTATACGGTCACACACCTACTGAACATGACCCTGTCGATTGTAGGATATACATGCAGCTGAAAACCATGGCAGAGCAAGGCCAAGATTCTGACCTGTAGCCCTAGAGCTTTGAGGTACCAGCATCAAGGTGAGCCCTTCGTTATTTCAATATCCAGTTTTAGCAATGACCAGAAAAACAGGAAACACTTCAGCTAGGTATAATTTGCTTAAACTTCCATCCATGCAGGGTCGCAGGAGTCCGGAATCTTTCTTGGAAACTACAGATGGCAAGGCAGGGAATACAGTGCTCACAGAAAAGTCTTGGAATGCTCGCTTAATGCAGTAAAAAATATTTGGCAATTTATTGGTTTTATAACAAAAATCATTATTTCATTCGTTTACAAAAACTATATCTCATGTTAGAAACAACTAAAGGTTTTAAGTAAAACACTCATTTCATGTAGTAATAAAAACTATATAGTTCTAACAGAGCTGTTCTGAGTTAGAAAGTTCATTGACGAGCATCATTGGGGGCTTTTTAATTAGTAACACCTTTGCAATAACATAAAACACCAAACATTTGTGCGCAGGATCGCATTGAGAGCCAGTGACTACAATTGCAATTAACAGTAAAATAGCAAGAACAGAACTGAATGAGGCAGTCAGAAAAAAATCACTTTTTAAAGAAACCAATAAATTAACAACATTATTATATAGTCGAGCAAGCTTTCCAAGACTTTCTGTGAGCACTGTAACCCAGGACAGGGCAACAACTCATCACAGGCACACACACACATACACACGCCACATTCACAGATATTCACACCTATGGGCAATTAGCCAACTCCAATTAACCTCAGCATGTTTTTGGACTGTGGGAGGAATTTGGAGAACTGCCACGATGACGCAGGGAGGACATAAAAACTCCACACATGTAGAGCCAAAAGTTTAAAAACGAACTAAAGAAAGCTACAAACAATGGTTAAAACTATCAGATTTTACCTTCCGTTGCTACAGAAGGACTAACATGTTTTATTCCAATGCGTGAAAGAGTACTGCAGACAATGGTAATGCTGCCGGGGACTGTTAGTTATCAAAGGGGTCTCTCAAGGGCCCAACTGTATTGGACAGCACCCAGCCCAAGGGCCACTTGCTGCCCAAGTCAACGGCACGGCAGCTGTGGGGACGGCGCGGACTTGCCTTCAGCTCGTCGAAACGCAGCGTGAAGTGCAGGATCTCGGCGAACTGCTTGGCCAGAGCCTGCTCGCGCTCCAGGTGCTGCGTGGGGCTGTCAGGCATGCAGGTAAGGGCTCCCAGAAGGCCGTGCAGAGCCGCCTCTGTGGGGGGAAGGGCGACGGACAGGTGAAACACGGTCCTGCCAGACGAGGACAAGGTAGGTTCAACTGGGGCAGGACACAACCGATCAGACTGCTGATAAATACGAATATCATAGACTTTGATGCAATTAACTAACAGTTAACAGTTAATTAAAATATGACCACTTCTCAGATGTACCAAGGTTTTTAATAACGTGACCCAGGACAGGGTCACAGTTAGAGCTTAGAACGTATCCCAGGAAGCACAGGGCACAGCTGGGATGGGATGCCAGTCCATCACAGGATACACACACAAAAACACTCATACAGATCCAGAGAGCTCAGACTGAAGCCTGGGTTAAAGGAAGCGATGTAGGTCAGTCACCCCTGAAGCAAATCTGGCAAAGTGGCTCACAAATCGAGGAGCTGCAGTGCAGTAAATCCGCGCACTCTCAGCAACCAGCGTTCCACTTGCCGAAACCGCCTGCAGCGCCATCTCACATCCCCCATGAAAACAACTGCCAAGATGGGACGTTCTTCAGTTCCCACCAGTCCGCGGACGAGGCTACTTTCCGCTGATGCTAGGGAGGGCAGGTGGAGATGGGTCAGCGATGGAGGAGCTGCCAGATCGGTCAAAGCACCAAGGCAGAGAGGTTGCTGATAGGCGCTAATTCACTTTGTAGCGAAAGGTCAGTCCCTTCATCGGATCAAACTTAAATTATATTTATTCTTAGCTTGTCTGTTGCGTCTATGTTTCACCCACACAAGCAGGCAGAATAGAGTGAGGTCACAAAGAAAACAGAAACCACAATTTGTTTCCAGGTTAGTCCCGCTGAATACAGTGGATCTAGCCAAAACAAAGTGTAGTTGTTTGAGGCTATAACAGAATACACAGATGTTGAAATTAAACAACGGGGAGGTCAACAGAAGGTCGCCTGGCGGATGAGAAGCAGAGTGCTGCCGCAGGAACATGACCCCAACCACAGCTTTATCCTCAGCTCTGCTGCATGGATCTCCCCCAGGGTCCTCAAGTCGTCAAGCGTGAAACATTGAGCAGGAGACATCCGGAACTCCTGCTGACCTCCTCGGCAATGGAGTGTGCCGGCAAAGCGAGGGGCTAGCCTCCTTCATTATGGAAGCAGTCATAGCAGGAAAGAGATCCTTTCTTTCACTACAGTCATTACATAGATAAAAGTTCCTCCAGTAGGAGGCGTGGTGCTGTACGTGGAACTGCTGGAGTATGAAACTGAGCTTTACACACAGACATACCTGCAAGGCATGTCAGCCTAATCAGAGAACTGCAGCTGCTAGCCGACAAAAACAATGCGCATATGTGTTACACCTCTTCAGGAGTACGTTGGGGAGTCCACGCCCTGAAGCAAAGCAGCACCTGGTGCGTGTGGGTTCGCCGCTCGCAGGTACATACCTAACCTCTGGGAGAACTCGTAGAACTTCTTCAGCTTCCCTACCAAGGGGATGACAGCTCCCCAAGCCCTTTCTTGCAAGCTCTCGTCCATGGGGTTCTGGATGGCCTAGGGTGGGATGAAAAAAATGTATAACATGTCTGCTGACATGTAGTCATCATGGAAACACCAAACGTCCCTGGACCAGTTCTCATTTGAATGTGTGTCCATCAGCACATTTTAAGTTGGCCAGGATTGATTGGCAAGGCAAAACCCCTGCTGTTACATGTTTCAGTCACGAGGGCAATTCTAGGATTTTTCAGGGGGGTTGGCGTAAGAGGGGCCATAATTCACACAGAGGGCCAACCTCATTATGAGCCAATGATATGTTTTCATTCTGTGAGTTAAAGGGAAGGGGACATTCTGAGGACCAATCAGCTTTCAGCTGGGGCTAGTGCCCCTGTGACCCCGCCCTTGATATACACCCTTGTTCAGTCATGCCTAAATAGCTTAAGTGTCTAATTTTGCTTAAGTGGTGACCACTAGAAAACATGTACGTGATACAAGTGTAATTAAGCAATTACTCAGTTAATAGCAGCTACTTTTACACAGTAGCTTTTCAAGCTACAACCTACTTATGATTAAAGTAGCTAAGCAAGCCAAGCTACTGTTTTAATATAGTAGTTAGCCACACTACAGGCTACAGAGAAAAAGTGGCTAACTCCATCAAAGCAATCAGAAGCATCTGGTAGCTGAAAATACCCGTCTTTGTAAAGAGGAAGAAATAATACAGGTCGTCGTCAATTTACGTCTGCTATCGGTTTTGACTGACCAGTCGTAAGCTGAAAAAAACTACTGAAAAAAGTAGTTAAGTTAGCAGCATCACAAATTTTAGTTAGCTACTCCTGAATACTGGTTAACAGGCATCTACTCCTGGTATAGACAGGTATGAGCCAAGGGTTATGTCACTGACACACAACTTCTTACTATGTGACACAACCAATAACTGCAAAAAACTTAACCACTGCCAGGGAGGGGGGAAAGGCGGGATCACTAGCAGTGGGATACCTCTCGGATCTCGGCACCCGCTCCCTTGTAGGCCTGCAGGTCATCCAAAATGCCCCTGGCGTCTTTCAGGACCACGTTCACTTGGTCCCACACTCGTCTTTCTGATTCGGTTGGCTGAGCATCTGAACGGAACACGTTGAGATTGGAACATATCGTCAAAGAGTCTGCAGTGCGTGACTCCTACCCTGGATGGCTTAGGCCTAATCTATGACAATTTACAGTATAACTAGACTATACCACACCAGACTGAACAACATAAAAAGAGGGGGAATCAAAGGAAGTGATGGCATTAGAGACGCAAAGCCCCATGTGGGTTCAGTGTCCTGTAGAATGAGTAAAGGAGATGCATTTGATTTGTTGCTTTTCATCATATATAAACTGGAAAATGTGTCACCTGGAGCTTTTCCAAATCCCCACAGGGACAATGGACCTCTCTCATTGGCATGAGGTAGCCTATGCTTCCTCTAACCCAGTGTTTCTCAAGCCAGTCCTCGGGGATGCCCAGACAGTCCACATTTTTGCTCCTTCCCAGATCCCAGCACACCTGAACCAAGCAACCAAGAACAAACGAAACAATCAAGAACATCAAATACCTGATACAGGTGTGCCGGGAGCTGGGAGGACTGCCTGGGGGAGTTCCCGATGCCTGAGTTAAGATATACTGCTCTAACCAATCAGCTTAGCAAGTTTCCTAAGGCAACAGGAAACTTGCCGCTTAATTAAAGCTTCCGCTTTGTTTTAACAAAGCCATTCAATTTAACAGAAAGACATGCGGTCTTTGACGTTTCCATCAGGGGCACAGCATGACCAGGGTATGACAGCATGCGGTGCAGTGACCTACGCCGTTCTGCAGATGGCGATAATTAACAGACCATATAGCGGTCACCAGCCACCCGCCACATGGCTTGCCTACTCCCTCTACTTTGATGTCTAAATAAAGCGATGATGTTTCATCTTTTACCACCTTGGTAATAAAACGCATCGATTAGTGACCATTTAGCAGGGCCACATTCCAAACACGGCCCTCCGTATTGCTCTAGCTACGTGGCCGCCAGAGACCGATAGATCAGGCCACCTTGGGGAACCTCCAACGAAAACCTTGACGGCACATCATGATAGGCTAGGAGTGGCTTGTTTCTGTCCCGTCCCGTCATGTTTCGCCCCCCCAAACTTGATGCCATGCAAACCACTCCACAAGCAGTGCCTGTACTGGCTGCACACAAATACAGCAAATACCAAGCGTTGACAGGCAAGGGTACTGGATCATAGGCAGGAGAAAATGTTGGAGGACATAGCAAGCAGGGTGTAGATAGAATACAAAAAATAAATCTCACTTTCAAAATCGAGGAAAAAGTTGGGTCCCTGCTCAAAGTCAGTGCAAGTCAGAACTTTAAGGAGGTTCCCCATGTTGAGACACCTGTCAAGAAAAGACGGAATAGGTTGAGTGTTTACATTTCACAGCAAAACAGTCAACCTTTTAGCACAACGACAACAAGCATTGATAACAGAGTTAATAGTTAGGTAAAATGCTGCATAGGACACCAGTGACGGCATTTCCGTGAAACAGCAGCACAGTACATAGGACAGCTGTTATGCAAGCCTTGATACCATGACCCAATTAAGCCTGAGGGGATATTAATGTTTCCAATGTCAGATATAACTTTAACCCATTCATTCTTATTGGTACAGACCGATGCACACCATTTTGGCACCAATGAGGTCCCTTTCACATCTATAAAAATTGAAAAAAGAATAACAATATTTATTGAGATGTGGAATTAGTCCAGAAATTCTGAATATGTAGAGGCTTCTATACAGAAGTTGTGTGTATCACCTTGGCAACCTTTGTTGAACCAATCTAGGTCCCCTGCGACTTCGACTAGGTTATGTGGCAGGAAGATTCATCCATACCCACTTGTCCTATGTAGGGTTGCAAGAGTCCAGGGGTGAGTTTCCCGAAGCCTTCTTAGCGCTACGTCGTTCGTAAGTTCTGTGTTAAATGATAAAACTAACGAACGACGTAGCATTAAGAAGTCTTCGAGAAACTCACCCCAGAGCTTTTCCCAGAAAAAACAGGCCCAAGGCAGGGAATATACCAGGGCGGGGCACCAGCACACACACCGTTCACACACACCGTTCACACACATGGGCTATTTGGCAACTACAATTCACCTTAGCAGGTTTTTGGACTATGGGGGACACCAGAGTACTCAGAGGAAACCCCATGATGACATAAGGAGAACATACAAACTCCACCCACATGGAGCCATGGGGGAGACTCGAACCCTGGAGGTATGAGGCAACAGTGCTAACCCCCACACCACCGTGCCATCCCTGCGGCTGGAAGATGGGGGAGAATCATGAAAATGCAGTGTTCGCAAGTATAAACTGTAAATTAACATCATTATTCATGATTCTCCTGTTCTCGAGACATTAATTCCTAAGAACACTCCATTTAAAAGTATCACTTTATTATGAATGTTATTACAAACTAGAACTCCGAACAACCTGAAATGACCTGGTCCCGACCCGAATTTGACAACAGGCCTGGGTCACTTCTCAGAACTCAAAAACTGTGACTGCAGGTGCTAATGGGCCATCAGCACTGGCCGTGGGCTGGGGGGGGGGGTCCCTGTGGCCCATGACACCAGCCCCACAGCAGCCCCGCTATCTCACCCGCATGACATGGCCCCGCCCACCTGCCAACCGCTGCTCCCACTCCAGACTCAGTGTGGTTTCCTGGTTCAACAGATGTCCCCAACGTCTGAGCCCTTCTTGGCAGAACACACCCCCGGCCTAGCCCCCCAGCCCCCAGTGGGGGCCAGTTTTCGGGAATCCTCCTCAGTTTATTAAGAACTCTAACTGCGGGTGGCTTTCACAAACGGATTCCTCAAGATGATGAGCCGTTGATTACAGTGAGAAACATCGTTATGCAATGGTCCCGTTTCATACCATATGCTTCTTATACCTCGGGGAAAACCACACCGTTCTCCCATCCTGCTTCCTTGCTTCAGAAACATCTTCAGGGAGCCTTCCCTATCACCACAGGATGAAATATGACCTTTCAACAAGCATTTGACCTTTCATCTGTGACTGACGGCCACATAATAAGGGCATCCAGGAACATAAGGGGTACGTAAGCGG
The DNA here is from genome assembly GCA_026781065.1 of Mormyrops boulengeri. Taxonomy (NCBI): domain Eukaryota; kingdom Metazoa; phylum Chordata; class Actinopteri; order Osteoglossiformes; family Mormyridae; genus Mormyrops; species Mormyrops boulengeri. The sequence continues at coordinate 27,874,299 of JAODLD010000001.1, forward strand.
TACCTTTCCCAGACAATCTTCCAACTAAATGTACATGCTGGTATTGCTAGGACAACAGGGAACAGATGCAAACCTCTGTATGTGTTTATATCCCTCCTCCCTCTAGCTTTGTGTCTCCTACACGGTATTTCACATTCCTGTGGATCTGGGAGGTTTCAGAAGCTGCCTTTTTTGCATACATCATACCCTGAGGTCCTGAATAACAAAAACACAAAACATGAATGAAGTCGTCTAAAGTTTAATATCAGTGGTCACTTGATGGACCCATGATTTCAGTGAAAAAGGTGCAGCAGAAAATCCTCAGTGGCTTTTCTAAGTTTACACTACGGACCTTTGGCAATAACAGGACCTGCGTTTTTCAGAACGGCAGCAGCTTTTCCCAGCATCTTCACAGCTGCTCTCCCACGGTGACCTACATAGCATGTCCTGTGTGACCCTGTCTTACGTGGCTGAAAGAGCAATGGCACCGGCAGTACCGAAAGGAGGCCAGCAAGCAGCGCGGTGGAGCAGGACATGGATCTGGAGGCTGCCGCTCTACCCTTCAGCAGTGCCGTTAACCTGAATTGCCCCAGAAAGCTGCACAGATGTAAAAAAACTACAATGGACTATAGAATAACAACCTCAGATAAGCTATTTGAGTCTCTTTGACTCTACTTCATGTTACTTATAAATGTTATCTAGCTGGATTGCTGCTATTTTTATATGTAGGTGGTGGTTTATTTTTATTCCTGGTAAGTTAAGTACATCAAAATTCATACTATTATGTTATTATATTATAACCTCAAAATGGTAAGAAGCCATGATAAATATCACAGAATGGGTCAAAATTTTCAGGGAACCATTTAGATTCCGTATTATCGACTCCCACTGTTTTCCCAGTGTTAAGCAATATTATTTGCATATTTATAAATGCTAGTTACTTCTGCGGCCGGCATGGTGGGACAGTGGTTAGCACTGTTGCCTCACAAATCTTCACATGGCTCCGTGTGTGTTGAGTTTGTGTGTTCTCTCCATTCTGTTGGTACTCTGGTTTAACCTCACAGTGTAAAACCATGCTGAGGTTAATTGGAGTTACCAAAATTGCCTGTAGAGGTGAATGGGGTATGTGTGCCCTGCGATGGGTTCTTCCCTGCCTTGTGCCCATAGGCTCCAGACCCCCTGCTACCCTGAATAGGACAAGCGGTTATGCGGTATGTTCTTCACTTGAATCTTAAAATATTTCAAATTACAGACTACCTCAAAATATCTATTTTTTTTGCCACATTTGGCATTTGCAGAAAGACGCCTGTGAAAAGGCAGCTCTGCTGATTTTGGCGCTCAGTAAAAAAGTCAAAGATTAAACTTTATGAGCAATTAAGGCCAATAGTAGAATTAGCTTTATGTGAAAAGGCAGTCATATTGATCCTTTGCTTGGCTGAATTTACATTCAACACCCCCACAAATGGCCGATTAGCGTAATATCAGCGGGCCATAAACGACGGCGGTATAAAACCGGCCAGTACAGGTAGAATGATAGGAATGTTGCAGGAAGGCGGCCGTTTTGGCCTGTCAACTCGTCTGTTGTTCAGGGGATTAGAAAGAAGCGACTTGAAAGGAATTACCCGGAAAAAGCAGGGGGTGGGGGTGATGGTGGTTCGGGAATGAACAAACCCAGCGACCATTAGGCTGTGAAAACCAAAAACAGCCTGTCGCAGGAGAAAATGCGCACATGCGAGCAGCCTGTCATACCGAGAAAAACCCGAAACTCGAGTGACAGGTGAGAGAATAAGAGAAAATAAATAGAAATGCTTTTTTTTTGTGCTGCCATAAAGTCCACGCGGCTGTGGGGGGTGGGGGCTTATCGGCGCTTTGCCATCACAGAGGAAACCTCATTACACATCTGACGGCAAGCGACCAGCCTGGGAACCCCATTAGCTCAAAGGAAACAGCCACCTCCACATACAGTACCGACACTACAAACTCCACCCATCTGGCTTGGTTTCAAGATGCCTATCAACCAAAGCTTCCCATGGCCCAACCAGCAGCAGATACACCGGCTCATCAGCACGGACTGACCACAACACACAACAGTCCAGCTTCAGAAGGCAAATTTAAAAAAAAAATTTAAAAAAAAAAACATTTTTTTTTACTGCAAACTACTTATCATCCAGAGAGGTGCCCCAGCCTTGTGCGGTCAGCCCCCACACTTTAGAAATGCAAACCCCCAAACCTGAAGGTGTGAGGCTATAGTGCCGGCCACTGAATCATGATGCTGCCCATACACAGTATCAAAAAAGAGATTAAAATAAGTACAAAGATATATAAATATAGATATTGTCTCACGGCTATGGGGGGGATTAGTATATTCATAAATGGAGTCAACCTAGATTTAGTACTCAGTGGAAAAAAAAGCTTGATTGTGTTTTCCAGCCCGGCCCTCAGGGTGGCCTGCTCCAGACTGAGGCTGAAGGCCTGCCTTTTGCTCAGGTGCTGCGCTGCCGCGATCCCATTGGCCGAGGAGCCTAGCGATGCACTCTCTCTGTATCCATGGATTTTTTTTATTTTAGAAAAGAGGCTGTTGTCATTGAAGACAGGCAGCCAATGAGGAAGACGCATTTCAGTTGAGAGTTCACACAGAAGGTAGACCAAGCAATGCATGAATAAATGAATGAGTGGAGCAACATGCCAAAATAGGATCATAAATTAAGAATAAGTGTAGAATAAGGGGCTTCTAAAAGTGTGTCATCTGCTTCCACAAACAGACTCCTCAAATGTTTTGTAAAGTGAGGAGTGCAGAGACCTTGCAGTGACCCAAACACTGTCAAGAGACTCACCCCCATAAATGCAGGCAACAACACGGACACCCATGGGTCAGAAGGCAAGTAGCCACATGTTCCCACCATGCCTCCACACCCAGCCAATGGGAACATGGACTGCATGAGCATGTGACCCGGGAGAGTGGGGAGCTGTAAATGAGGGGACAAGCCAGGATTTGTGGGGGGGTGGGGGGGAGTCAGGGACTGGTTATACCTCAGATGGCAGTAGCAGCAGAGGCCCCCAGTAAGCCTGACCTAAATTCTCCCCGGTGAGGCATTCGCTCGCCCTGTCTGCCAGAGCTGGCTGACGGCAGCCCGATCAGACAGGCGAAAAGCGGGGCAGCTCTTTCGGGTCCCCACCTGGCACGCACATCCTCACCCCCTGGCCGGCAAGCCTGGCACATTTGTGAAACACGCTGAAGTTTAGGGCAGCTCCATTTTATCAATGAACAAACATCAATAATTCGCATGCAACTTTTAAACTGTTACATACAAACAATAGCTACATTTTTACATTACTGTAATCATTGTAACTTTTTCACTTAACATCTCAACACAAAGGGGATACACATCAAATTCAGATGGAACAGTAAAAACGTGAACTTCCCAGCTCAACATGCTGGTGCAATAATTGCAATGTTTTAATTATGATCATGAAAGGACTACATCTCTTGTGTTTTGTAAGTGCAACTGAGCAGACGGCGTGAAATACAGAACGAAGATGGTGAGAGCAGACTCACTGATGAATCACTTATATACAAGTCATGACCTACGATGGGGAAAACGCCAGTTCAGCATGATGTATTGATTTACATCAACCATTATCCACATCCCCCTACTCTGGCAGCTGGAGAGTGTGGCCGCAAGTTGGAAGTGGTGTTTACTGGGGAGAGAGGCAATAATGCGTGCTTTTGTTAATGTGTTCATATTGGCGTCCATTTCTGATTGAGCACCTGTGTAACAGGACAACACTGTCGTTCAATCACCAAGAATCATTAAGACTCGTATATCTTCAAACAAGGCACGGGAAATCAATGAATAAACATTTCAAATGTAAAACACAAGCACTCGTCCAAATGACCATCCTGCTGGATCTGTAAGGACAAGTTACCAAGAGCATAGCTACAGGCTAACATAATGCTAACCGACTACAGTAAAATTCCATTATAACAGACTTCAAGGGACGTGGCAAAACAGTCCGTCATATCCAGAGTTGCTGCATGCCCAGAACACAACTACAGGACAGCATTTACTCATGTCACACCCCAGCAGACACACTTCTGGTACAGATTATTATATTGTACATGTACTAATCCAACTTAACCTGACTGTTGGAAGCATATATGGCCTATAAGTGGTTATACATGTAAGGTACAGTAGTAACCTTGACCTCATTGCTTACTGCATCCCTCCAGCTGCGAGTGTCATCTGCCGACGCACAGCATGCCTGGTGATGGACAGCCACACAGACCAATCAGTGTTGCCTGCTGTTACGCCATGCCTA
>JAODLD010000001.1:27888332-27901748 GCA_026781065.1 Mormyrops boulengeri
CTCTGAGCTATTAGTTAGGTTCTCCCCAAACGAGCTTGATGGGCCGAATGGCCTCCTCTCGTTTGTAAATTTCTTAATAGTCTATACAAGATTAAAAAAATGAATTAGGCTTAAGAGGAGAATGAAGAAATGTGCCTTAACTAGATGTTTCTAAGCAGGACAGCAATTTCAGATGTTTCTCAAGATTTAAGTGTTTTTTGAAGGGAAGAGCCAGATTTTTATAGGTGGACTTAATAAACTTCTCAAAGGAGCAGAGACAGAGGGGCAGCTGTAGCTTAGAGCTCACAATCTGGGCCAAGAAGGAGGACCTCAGTCTAGTTACACTGTAACTGCGCAAGGTTGTTCTCCAACCACCTCTTGACATCAGCTAGCCAGTCATGCAAGACAGCCATTTTGTCAAGTTGATTGGGAGCGGAAGATACATACAGCTGGTGACCTCTAACAATTGTCCCGCTACAACTTTTTCTGTAACTTTGGATGTAAATGGAAGTTGTAATTTTCTGGGAGGGAAGGATCAGGTGTAGAGTTTTTTTAGGAGGGGTTGAACACAGCGCTTCTGAAATAAGCCGGACCACAACCAGGAGTAAGGGAACAATTTATAATGTGTCATTTGAATCTTGAAAAATTACCCAGAATGGGGGAGGGATCCGCAATTACCGTGGATTCTTATGTAAGCAAAGAGGCGACATTGCTGAAGACGATGGAGGAACAATCTGCTGACTGGCTCCTGATGCATTAGAGAAGATTTCAGGCCTGGTGCTTGAATATCCTTCTCTAAGTCAAAACACACAACATGCAAATAAATCTTTACCCGCGAGTGACTGTTGCGATGTAATACCGTCGATGCATTTCAACATAAATCACCTTAAATCGTGTTCGTTTACAGAGTTTTATTTAAGTAGTAAGCTATCCCACAGAGCATGACAAGCCGAAAAAGAAGCTGCGATGTCATACAGCTGCATATATGATAGGAACAGAAAGACAGACAGCGTGACCTTAGGTTCACGACTGCTGAGGTGACTCGCATCAGGAAATGAGAAGGAGCGACGTCTCAATTACTCCAGGCTAGCTCAAATAATGCAAAATAAACAAAAGGGGGGAAAAAAAACATAGCTTGTGCTGAAACTCCCCTGCAGCAAATGCAACGCAAGCTTTTTTTCCCTCGACAGCTACAAATAATGAAGGCAGGAAACCCTTTCATTGTTTAGTATGGCGAGGCAGCAGCCTTAGCGCGCATTTCTGTCAGCTAGAGGCAAGCAGCAAGATGGATGGAGCTGATAAGAGACATTGTTTTGATGTCGCACTGGAGCCAGGATTATGTGAGAATTACAAGTATTTTTAACAGTAAGACTTCGCTCCCTTGCAGGTTCTACAGGCATTGGACGTTGGCGCAGCGGAAAGGCTGGCTGTCCCAAGCCTGACTGGCCAGTAAAAGAGTCTTAAAAAATTAAGACCGACTACTGTTTTCTAACCTCCTTCCAGCCAAGGAGCTACTGCTTCAGTCTGCTGAGATTATTATGCACTATAACAGCATTACAACATAAGTTGCAAATGCATAGACGTAAAATGAAATTGAACACCTTTAACTGTAATAGTTTGGCATATAAACAGCAAGCATGAGGCAGACCGTCAGCTTGTCACCAGCCCAGCACTGAGTGAAGTAAACCCTAAATCACACCACTCCTGCATGCTGCTTTCTGCCTCACACTCCTTCCTTCCCAACCCTCCTAATTTATACTCAGCTGTCAAGCGGGATCCAAATCCCCCCTGTCGGAGTGATTGCGCTTTTTTTTGCACTCCTTCTCCAAACCATTTTCTGTTGAGCCCTTTGCGACACAGCTCTGGTAAACACATGTTAGAAGAAATCTAATTTAATTTGACAAACTATAATAATGCACATTGGGATTTACTCGCATGACAGTTGGAAGAACCTGGACATATAAATCTATTTATTTAGCGGATGCTTTCATCCAAAGCTACAAGCGAAGATCATACAGGAGGGTCACTCTCTGGAGCAAGCGGGGGTTCATGGTCTTGCTCAAGGGCCACGGTGACACCACTCTACCAGCCACAGACGTTAAGCATTATGCGGTTACTCTACCATCTCCCACTCTGAAAAGACAATATAAGCTGCGAGATGAACAACGTTTACCAGCAGGTGAGATCTCCAGGCTGGGGGAGGCAGGCACCAGGAGATGATAGAGGTCTGTCTGGGATTTATCACAAACGGAAACCAAGACACCTGTGAAGAAAAAAAGGGGGGAGATTATATGGGCTTATTAATGTCACCATCTTTATTTAGACATTTAGGTTTAGAAATGAGTCATTTAAATCTGTCATAATCCAACTTTTGCCTTCTGCATACCCAGGAAGTGTTAGAGAATTAGGAAGCTGGACGAGAACCGACACTGTACTGATTTAAATTTACATTTATTTATCTATCAAACACTTCTATCCAAAGCAAAATACAACTGAGAAAACAAGGCCAGTCAGTTCCTGGAGAAATTGGAGTTACGTGTCTCGCTTAAGGCCTCAACAATGACATCACTCTGCTGAACATGGGATTTGAACCATCGATCTTTCAACCAATCAGAAGCACAGCATCCTAAGCTGGTGAGCAACACACCAGTGTAAAGTGTACATCTGTACTGATAGCTCAGAGTTCATAGTAAAAAGCAAAAAAGCAGCAAAATTAATAAGTTCAAATAACTAAATTAGCAATGAAAAGTGAAAGGCCAGTTCAAGGATAAGATTTGTAAATGTTGGCCTAGCAGGACTCCGGTGAAAAAAAGTCATCTCCTTTTTGTAGCAATTTAATAACGCTGCAACAATTTACGGACATGATCCAAACCGCTGCTGGACCGAGCTGCTCACTCATGTACAATTTTCTTCTACTTCGTTTGTTTGAGGCAGCCAGCTGTCAGTCAGAAAATACGAGGCCTACTCAGCAATATATATGAGCTGTCTGTGAGAGACGCCGCAAATCACCACCACGCATGCGATCTGTTGATTCTAACAACTTCCAACTTCCATATGGTGCCTCACAGTGCATTTCCTCTATCATTGCAATAATTAAAAAATCACGAATAGGCAAATCTTTGCAGCAGTCAATCAGTATATCAGTAATGGTTATACAAGAGTCTACTAAGCATTTTCCTTAGTTTCACTTGCGTATTTAGATATTTAACGGATGCTTCTGTCCAAAGCAACATACAAGCAAGGATCAGAGACCAGGAACCATTTGGGTTGAGGGTCTTGATCAGGGGCTCAATGGTGACGACCGGATTTGAACCAATGACCTTTCGATTACAGGAAATCCTAACCCACAAAGTCAGAAACTGACAAACTGGGCTACATCCTACCATCGACCCTCTGAGCAGGCAGCTCACAGGTCAATATGAAAATAGTACATAATTCGGTGGAAATCGCGGGATCCTCCACACGACTCGACCCAGGAAGCCAGCTGTCCACAGCCTCGGGCATCTGATTGGGCGCCGCAGCCCACAACAAGAGAACAGAGGCACATTATAGGAGCCAGCTGCGACCTCCTGCCTACCCGCACCCCCATTCCCACTATGGGGCTTCTGGCCAGGAAGAGCCCCTAAATTTATCAGAAGGAGACATGCTCACATGAGAATAAGGTACAGTGTGTCAATCCCACATCCATGTTCACAGCAGGCAGATTCCTAGCTGAGAGAAAAAACAAAATAAAAAGGACGGATGAAGACAAGAGTGAGAGAATGGGTGTCGGCATTTATCTGGCCACTCATTGGCCAGCCTTAATGAACGGAAGAGCTGTTCGCTCGACGAGATGAGAACACTGTGTACAAAGGGCCGTGAGTGGTCAGGGGACTCCCTTTCAACACGCTTCTTTGAGTTCCTAGCAAACGAGCGCAGCGTGGACGCCGGCGGCGGGGAGGTGGCGAGCAAAGGGGCCCGTCTGATTTACAGAGGGGCGTTAAAATACAAAACCCTGTTCATGGCTGATCACTCGCTCTGAATACTAAAATGCTGCACCTGCTCCCTAACAAGGGCAAGCTTCACAGCTGTTTACCAGCCCAAAACAAACGCCATCACTGAGAGAAATATTCAGGAAAGTACATATGCTATACCGCAACAGAAATACTTTAATATCCCAAGTTTCCTTCAAATGAGTAATTCTTGGCTCTGCAGTGTGTACGTAACACAAAAAAACAAAATGTCTCATCCTGCAAGAGAATTAGGACAGTGTTCCAAGAATTTTTTATTATTTTTTTTTTATATTAAACCCAGACAAGGAAAAGGCATCGGGAATCGCTACTGAAACAAAAGTAATAATGAGTGAGCGTCAAAGCTGTTCATGGAAAACCATGTCAACGGCTCTGCATTGTGACTTTTTAAAGCCATTTGTAATCCGCCCATCTCTCATAGCTCTTTAGCCAGTACGGCGCTGTAAAGAGCCTGGCGTCTATCCCAGGAAGTGCAGGCAGGGAACACCCTGCATGGGGTGCCAGCAATTCATTTTGCTAATGCAATAAAAAAACAATAATAAAAAGCACTACAGAGACATCACATGCTCTAAAGGAGTGTTTCTCAACCCAGTCCTCGGGGACCCCCAGACAGTCCACATTTTTTGCACCCTTCCAGTTCCCAGCACACCTGAACCAAACAATCAAGAGCAAACCTGACAATCAAGAACACTGAATACCTGGTAGAGGGAGGAAAAATGTGGCTATCTTGGGGTTCCTGATGACTTGGTTGAGAAACACTGCTCTAAAGAATTTCACATGCAATAAAAAATGTCCCTGTACCTCCAAGGCCGCCGGGACAAGCGGCTGCCGCTCTGCACCCTGTGCCTTGACAGTGAGCCTCTAGACCCCACAGCTTACAGCAGGGCCTTGCGAAAGGCTGGGCGGCCGCGATGCGCCGGCAAGAAGCTGCCAGAGCTTCCGCCCAGAGCCCTGTTTCCACACTGACTTCAACGCCACATCGGGCAGGAGTTTAAAGTCACAGATTGCAAAACCACCAGCCACATTCCTCTCTAGGCAACAAGTGCTGTGATGCAACTGCAATGCAGATCTCTGCTCTCCTGCTTTTGTAACATCAGACAGTAAACGACCTCCCTGAAATACTCCAGCGATCTACACTCTCACCGCTTATCCTGGTCAGGCTTGCGGGAGCCGGGAGCCCATCCCAGGCAGCACAGGGCAGGACAGGATGCCAGTCTCCCCAGAAATTCCTTCCAGTCCACATGCTTCCAGCAACACGCTCCAGAGGCTCAGCGTTGGGTCTAGTTTGGTTTCCCATACTGGGTTGGGCCCAAATTTGCTATTTTGTCTACTCTGGCCATAATGAAACAGATGGCGTTTGGTGTACAGAACCCCAACCCCAACCCTAAACCTCCACATTAATATGAGTTATCGAAATTTACAGGAATTAACCACTGAGTTTTGAAGTGATTCTCTAAAGATCAGGATCAGAATACTTTATTAATCCCGGGGGGGGGGGGGGCAGGGATTTGGTTTCATTACAGTTGCTATAGCTGAGAATAGAAGATGGTCTCACTTCCAGGGGTGCTGATGAAAATCCAGGAGGACAAATCAAGACAGTTCGCACACGATCAAACTAGAGAGCACCTGCAGACTACCAGGGATGGACTCCAAACCCAGCGCAGCCACACATAAATGCAGACACTCCGGGCGAGTATGCAGTGACATAACTGGGCTCATAAGTTTGGCTCCTCTGTATGAATTATCTTTAGCCAATTACAGGTTTTGAATCGGTGAGTGACCAGGGAGGGGGCAATGCTGGGGCCAATCAGCTTTCAGTTGGGGCCAATGGTCCTTTGGCCCCGCCCCCTGAATATGCCAGTGAGGCTGAAGGGGTCTCCAGTACATACAGGGTCCTGTTAGCAAACACTGACATGCCTCCTGCGTGTGACGGTCTGCAGGGGGCATATCACCCACACACTAATGCTAATGCTAATGTGGAGAAGGAGAAAGGAAGCAGCAGAGAATTCAGCACGCATCCGCAGTCACGCAGACGCAGACGTGCACACATGGTGCATATGTCCCCCCCGCCCACGCGGCATTTCCTCTCGCTGAGCTTCAGTTTTGCGTTTCATCTCCTGAGTGCAGCCTAGCGCTGGGTGAGCAGCTAAACAAGTAGCTTTTTCAATTTACTGGTGGACAACCTGGCATTTTTAGAACAAAATGTAAGGGGTTCCAAGATTCCCATTAAAACACCAACTCTTCTAATCCCAACCTCATGTTAAATAGCAAAAAGAAAGTCATTCCATTTCATTTTTAAAAGTATAGCCCACAACATTTATACATACCAGTGCATAGTGTGGCAATACAGAAAATGTACAAAGAGTCTCACAAATGTACAGGGGGGCAGGTTTGATGGTTCTGGGCTACCCATTCCCCCACCTGCCGAGTGTAGCCAACATGGGGGGGGGGGGGGGGCGACTGCGAGCCGCCGGGGCCCCACCCAAATCACATTAAAAGTGAATTGTTATTCAGCTTCTGTGTTTCTAGGATAAATTACATTAATAAGATTGTAATAAGTCACAAGTATAAGCCTTACAACCCAAACCAATGTTTCCCTCCCACCTCCCAGTGCACCAAAGCCAAATGATCCAGAACAAACCTAACACCAAATACATGGCACAGGTACACTGAGAGCTGGAAGGCAGCAAAAATGTGGACAGTCCGAGGGTCCCTGAGAATTTGGTTGAGAAACACTGATCTAATAGAAACTCTTCATATCCGCAATTTGCAGAGCGATCGCTGGCACTTTTCACATCATTCAGTCAGTGTTTGACACCTTAAAAAAAGTGAGAGAGTGAATGTTATCAGTTTCTCTGAGATTCCAGTCTGCTAGCTCCAGAGGGGTGGGGGGGTCAGAACACTTTCAGGGACTGAGAGATGGCAGGCACATCCTCTGCTCGCATTTGGCGGTGCTCCTATACGCACGGATTCATGCCCTCCACGTCCCGTGCATCTCGGATTCTTAGCTCCCTACTAAGGTTGTAAAGGGGTGGTAAATCTCTGGAAATTTTCCATTCCATGGGAAGTTAAGATGAGGAATTTTGGAAATGATCCAAGTTTTTGTGGGAATTACTGGGAATATATGGGGATTAATGGAAAAATCCCAGAATTTTGCAACCCTGGCACACATCCCCTCACCCTGACCAGATTTGCATCCTTCAGAGCTCCCCCCTGGGATATTGTTATAATTTGCACACAGCTGTCAGGAATCCACACATTGCCAAAATTATTAGCCATCTTCTGCAATACGAGGCACGAATGGGTCTTAAAGTGGTGCCAAGACCGTAAGATGAGGCTTAAAAAGCAGGCAGAGCGTGAGTGGAGCTTCACTCCAAGATGGGTTTGGAGATGGTACCTTTGTTTCTACCAACATCCGCTTAAACCACACTCCTCCTTCTCATGCTTCCAGACATACTGACAGTAGTATGTCACATGTACAGATAGATAACATGCACATTGCAGGGCCACTGTCACTGGAAAAAGTGACACGTCCACCACAAACTTAACTCCACAGCAGTTCTCACACTAACAAGAGGAAATTTTTGTAGGGGGGGGCTTATAGGATTTTCAAACCATTGCAAATCAATGTGTCGCTCACAGCATGGCGCGGATCAAAGATCAGATCAGCATTAACTGCCATGCAAGGAAGCTTGTGATGACGCTGACCCTGGAGGGGTGTGAGAGAAATGAGAGCAAACAGGAAGTGAGGACTTAGATAGCAGCTGTGAGGGTCTGATTAATAAGGCTGACATGTTACCAGGCGGGGACAGGCGAACGACAGGGGGAGCGGGAAATGTCCAACGCACACACACACACACATTCATTCAACATGGACTCGTTCACCTGACACTTCTGAATTTCGGAAGCAGCCAGCAGAGGACATGCAACGCCAGCGCAAAGTGAACTGGGCTCAGACTTGAATCAGTCACTGCGATCAACGGAAGCTATGTGTGGCGCACACAGAAACAACTTCTGAGTAGTTAATCATTCCAGAGAAAGTGGTAAAAGTGCATGTTAAACATTGAGTAATAATGGAAAACTAGCTGAATAACTTGGGTTTCGTTTTCATTTTCTGAAGTGGAAACGTTCACCCAGAAAGATGTTAAGCCAGAGGCCAAAGACACTAGAAAAAGATGATTACTGTTATTACAGCTAACCCAGCACCTGCTGCTAATTAGTAATCTCTGTGTAGGTCAGTGTGGACTTAAGTATACATTTTTCCAGCGTGAATTTATAATTGATGAGAAAAATGTAGACTGTAATGAATGGCTTTGTATTCTAAACTTCCAAAAATGGATTCATGGTAACTGTGATGGATAGATGGATGGATGGATATGCCTTACACTGAACACATTTACATGCATTCCCTTAGAGCAAATCATCAATTTCTCCATAGTGTAAACCAGAGAATCTGACCATAGCATTGCACTGCTCACTCACAATATTACAGTACACAAGATGCTGAGGCTTGACCTGAAACATACACAGTGTGGACCGTTATAGAGAACAGAACATATAGACTGAACGTCAAAGATGGGGGGAGGGGGGGGGATTGTAAATAAATATCAAACCTGTTGAAATAAGGAGAACATGAGTAGGCATATCACATTAAGGGAGAATATCACATTAATGTCTTTACCACTCTCCACATTGTTCTTCTGTGGGTTTCAGGGCAGAGCCTATCAGGTGTCAGAAGAAAATAACGGGCACCCAAAGTGACCGTGATGAGACAGAGACTACGGAACAAAGGCTGGGGAGATGAGGCGATTCCGGACGAAAGGGTGGCCAGATTTGCTGCATGATGACTAGGTTAGCGGTCCACTGGATGGCTCTCCTGGAGGCAGGGGCATGGCTGTGGATCCAAGGTCAGGGGGCGTGGCTATGAATCCAAGGTCAGGGGGCGTGACCGTGGATCCAAGATCAGGGGGCGTGGCCATGGAGCCAAGGCCAGGAGGCGTGGCTATGGATCCAAGGACAGGGGGCGTGGCTATGGATGGCCAGGGGGCCTCCAAACAGCCCATCCAAACAGATCAGACAGACTAAATAGATCCGATCATTAGCAATTTAGTAGGATCACCCCAGGACCCTATAAAACAAGCTGACTGATCCCCTCCAGAGTGTGACCTTAGTGCTTCTAGGATAAGAGTGGGGGGGGCGGGGGGTGAAGTGGGCCAAAACATGTCAGGGTGGCGGTTAATTCGTTATACATCACTCGAGCTCGAGACCGGTTATGATGGAATCTGGGTCAGTGCATTTTTATTGTCATTTAACTTGGCTTGTCTGGTCCAAAATCTATAAACAACTTGTTTAAATTTGTTTCAGTTGTCAAGAAGCATTAATTGGGTACAGAAACTGTATAGTGTTAATTTAAAATCCAGGATTCTCCAAAACTGAAAAAGTGTTGCATTTAGTCAACTAAAAACATGTTGGATTTCATAGTGTCAAAAGATTTGACCAACAGCTGTTGATTTACAACCGTGAATCGTGTGCCTGTCATCACACTGCCTATCTTACTCTAAGGCAGAGAGCACAGTGAAAGCTGGGGGGTGAATTTGATATTTAATCAAATGAGAAGTAAAGAGAAGGCTTCAGACAGTGCAGCCCTGAGAGGGTGCGGCTTGCCCCAGTGTTTGCATGTAAGACTAACTATGACGGCCTTACTCAGTGTGGTATTTACTACCATGGTGCTCACCAAAATATCCAATGAGGAAATATAACAGGCATCACATAGTGGTGCTCAGCTGGTTCCTGTTGTGTTCCTGTCTGATGTAAACAGAGCCTGAAAGTCTAACTTGCTCCCTTATCTTCATAAATTAACAACAAGGTGGATGTAACTCAGTGCCACAAGCTGTTATCAAGATGCCAGTCAAAAAACCCATTGACCTGCAGGGGAATCATGGATTTTAGTTGGTAGTCAACATTTTTTTTTTTAATATGATACTTTGTTATTCATGGGAAATATATTGCTATAGTTTCATCTAGTTAAAGTTAGTCATATGACTAAACTGGCCAATGAGAAGTGGAAAAAAAACAGCTTTTGTTACTGGGTGAACACTTCAAGGAAGGACTCAAGGAAAATTGGGCTGGGGGGGGTGAAACCTCCACTTGACCCAGCCAGTTCCAGCTGTTTCTCATACCAGGTGTCTGGTATTCTTCATTGTTTGGTACAGCTGGAAAGGAACAAAAAAATGAGACGCACTCACACCATCGGAACCTTTTTCCAGAACCAGGAACTTCTGTTGTGTTCACACCGCAGGAACTCGGCCCAACTGTAGTTCCTCAGAGGTAGCTCCGGAACCCTATTTTAGAATCTACTCCATACTAGGTACTTTTCATTCAAACACAAACTACTGGGGAGGCACTTACAGCAATAAGCTTGCTGACCACAAGCACAGGCACTAACTTGGAAGTTACGTGGAAGTGCAGAAAAACCAATGCAGTGAAGCGAAAACTGGACAGATGCAATTATTTTTGTACCCCAACTACATTTAATGGATCAATTAATACATTGTTTTGTTGCAATGTATTACTGTATCGGAAAATTTGATCTCTAAATAATATACTTTTGTCCATTATCACTGGTGCCAGTGGTGAAACTTGCTAGCGCTTATTAGTGGAATAACAGTACATCATTTCTTTATTCTGTGGAAAGCGGAAGATAATTTAAGTTCATTTGGATTGGCCGTGTAGTTCTGTATGAAATTATGAGTGAAGTTTAACCTATGAGCTTTTTGCGTCCCAGTTCCTGCTGTGCGGTGTGAAAGTGATGCACAAAAGTGGCCAGGAGTTCCAGCTCGAGATGGCCCACGGACGTATAAACCGGGACCAGGTTCCGGAACTTTGGTGTGAAAGCGCATATGAATTGTCTGGAGGTCCCCGAAGACTGGGATGAGACACACTGGTTTAAGGTTTTGACCTGGTGCTCCTCAGGGATGGTCTATGGGCTCACGGTGCACTCAGCTCTGGCCGGGACACTGCAGAGAAAGATGCTCCTTGCCTAGTCTCCTGCTGGACACGCAACGCCGCTTACGCAGCAGGGAGACAGAGCCAAGCACTGATTGCCTGAATGCATATTGCTCAGAGAAGAACAGAATCTTGAAAATTATTTCCTTCATTAAACGGGTATCACTAATCATGGACACAATAAGTTATGCAACCAAACTGGCGAATGGAAACTGAAGAGATCAAGATACATTGAGTTGCACAGTGTCAGAGGCTTACAGGCCAGGACTGCGTTGGCCGACATCAGAACCAGAATCAGAATTCACTTTATTGGCCATGTACAAGTGCATGTACTGGGAATTTGGTCTGGAAGTACTGGGACATATGTTCCATGTTGCCTGTTAATTAAAGTCAAGAAAAATTATCTAAGTAGAAATTAAATTATATAATAAAATAGTGCAAACAGTACAAAGCTGTACAATTACTGTTAATAAATATAAGCTAAAAGGGAAAGCAGATATACTGAATGCATAGATATAAATGATTTACAGAGATGAGGCCTGTAGTTCCTCAAAAAGCAGATTTTCCTTGAGGACCCCCCCACCAAATCACCACTGTCCCCAAGCAGCGTCCGCTGACTTCTGTACTCAGGTTTTACCACAATAAGTCATGTTAAGACAATCCAGATGAACAAAACCCTCAGAAGGCTCCAGAGAGCGCCTAATAGTCGAAAAGCACCATGTTAGCATCGGCTAATAAGGCAGCCTGCCACCATGTCAAGCGGGGGGGGGTCAAATCTGCTGTTTCACTATGTGGTTATGTGCTTGGGTTGCCCCTCCCCCCAGTTCCATGGTCTATGAGGTTCACTCTTATGCCCTCAAGAGCGATCAGAAGACACCAGCAGTCTCCAGGCTAACACGCTTTAAGCTAACAGAACTGCCGTTGTGGCTCGTTCCCAAAGCAAATCTGACAGGAAGTCGAGAATGTCCTCCTAATTTAATCACCCCCTTCCCTTTGAAAGGGGGAAGCAGCAGTTTCACAGTATAAATGACAAATTGGAAGAATCACGGAATTATATAGAAACACGGAGCACTCTCCCACACTTGCCATTGGTGCTAATTACTCACAAGCCACAGATCACAGCGGCTGATAAGTATCCCAGCATGCAACACTTCCCTGCACCTGTCGCATTCAAACCCCAACAGCCCTGTGTTGCAGCCTATTTATTACAGTGACATTTATTGACCTCAGCACAGCAAACAAGCATCAGTTTAACACATCCTTTAAAAATATTTAGCCTATGAACCTTTTATAGACAGCCTGCATTGAATGTTTCAAGATAGAGCAGATCTGTGTCCTTCTGCAACGACCAGTTCCGCATTTGCCGGGCTGCGCGGCTGCCTCTGCAAGCCTCCCCGGCCAAAACGTCCTGCGACCGTCTGCCCCCACCTTTATCATCACGTGGGAAGGGAGAAAGCAGTCATTTATAGCCTGTATGCAAAACGCTCAGCCTTTTTTCATAGCTGTGCAAAGGCTAAATGAAAATCCATGAGAAGCCAATGGCTGGCTTTCCAAAGGAATACTGATCGCACACTTGGAAACACGTACATTTATAATAAACACTATTAAGAAAACCCAGCAGGCCAAGTTAACACAGTTTACATTCATGTATCAGATGCCTTTACCAAAAGCAACGTACATTTCTTTAGACAGCCTGGTCCGTCGGCCCTTGGCCTCACTGGGAGGTACGGGCCTTGGCCTCACTGGGAGGTACGGCCCTTGGCCTCACTGGGAGGTACGGGCCTTGCTCAAGGGCCCAGTGCTGAATTCACTGTGCCAACCCTGGGATTTAAAGAGAGCGACCTAACCCACTGACCCAGCAACTGCACTGATTATCTTTTGGAATAGATAGTTTATGGAGAAGCTTCAGATGTTTTGCAAAATAAGTAGTACCATGATCTGCGTAACAATAAACAGAAAAAACTGTGCTCACACATGGACACTTTGCGCTCACTCTGCGCTTCTCTTCGTTTCCTCCCACAAACTGCTGTGTCTGAGCTGTCCTAAGCAGGTGACCGACTGAGTGTGTCCTGCAAGGGTCCGTCCTGCCATCCAGGGTGTCCCCGTCATTGTGCTCTGTGCTTCGTGGGACTGACTCCAGACTCACCGTGACTCATGGACACATAGTTAAGGAAGATGATTATAAAACCGTCCAAAGCACCACAGGCAACATACTTCAACTCAGACTGTTACTGCACTCTATTTCAGCCATATAGCATAAGCCATCTAGCATGCCAATACTGGACAGTCATAAAATACCGAGTAAGTTTTTCTCAAAAGAACTTCCCCCCCCCCCCCCCCCGCCCGCGCCCCCCCCCCCCCCCCCCCCCGCCCCGCTGGGGGGGGGGGGGAGACACCACCCCCCCCGGGCCCGGAGCAACGA
>JAODLD010000001.1:27934975-27953312 GCA_026781065.1 Mormyrops boulengeri
CTCAAGGCGTGGTGGGGGGGGTCCAAACTCCCGGCGTGTTCTGCACTCGAAAGCAGCGCCCCCCCCCCCCCCGTCATACCCCCATAGCTCCAGGGAAGGAAGCTGAAGTAGGAGTGGATTTAGCAGAGTAAGCGATCGCGCTGAGATTCAGCTGGAAATGTGAAGGTTCTCCTCATGGCTGACGTCGAGGGGGTTTGGGTGTGGGGAGGGCTGTCGTACCTGCAGCCCCGCAGTCGCAGCAGACCTCATTTCCGGGCATACGCAGCACGTCCTCGATGATGGCCTTGGTGAGGTCTTCCAGGCCGTCATCCCCGGCGCTCTGCTCACCCTGGAATGCCGTGTTCAGGGCCTCCTCCTTGCTGTTTGTCAGCACCGAGATCCAGCTGCAATCAGGCAGGACACGGTGGGAGGAGTCAGGACAGGCGTGCAGCCTCCCGGTGTGGCCCGCATGACACCCCGCACTGCACCCGTCATGGCACCCCTCACGCATGGATTAACAGACCTCTGGGGCCAAACTTCTGACTTGTACATCAGCCAATTACGAAGGTGCCTTCATAGATACAGCGTGTCTTTTTACTGAAGCTAAAAACATTTCCGCAGAATTTACAATAACGATGCCAGACTCAATTTAGATTTGTTAGGACAGCATTTTGAACGGCTTCCTCTAACATATAAACAGATGCTGATTGTGGATCAATAGCTGCTCTACGCTGAGTGGTGGGGGGGGCATGTGGGTGAAGGGTCGAGCGACATGGAATCCATTAACTCTGGTGAACATCACTCGGTCCATTTTTACCATCTGCCGCAGGAACACAAAACAAATCTGAACGCCCACGCTGCACGCGGCGATAATGGCTGTCAGGGTGGCCGCAAGTTATTAGGTCTTGTGACACATCTGTACTGCGCAGCTTCCAGTTATGAGCAGGATTTTCCGCCCCCTATCCACTTTTCAGGCTCAATGAGAATGTGCAACCTTTGTGTGACCACCTTCATCATCCTGTCAGTTGCCCAATGGGGGCACCAGTCAGCAGAATCCAAGTATTAACATCTCATTCGCTGATGCTATCAATTTGCTAAGCTGTTTCACATTGTGTTGGATGACGTGCTAGCATGGTTAACAACCGCCATGCCCCCTGCTGGCGCATATAAAAGAGAAAAAAAAAATCTCGTGTCAAGCCACCCGAATCATCAGGTACGTTGACCTAAACTTTTCACAACAAAAATCCATTGGTCAAAGGTGACCGTGCTAACGCCGGCACAACATGCAGCCAGGGTCGTGAAGGCTCAGATTGCTCCCAGAACCTTCAGCGTATGAGCCATGAATCGGCCGCGCTGCCATCTCACCCAGACCTAGTGTCACCGTCCCCAGCCCTCTCACTGCGACTGAAATATCAGCAAGCCGCAGTTCAATCACGCCGTTTAAGGCACAGCTCTTCATTTGGTAACAGGCGGCCACTACGAGTGGTTAGAGGCTGCACAAAATAACTATGATCACTGTGGTCACCCTTCCACCCTCTGAAATAAAAATAAAACGGTCACAGGTCTGCTGTAAAGTGACGGCTGAGATACCTCTGTGAGAAAAAGATTTGACTATGACTCACACTTCCATCAGGCTGGTTTCAGTGACCCAAATCTAAATTCCTGGAAGAAGCCATTAAAAAGCCAGAGGTGGGGGGGGGTTAACTTAGGCACACACTATTTTCCCCACAGAAGAGATACAGATTTTACAGCATCCAGGGAGAAAAAGTTGGTTTTTTTGACTAAAATATCAATTTGACAGGAAGAGGAAGCTATCCTCTTTAAGGAACAAGAGGACTTTATAATAGAGCGGCATGTATCCTATGAGCAATACAAGCCAAAACATAACGCCCCCTACAGAAAAGCAAAATGAACTGCAGTATCTCAGAAGGATATTTAGCTGTATACTTGCATAAAAGGCTACATATGTAGTATGAAGGGTGTTTCATTCTATTGAAAAAAAATCAGGGGCTAAATCAGGTTTACCTGGGGCTTGACGATTTTTTTAAAGGAAGATTGGCATCGGGGCTGAAATACTTGTGATCGGACCTAATAACACACTTGGGAAGTATAGTCCCCTGTGTTGCATTAATTTATATTCAATAAACTTATCTCTATTATTATTATTATTAATACATTGAAACTTTTATTGATTCCTGTGGGGAAATTCCCTTTATGCCTCCCCCTGATTTGCTCCCTGTAGGCGAGAGCGAGCTGAAGATGAAGGGCAGCCACCTGTCACAGCACCCAGGGATCTGGGGGGTTAAGCACCTTGCACAAGGACCCACAGACGTGCTGAGGCTGGGCTCAAACCGGCGACCTTCTGATAACAGGCACAGAGCCCACTGAGCCACATGCTGCCCCAATAGTAGCCTCATCAAAGTGAGATCGACCGATTCAGTGAGAAATACCGCAGTCAGTGTGCTACAGCAAGGCAGTGGTCGAGGCTGCTGGGCGCTGAAAAGTCAGTGGAAGGCCAAGCTGGTTTCACAGAAACGCAGAGCTGGTCAGTCCACAGCCCGCCTCCCCAGCGGAACAATCCACAGCTCGAGAAACATCCTGCTCCATTTTAGTTAGGGCAAGCATTTCAGTATAAAGTTACTTTGGTCAGTATGTACATTTCATATCTAGCCACTACTAATGGGGATATAGCTAAAATGTGAAGCGTGGCACGGTTGCTAAGCAACAGCAAGTCCTACATGAGACAAAATGGCACATCGGGGGTGAAAGCTAGACAACAGCCCCATACGGGATTAGTCTGGATTTATCAGCATATTTCTAATATTTGTACTAACAAAGAACAGACGGAATTGTTTAATATGTTGACAGTTAGATATCGAAGTTCATGCCGTCACTAAAAGAAATCCGTCATCCAAATACATGCAAGGTCCTTGCAGAGTCTTGGCGGCACAACTGTGTTTATGTTTTGTGACGTTACTTTTCTTGGGAATATAATTTATGCTAATCTCAGCTGTGGTTTATTGCTAGCACACAGCCAGGACACTGAAGCAATCAGAGGAGGATCGCAGATAATATTCTCCAAGCTTGCTGTGGAAATGAGAGATTTTCCTGCACTGACAAACTGCTGCACCAAGCAACTGACTCGACAAGATGCTGTCATTTCCACATATTTGCACGCATATGTGTGTGTAGTATCACATGTGCTTGCCAGTTATCACCTCAGTGAATCAGTAATACTCCACAGTCCCAAATCCTCCCACATACTTACATGACAAATTCCTGTTCGTCTTCAGCCTGAAAGTGATATGTCCGATTATCTGGAGAGAGGACAAATATGAAAGTATGAGGGGGGGGGGGGGGTGTTCAAAGGCCCTTAGGGAAAAAATTTAAGGGGTCCTTAATGCAACCAGGGGTGATTATAGAATTTTTAAGGTAGGGGCACAAGAGGGGCCTTAATTCATATGGAATCCAAATTCCAGGACACGGGAAGGAGACACTCTGGGGGCCAATCAGCTTTCAGTTGGGGCCAGTGGCTCCGCCCCTGAATATGTATCTGAATGCAGCGCATTACTCAATATGTACATAAGGGCTGCACGTTCCTCAGCATGAAGTTAAGCGCAGCACGTAGCTAAGTGCATGGCATTCTTCAATGCGCAGCTAAGTGCAGCATGTAGCCAAGCGCAGCGAGTAGCTAAGCGCAGCTCATTCCTCGATGCGTAACTAAGCACGGAGCGCTTCTCAGCACAGAGTTAAGTGTACAGCATCCCTCAATACATAGCTATGAGCAGCACGTTCCTCAGCACTCAGCTAAGCGCAGCATGTCCTGTTAAAGATCTGCACTCCAGAAGAATGACGTGTACGCATCTGCTTCCACCAGGGTCCCAGGTAACGACAGGTCACGGCTGACATTTCAGGAACAACAGCACCTCTATCCGCTCGCGCAGCCCCCCCGCCCCCATAGCGCTGGGGCAGACTCACGGGAAATGAGGTCGAAGCACTTCTTGTCCTCGGGACTGGGTTTCACCTGGCATGTGAGCAGGTTGAGCTTCACCGGCTGCCTGTTGGACTGGAGACAGTAGGAGGATTTGAGAGCCATTTTAAGGCGGCACACGCACACACGCGCATTATTTATATATCACTGTAGATGAACTATGTATATATAAAGAAAAATGTAGATGTGGATATATATGTAGACATACAATACATGTATTTTTTATGTTGTATATTTACTAATTTAAAAAGTATAATTTAAAACGATTACTTAAGGTACTTTTTATGTTCTGTTGCTGCATGTTTTTACCCAAAGAGACTTCAGAAATGTTCCCCATTTGCATACAACAGTGCCCTTCTTGGGATTTGAACCTAAAGGTTACAGCTTTGCCCATCCACTGCTAAGCTTTAATAAACAATACTCGTGATTTTCTATGACCGCTTAAGCCTTAAGCCCAAAACGTCCCATAGGGTACAGTGCGAGAAAACACAAGGGCATCATCGGGACAAGTCCAGCCTAGTCCCTCCTAATGAGCATCACAGATGATCTGACCTCATCATGACACAGAAAGACTGAATATAAAAGGCTGTCTAATGGGCTGATCCCAGCACCAGGACCTCATCACCAAATGGCAAACACCGGACACTAGACTAAGGGGTGGGACCACTTATGCTTGAATGTGGTGCTAGTGGGTCAGTAGTACAGCCTGCTTCCCTCTAGTATCAATGAAACCCCCCCCCAGTACATGGTACAGTCTGCTAGTTGAGAGACTACACCAAGCTACTGGTTCATTCCAGTCATTAAAGATTCACAGCACTCAGCTAAAGAGCAAAGCTGTCGCCCCTGGGCTCGTTCCTCTTTCTCATTCAGCTTTATCAATAAAACCAGGGCGGCCAAATCAATCACACAAGGACGGTCCATCAGCTCGGCAAGCAAAAACCCGACACGCACTGTGAGCTCCAACGTTCACTGTCTGTGAGACGCCTCTAAGTCACATGTCCGCGGGGGCTGACCCCCAAATAACACAAAAGCTCCTTTAGCACGAGAAAATAGCGACGTCACTGCTAAAACGGCTTCTGACTTAAAGGTTTACAAACACATGTGGGAAAGCAGTCCTTTATTTAGCATCTGCTAAATAAGAATACATGTAAATGTAAAACAACAACATCTTCTGATCCTTTAAAAACTCTCCGCTGTGTTGAGCCTATTTAACTGCACACAATTACAGCCCTTTATATTATATTACATTACAATAATAAAATATTGGCTCATCAGGCAAAGAGGAAACCACATGAAATACGGCAGGCTGATGTCACCTGATATCTCATTATAGAAGGCTCTTAAAGGCACCCAGAGCCAGCCTTAAATGGATGGGGTTACAGAGACCCTGCTGGCCCAGTCAAACATTTGACTTATAACCATTCGGCGGCACTGCCTACAGGTCGGGCAGTGCCATTACAGCCGGGAGGGTAAAAGGCTGGGGCACAGACACAGTCTGGCAGATTCCATCATGGTTCTGGGTCATTACGCAGGGTCACGCAGAGTTCACGTGTGCTCCAGGCTGGGGAACAGGCCAGCCCAGGTAAATTATTAACAGATCTAGTTAAATTAAACAACATTTTAACTGCAATACTAACAGAAAAATGAGAAATAGAGAAGACGTTTCTCAAAAAAGGTGCGTACGCCCCTTAAGAGTTTAGACAGCATGTCTTATATATCTCATATGTTATTGATCCCAGGAGTATAGATTATTATTATTTAAAAATAACATTTTTATTATTTAAATATTTTATTATTACCAATTCATCTTATCTTGCACTTTCAGCTTCATGACTTTCGAATGAAAGGATTAGTTAAATCAACAGAATATAATAAAGCAGTGTTTCTCAATCCAGTTCTTGGGGACACACAGCCAGTCCACTTTTTTGCTCCCTCCCAGCTCCCAGTACAGAGCAAAAATACGGACTGTCTGGCAAGGACTTCGGAGGGAGCAAAAACATGGATCGACTGTGGGTCCCTGAGGACCGGATTGGGAAACACTGTAATAAAGGATATTTAATGAAAAATTCGACACCGGCTGACAGCAGGTGCCACCGGCAATGAGGCTGAAAATCCTGAAACCAAGACGAGCACATCAGGTAGTAGCAGGCGAGCCTAAGCCCTCCCCCCATTCAAAAAGGAAGGGAGGCCTGCTGACTGCAGTAATCAAAATCCACGATCAAAACAGCTTCTGTACAGCCCGCCTCTGCACATAACCGGAGCCCTTCAGCAGAAGGGGGCTTTTTACTCATTTCATTAAAGCCACAACGATGGCCAGCAGAATCACATTACATCAAGACACACAGCTTCAGATACGGCAGCAAAATACATAGAAGTGCCTCGTGGCACATCAACAACTACCGGACGCCACTAGTGGTCCCAGCGCTGCAAGACAGCTTGATGGCACCCTGTGCCACCAAGAGCCTTAAAGCCTTGTTGACGCAGCCAGGATATGAGCTAACTGCCATTCGGTCCCATTAACTCGCCAGTTCAGGTCAACGTGAGCCTTGTCACATGTCACTGTCGGCAACCAGCGAAGATCCATCATGAACGAGAGCCAGCCCAAAGTGTCCCTTGAACATGTGACCCACCGTGGCGTGCGAGATGGTGAGGATGCCTCCCTTGACAGAGCATCTCCTCCGCTGCCAGACCTTCCTCAAACTGGGGGGGGACAAAACCAGGATGTCAGAGTGGAACAGGGACACAGAGATGCAGGAAAATAGGCGGGCTTATTTATAGACCCCAAACTTTATAGAGGAAAAACTGTCAAATGGCTTTCCATCCGACAGTAATCCAAGGACAAAAGGCAAAAACAGAAGTATTGCTTACTTTCGTGTTCTGAAGCTACCAACTCAAACTGACAATGATGTATGAGTCATTTCAGAATGCAGCAACATTTGAAGTTTAGAAATGAAAATTCCATGATTCTGAAATGACCCTTATACATTATGAAATGGACCATATTCTACTAACAGGCGACTAACATACAATTTTAAAGACGGCTTGGCAAAATCTATTCAAGTCTGAGACTGCAGACCTGCGCCAGTAACTCTGGAATACACAAAATTCTGGACTTTAGCCCCCTCCTGCACTCTAATCCCCGTTTCGTTAAGGCAGCTGCCCTTCATATATTGCCATTGATTTTCCAGCAGCCAGAGATTGACTTACAAATCAGACCACTGTTACCCATAATGCACCGGTGAGGACATTTATAAAATTGGCTATAGCAGCACTTAGCGCCTCCAACCATTAAGACGATAAGACAGGAGTGCAAGCGTCATCGGTCACAAAAAGGACCCCAACGCGCTTGCAGAACCAATGCGGCTGAGGGAGCCTACGAGCTGTCATCCATTATCTCTTAGAAAACCTCAAGTTCTTGCTTATTGTGGTATCACGTTTTTATCAGACACACTAAGTACTGCACTCAAATGTAGCAACGTACACTACAGAGCCAAAAGTACGCAGAGGCCAGCTTGTCCAACATTTCATTCCAAAGCAAGGGCATTAATATAGAGTTGGTCGGCCTGTTGCTGCTATAATGGCCTTTACTCTTGTGGGAAGGGTTTCCATTGGATGCTGGAACATCGCCGTGATTTGCTGCCATTCAGATTGGCTGTTGACACTGACTTATCAGGTCCCTTCCTGTGAGCATGTGACTGACCACGTTGTAACTCAACTCGCTCCCATACATTTTGACATTCACAGTCACTTCTCTTGCAGTTGACCAGCACAGCTCTAGCAGGGCAGAAATGTGGCAAACTGTGCTGGGAAAATGGCATCTTATATGGGAAGTCAGTAACAATCACCCATTCTGCTGATAATCTTTGTAGCAGGAGATCCCATGACTGCCTGCTCTCCACAGTTAGCTGGATCCCTGTCCAAGGCTGCCCCTGCTCTACCAGTGTGTGTCCAGCACGTGTTTGAAGGAGAGAGGACCACCTACCCATCACTTTTCTTCATCAGGTAGCCCTTCTTCTCGCTGCCAAACTCCTTGTTCCCCTGGAGCTGGTGCATGCTGTAACCACCCTGCTTGCTCTGAGAGTCCTGCAGGAAGACACAACCAGGAGAAGCAGTTGGTACAGACATGAAACTTGGACATGAAATTAAACAGATACCCTGCATCATGCTAACATGTGTAATATGAGCAAAATGAGTAATAAATGTACAATGTAATGATACGCAAATTGTCGGATGTATCCTAAGTGACATAGACTGGCCCTTCAAGTACTAGGTTTCAAAAGCTCAAAGAGGCATATCAGAAGACAGGCTTGAACTTTAACTCCAAAGCCCTGTTGACCAGTCTACTGGTACCTGCCACCCTATAGGACACAAGCCTAGGTGTGACTAGATCCTGTTCTTGTTTTTGCAATGACTGTTTATTTAGCTTTCTTGACAATGCCAAACAAATGGGAAAAAAACAGCATTAAACGCTTAAGAGACTTGTCTATTTCGAAAACAGCCCCAGGAACACACAGGCAAGGAGAAGTACAAAGTAATCATGTGAAACACCGGTAGGCACGCAGATCTTCTGTAGGACAATAAATATGATTCACAGACACTCAGAGGCAAAAGGCATCTCAGTTATGTTGGTACAAAGCAAGGCTCCTGTTCTGTCAAGCATTTGCACTGCTGTCCACGTGCAGACAGAAAGTACTGTCCAAAAGTCAAAGAAAATGATGTTTAAATAATCTTTATGCTGGTATGAAACTATGATATTATGTCGTTTAAAGTATGTCAGCTTAGCCTTTTAAAAACTTCTCCTAAAGCCACCCCAGTATTTGCAGTAACAATCCGATACATCCATGCTTTTGCTCACTCAGCCACTAGTTTACAATGTTGTTTTTTGCTCAATCATCAAATGACTAAGTTAATTAATTAAGTGAGCTGATTGTGAATTTTAAGGAATACATGGAATGGCTGGGGTGCCCTTGAGGAGAGGTTTGGGACCATCCAGCATGATATCATTAACTTTTTGGAGAACAGAAGAAATTTTGGTTATTTTTACTTTTCATTTTCACATACTTTGCTCTTTATTTCTGAGTAAATACAAACTTATTACCTAAAGAAGTAGCTTTAAACATCTTCTTTGCCTGTCTATGACTTTTGCACAATACTAACCCAACACACTGGAGTGAGTCACAAGCACAGAACATGCATCGAGTTTGTAGAACTTACTCTTCTGGACTTCAGTCAGGAAAAGGACAGCAAGTAACAAAGAGATTACAATTTAAAAATGCAGATGAACAAAGATTAATTGACGCAAAAGACACAAAAGAAGCTTAGGATGTCTTTCAGAGATTAATGCCTAATTATGCTCATTTAGGCCAGCATCATACCAAGCTAGCAAGCAGTTCATTAGACAATAACTATTTCTTGTTATGAAGGAGTTAGAAGCCTAGCTAGTTAGCCAGTTAGGACACACAGCTATATTATTTGTAAGTATTTAAAATATACAACATGGATCGGCAGATAATTTATAGATTACAGCGAATGCAAAATCTAAACAATGTATGCTTCAACATTTCCAAGAATAATAAAGCAAAATTTATCCTTCGCGCATTGGACAAATTCTGTGGTGACTGTATTTCAAACTCAAACTCGTATTTATTTTTATGCTAGCTAACATTTGTTTGTATGGATAACTTTATATTACTAATTTTAACAATGTTGATAGCTAGACAGTTAGCTAATTAACATCAGTTAACTGTGAATATGAAGCAAGATTAGTTTGCATCTTGTTTATACTGACAACAATGCATGTAAATCCATTAAAACATTAAACTGTTCACTGTTCAGTACATTGTTTTAGCTTCATTTTGTAAATTAGTTCCTGAGGAAATGCATTTTTTCCCCACAGATGAAATAATGAACATTTGGAGTTACATGTTTTTCATTTGGCCAGCGACGACGACAGCCCAAGGCGTTTACAACTGAACCAGCATGCTTAAAGACAGACCAGCACCTAGGTGAAATCTCAGGCTGCAGACAAACAATTAACAATGCAGACAGTGGAATAAATCTGTTGGTTGTCATCGGCGCTCTGCTGATTTCAGAAAATCCTTTTCCCAAAACACGTCTTCGAAGACCTTCCCCAGCAAGACCTCTCCCCCAGCACTGAGCTCACTTCTTTGTCCTTGTCTACTTCTATTTTACAAAATCACCAACTTCTGATGGAAACCACATGGCAAACACAGCTTTCCGGTTTATACAAATCCATCCAGCAGGAGCTCGGTTCGACTCTACAGGTTGCCTTTCATTCCTCAAGAACCCCATTTAACTGTGGAATTGGGCCCCCAAATGGATCCCTGAAACCCTTAGAAACTCTGAGACTTACCTCCTTCTGGTCCAGCTGCAGGGAGGATTTGATCAGGTCTCGCAGGGCCGTGAGCTGCTTCTTCTCCTCGTCCTGAGTCTGCTTTATCTGAGGGTCCAACATGGCAGCTTTATTTGGGAGTTAATCTCTTGACTTCCAGGCTTACATGGAGGAACTGTAGCACAGGGAAGAGCATCAAACATCTGCTGCGGACCCTCTCAGATATGCAGCAAGGTGTCTTCAAGGTTTCACCCTCCAGGTGGAGCTCAGAGGCACTTTCCTAGGTACACATGCTGCCCTCTTGCCCCCCTGGCAAATTTTATCATCAGGTAATGGAAGAAATTTTTTATCAGAGCCAGTGGACCTTGGTTTTCTGTTGCTGCTGGAATTTGGACCTCTGGGAAAAGTAGTTTGGCAACACTTAAAGCAGTCGTAATAATGTGCTACACATACCTTCATAATGCATAATAATGCTTTCATAAAGTATTATAAATATGACTATTTATAACAAAAGAATAACACAGCAATGTTTATCTCGCACTTTGAATGCTCTATGAAGCTGTCATCTATGATGAACTACAGATACCTTCATAATGCATTAACTGTCAGTTTAAGCCATTATAATGCATTATGAAGGTATTTTAGTACTTAACACATGGGTGCTTCAAGTAAAGCACGCATATACATTTTGTACATTTATGGATTTATAACACTAAGTTAAACAAAGTTCTTGTGTGCAAGCTTTAATGTGGACCTGTTCCAAGCTCTGGTGGGCTTTGGTAACCTTTGTTCAAAATGCAGTGTTTGCGAATAATCACAACGGATTGGCTCACGTGTGTGTCAGTCATCCTGAAACAGGCCAATCTACTGCACTGTACCCTGCAGCTCGGCCACAGTACAGCTAAGTTTGCCCACATCACAATTAAAAATAGCCCCAGAGTATAGAGTATGCGTGGGTGAGCACTAGGTGTGCTGGCAGCTCGCTGGCAGTATATAGCACCCTGCTACCCACAGATGCATGCGTGCACACAAACAGGGAGTCATGCAGCAGAAATGACGGGGAATGAAAGAACATCGGCAGTCTCTGTGCAAATCGATCAGACATCCCCACCCCCGGTGCCAAGCAATGCTGTGACATCACTGAGGGTCTGTAGAAGCGGATGCAGAGCCAGCCACTTACGTTGTAGAGGTCTGCAGAAAGCTTCTCTATATACTGCTTCAGCTTGTCCGCAGTCTTCAAGCCGTCTTGGAAAAAGCTGAAATAGAATTTCAACAATGGGGCATGCCAATGAGCCGCTGGCTGCTAATCTGAGCAACGCTAAGTAGCTGAAATAGTAAACAATCAACAGTAAACCTCACAAAAGGCTTGTAATCTATGATATTATAGGATATATGCTGCTTTTTATCGGTGATGTTTTATGACATATTACCTGTTATCTATCCATCCATCCATCATGCAGAAGCATATGCAAAACACATCTGTTACATACTTTTGGCCATGACATTTTCACACTCATGTTGTCTCCTGCACCAAGATGTTCAACCCTACAGAAATCCATCTACTGCAGCCTGCTCACTGCAGGCATATTTAATCCCAGTCACAGTGCAGTCGGAGACAGAGAGGAAGCCAGAGCTACGGGTGCGAATCTCCAAGTGCCGCTCTGGGTCCCAGGCAGAACCAGTGAGCAGTGTTATTCCTTTATTATCAATGGCCTGGATCATCCACGGCACCTCAACAAGAAACTCTATAATGTGGCGGTTGTGACAGGACCTGAGTGGGGCCTCAGAGACCTAAACGGTCAGCTCTGAGGCAGGAGGCCCTCCCAGTTTGTTTGCCCACCCCATTCACCCCGCTTATGTTTTCAAGTCAAGTATCAGATAGAGTTCTGCCCCTTCACCCCTCTAAAATAAATAATAAAGTTCATTACATACATCTCTATCCCACAGCTAAGCCCTACAAATACACCTCTGTACACATGCACACACATGTTTGTACTCATATCTTTGTGGGGACTGTCCATTCACTTCTATGGGGAAAAAGCCTAATTCCAACATGATGACCTTAACCGCTACCCAGCCCAACCTTTAACTATAAGCAACCAAACAAAATTTTTGGCATTTTTATGTTTTTGATTGCCGTCATATTGTTTTTTTCCCTGGTGGGGTCTGAAAAAATGGTCCCCACAATGTGAAAATAACAGATTTTTATCACGTCTCAGGGACATTTGGTCCCCACAATACAATATATACATAAA
The DNA here is from genome assembly GCA_026781065.1 of Mormyrops boulengeri. Classification (NCBI taxonomy): domain Eukaryota; kingdom Metazoa; phylum Chordata; class Actinopteri; order Osteoglossiformes; family Mormyridae; genus Mormyrops; species Mormyrops boulengeri. The sequence goes on from JAODLD010000001.1 coordinate 27,947,553, forward strand.
ACACACACACACACACACACACACACATGGGCGCACCGTGTGTGTGTGTGCTGCTAATCATTATCTGTGCGTAAATCCCTTGGGCTACTGGTCTGCTTGTGTGACCACAGCTAAATATTTGTCAGCAATCGCTAACACCCAGGGGATGTAGTGAAGCAGCCTTCTCTGGGGGCAGAAGGTCACAGTGACATGAGCCGTGCTCCCAGCGAGGTCAGAGCGCTACGGGGTCAGTCTGCACTACAAAGTAAACAGACATACAGTAACATAGCTATCGTGGGCCCCCGCCACCTCCCCCCCATGGTGGATGACCACCCGCATAAACTGGTCGTGTTTTGTCTGCAACAGTTCTCAGTATCAGAAATCAGATTTTGCAAGTTGCACAGTACTGAGCAGTGCGCAAGAAACTGAGGGCGGCCTAAGGGCACGTATTCCTCAGGAGGGGCTTTTCCCTTTCCAGCCCCCTATCTCTGACGGGAGCTAGAATAATTACAACAATGCATCTTGCGTTATGGTGCCACTGATGCACAGTAACAGACCCATTTACAACAGCATTGGGCCCCACTACTCCTCTAACGTCACCCCCTGCGCAATGAACTTTATCCGAAGAACTGCTGCACAACTCCGCTCTTATTTAATTAACCAGCTTCCCCAGAGAAGACATTATCTTCTCACCAATGGGCCAGCAGCCATACAGAATGATCCTGCAGTACCAGCAAGACCCCCCCCCCACATTCCAGGTGCGGTCATTCATCGGTAGAACTGCTTCATCAAAACTGCTGAGACCACAGTTATGGCAACAAAGGTGGGTTAATAAACATAATCACTACACAATGCCATAGCAACTGTGGCCTATACGGGCGCAAGCTGAAAGCTGATTGGCCCCCGGAATGCCCCCTCCGCTGTCACTCACCGGATCAGGACATACGTATTATAGGCTAATGATAAGGTTGGCCCCTTCTGTATGAATTATGGCCCCTTTTATGCCTCTCACCTTAAAAAAAAAAATCCTAGAACCGCCCCAAGGAGGCTGCCTTATTATTTTAAATTCACTTAAAGCTTCATATAATGGTATTAGTTATAAGCTACTTGCACTCCTAATTAATGCTACTTATACTTCTTACTAGTGTAACATTAAAATAATGAATACAGCTGTGAGATGACATTATTTACTGGCACCCGGTAGGCTTGCATCACGAGCCTGGATTACATCAGATCTGCTGAGCAAAAACATGGGGCGGGATGAGGTCGAGGTTCAAGCCCAGAGGCCATCACTGTTCTGCCATCTAGCGTTCGGTGACATGGTAGCTGGGGACCTGCTGCAGGACAGATGATATGCTTGATGTGTGGCACTTACTTGCACTGTGCGTGGTAATACTTGATAAGGTTCTGGAGAAGATCCACTCCCTTCTTCGTCTTGATCTCATTCACTTTGATCAGGTACTGTGAGGGGGAGGGGGGGGGGGGGGATGACCCAGCATTAAAACATTAAAATGATACTATATTGAGGGCAAAAGTTAGTATGGCATTTAGAGACACATGTGCAAGGAAAAATTTCCCATTCAAGTCCCAGGAGAGGCCCCTGTTAATGTACCTTGCAGCAGAGTACTTAATCACAGCCAGCACGGAAATAAATAAATAAATAAATAAATAATACAGGCTGTAAATGGGCAAAAAGCTTATCCCTTCTGGATAAAGAAACTGATGATGATGATGTGGTAATAATGATATAAGGAGAATCATGTGCGAGAAAGCCACGTCCCGGAAGAGTAAGGACATCCTGCACGCCCACAGACTGCCTGGCAGCCACAGCTGTCAGACAGCGGGTTCCTGTTTATCCCGAAACTGCCCCCTGAATGGACTGTTTATAGCCAGGTCCAGGAAGCAGTCCGCAGCCACTCCTTCCAAAGCGCCGGGTCACGGTGATGTCATGGTCCTTAACGGGCCTTGGGTCATCACTGATTAATCAAGACCTGAGACAGGAGCTCCCTTATAGGTTATCACTCCTCTATTATTGTAGTGTGCGTCACCACTGAGACTGGGAAAGAGCCCCCAACAGGACGGGGTAAACGGCCCAAAAATCAGGCACTCGGAGGCTCAAGAGTACTCTGGCTGGATGCTAGAGCCATACAGGGCAAGCGACTGGGCACGGGCAAGAGATTGGGCACACGCAATCACACACATTAGGGCTATTTTAGAGACACTGATAACGCTTGAAAAATGGATGCTTTAACAGCGGAAGGAAACCCAAACAGGGCAAAAAACCCCAAAGGTTCACCCACAGAGCTGAAAAGGGATTTGAGCTTACAACCGTAAGGCGTGAGGTCACCTGTGCTAGCCAGTGAGCAACCTCACCACTCGGGCATAAAACAAAGCTCGTCGAATGTTCTGAGTAACTTACAGACGCATCACTAGGCTGAGGCCCTGAATTAATCCGAACAAGCCATTAATGATTTGTTTAGCTCCCAGTTTGAGAGTTCCATATATCACAGCAATCCTAGTCCAGGGCTGCGTTTCTCAAAACCTTTGTAGTGCTACGATCATCATAACTTCAGAGAGAGAGAGAGAGAATTTAATATGACGATTCTCAGGCAGATTAGGTCTCTGGGATGAGCCCTAATGGCTTGCGGTGCTACCAACGCCCCTGAATGTATATTTCAAAAATTACAAAGCTGGAATACATCCAGTTTTGGGATTTTTTTGCACACAATCTAAATTTTGCAACAAGCTATTAAAATGCCTCCCCCATCCCAGTATGGCATCAATAATCAATCAGAGTCTGGCCTCATTATAAAAGGGTCATAGCTGGAGGCTACTCCACGCTCGAATCAGCAAGAGCGGAGCCACAGAAACATCAGTCACCCCAAAGATGCATGATGGATTTATCTGGCGGCCGCAGAGATCCGGAAAACTCTGATAGACTGTCCTACAGACGCTTATTTCAAAAATAAAACCGGCACACTGATGTCAGAATTCAGTGACGCAGGCTGTGTGCATAACCACCTCGCCCACGTTAACGCCGAAAAACTGCAGCCCAAACTCGAGGCTCGGAGGGGGGGAGCGCATCCGTATTTCACTGGATGTTAAAGACTCCACACTGTACTGAAGGCAGTGCCACCAGCAGAAGCTGCCCCGCCATGGCGCGGGAAGAGTCTATGAAAATCCCGCTATGTGTATAATGCAATATTAGCTACGTTTTCAATGCAACGGAGCCCGACAAAAGTTAATGAGCAAGTGTTTCCACCCTGAGATGTCGTCTCATTCCCTGATTGCTGCCATTTCATCCTGAGAGCCTCTGACAGGGAGGGCTTCATCATCACAGGGGGTGTCCTCGCCCCACCACCAAGTTCTCTACAATGCCTGTTTAACCCTGCTTCAAGGAATAATCACTCTTGCTGTGAGGATCATCGATTCAACCTTCTTCTGCTTGCTGTCTATTGCCATTCAGAGCCATTAATTTTTTTCTTGTTGTTTAGACTTTAGTAGGGGCGGGGCAAGTGGCACTCAGTGACGAGTGCGGTCAACTCACTCCTCCCAGGGCCGGGCTTTTCAGCAGAGACCTGAAGCACAGACCGTTCTGCTACATCTTAAATGTTACATGTTGCTAACTGAATGGCATGAATAAATTAAAATTAGGATGGACTTTACTGATCCCAGGTGGAAATTCCTATTTACTGATGTACAAAAAGCAAATAAAGAATCCTGAATAAGTATTTTTCAACCCAATCCATGGGGACCCCCAGTCAGTACACAATTTTGCTCCCTCCCAGTTTGCAGCACACCTGCACCAGGTATTCAGCACCAGGGTTCTTCATTGCATGGAAGGAGCAAAAATGTGGACTGACTGGGGGTTCCCATGGATTTGATTGAGAAAAAACAAGTAAAATGCAGAAGCCATATTTACAATTTCTTTTGTTTGCTGAAGAGTTGATGTACTACTATCATTCTACTCAAGGGTTCAACAACAGAGCCAGCTTGGGAGTGCATCAGTTACACAATTCCAGGTCCTTAGATACTAAACCACTAAATATCAACAATAGACATCTACTACATCCAAAGGGTGTGATGCGTGAATAGATGCAGGTGTCACTTAGAAAAATATATTGTTCACTTTCGTTGAGTAACGTGAAGCCAAATCCCAACACACAAAATTCCAGTCCTCACTAGAGACTGAAATCCTTCACTATCACGCCACAGACCTCAAGTCTCACAGAATTCCAGTCAGCAGGAGGCGATAGATTTTGTGTCTCAAATAATGAAGTCATCAAGCCTTCTAAGAAACAGTGTTGAGTAACAGTTACATGATCCGTAAGAAGCCCACTGACCTCACACATCTGCAGCTGAAAGAGTCGCCTCTCCTTCTCCATCTCCTCGGCGATCTCCGCCCCCGTGATCTCCGTGCGGATCATCCCGTGCTGCTTGGCGTGTTCCCTCTTCTCCTTCTCGATCTTTGTGCTGGACACATGAATCCGAGACAGAAAAAAAAGAGGATGGGAGAGGTCTTACTACGGTCATCAGCATCCACTCTATTTACATTTATTTCATACATCTCTCAGGTTAAATGTTGAAGGACCAACTAGAGCAACTAGGAATATAATAAAAACATGACAAAATCAAAAAGGTCCTCAACAGAAAAAGCAGCTGAACATGGATTGCAGACACAGGAAACGGTTATTAAATATACAAAATGATTTTCGGAGGGTGAAGCAGTTCTGATGAATCAAGTTGAGAGCAGCCAGGATTTGAAGAAGCTCTGCTAATCAGCACAAGCAGCAAGTGCCGGTTATTCCGTCACTGAAGAGGGGTTCCACTTATCTGCATTTCAACTACAGCTAAAGCATCTAAAAACCTTAAGATTGGAGGCTATGCCCTCATCTGTAGGAGGTACGCAAGACAAGAGTGCAGATAGTGTCAGCACCAATAACAGAGGCGAAATGCTAACTAGTTTTGAGACCTGGTGTCTCTTTCGCTATGGTACAGCATGCTCAGCATTCCTGTATGTGAACGAATACTAAAAACATGCCAGGAAGGAGTCATATCTGGCTGCTGGATAATATGCCACTCGTAGAGATCTTCTCTGTCCAGAGGGTGCCATCATCCCAACCTCCTCGGTAAATCACACCGGTTTGGAAGAAATCAGACTCCACACAAATGACGTCATACAAGTTCTCAGGTGACCAGACTGGTGTCGCACGATCACCCAGGTGGTGAAGGATTCCTGACCTTGTTTACATACAGCATTTTGGAAAAATTAAATTCTGTTCAATTCAATTTTATTTGTATTGCGCATCTTCAAAACATTACATTGTCTCAAAGCACTTACATCATCCCTGCCCAAAGCCCCCAGTGAGCAAGCCAGAGGCAACAGTGGCAAGGAAAAGCTCCGTGGAAAGAAGAAACCTTGGGTGGAACCAGACCCAAAAGATGAGCCCATCCTCCAAGGGCCAGCAGAGGAAGTCAAATGAACAAAATGGCAAAATCCTAATTTACACAGTGCAAATTTTCACTTTTGAGTTTCACTGCGGCAGGAAGGTGATACTGTAGCACCCAGATGCTGGTGCTGTTTCTGACGGCAGGATAAATTGTGGTACAGCAACAGGACAGGCAGGAGAGAGGTCACGGGCAGGAGGGCTGGCAAGAGAGAGGTCACGGGCAGGAAGGCTGGCAGGAGAGAGGTCACGGGCAGCAGGGCAGGCAGGAGAGAGGTCACGGGCAGGAGGGCTGGCAGGAGAGAGGTCACGGGCAGGAGGGCTCGCAGGAGCG
>JAODLD010000001.1:27957085-27973143 GCA_026781065.1 Mormyrops boulengeri
TTAACTACACGTCAAGTTATTATTTGGTGTTCCTACAACTTGGTTAAGTGACAAGACTTTTGTCAGGCACTGTAGTATATGAATAGCGTAGTTAGGTTTTGCATTTAGCTACAATGTGAGCCGGAGATTCGAGTCTTTAGCTCCACATGCTAATCCTCTTGCCCGGCGTCTCTGGGGGTGGCATTTGCTGTGAACATGGTCCAGGTCAGGTTTCGTTAGCACGTTAGCGCTGAGGCGAAGTAGACGCTCCCAGTGAGCAAGATTTTCAATTTTTAATGTAGGTCTAGGCAGGCTGAAATAAACACCTCCACGGAGTTTCGACTGTAGGGAAAAATACACACAGAACAAAAGGAGGGTGGGGGCTTGGCATGGAATCCAGATGTCCCACGAGAAAGACGATGACCTGGAATGGGAGAGCGGCTGTGGACCCGCCACAAAGATCTCAGCCATCTGGTAGTTATAAGCCTACATCCATGGGCATCCCTGTTTACCACAGAACGGCCAATCCCAGAGTGCTTTACTGATTTGGGGCAATCCCAGGATTTTTTAAGGTGAGGGGCATAAGCGGGGCCATAATTCAAACAGAGGGGCCAACCTTATTGTTGATTAATGACACGTTTTGAATCAGTGAGTAACAGGGGAGGGAGGGACCACTCTGCGGACCAATCAGCTTTAAGCTGCGGTCAGTGCCTCTGCGTTCCCCTACTGCCCCTGCCGCTGATCAGCACACCCGACCGCCTGTCTCGGTCCATGTCACCAAAAAACAGACAGTTCAACAGTTCAAAAGTCACTGCAGGATATTCAAATCAAGCCGTTTTCACCAAAAGCAATTCCGATATGAAGATTTTCCACAAACAGCACCGGCTACCCTGCTACTGTAAGCTTGAGGACAGAAAGCTGCTGTAACAGTATAAAAAGTAGAGTGGTTATTTATTTTTTTATCCACTGTTTATCGACGTTTAAATTACATGTATCGTTATTAAACTTTAAATGTATATTAAAACATCATTTAACAGCATCAAAAAACAGGACTGATGTTTCGCATTTAAAAAAATTTAAAACACTACTGTTTCCCCCAAGTTGTCTGTGCTCATTTTACATGCCTTTCGTTCAAGGTCACCTTCAAATGTCTCCAAGATCATTATAGCTAACTGCAGCTAAAATGCAACTGTGAATCCTCTCAATCTGCCTTAAAGTTTCCCTCCTGGTAAAAGTCATACAGGATAATCCATACAGCCACCCCCAAGAGCCGACCCGGTAATCTTTAAATAAGGTGTGAGCTCGTATTTCCTGACAGAGCAGTTATTACTGCACAGTGGAGTCTCTGGGTTCTCATTGTCAGGCTGGGCTTCAGGATGCTCTCGCAGGCATTTTGTGAGACAGCCCAGAGTCAAGGCCCTTCTCACTTTTCCACTACCATTCATTACACTCTTCTTTGTTTTCAATTGCTGACACATAAGATGCAGACTTTTCCAGTCAGGACTTGGACATTAATTATTACTAATATGGGTGTACACACAACTTGTGCTACGCTACGAGTATGTAGGGAAGTGTAGGCCTGTTTTATATTGCGAAACAGAAGGTCCTGGTTAGAGAAGGTCAGAAAAGACAGGCTGGAAAGTTCCTCTTTGTCCAACAGTAGCCCCTAACCCTCCAGCAGGGGGCATCATTATCAGGTGTTCAAACCACCTCGACCAGCTCTTGTCTATCTCCTCCTCCAAAGCCTTATGGACCATCAAACTCCTCACTCTACAAAAAAAAAAAAAAAAAAAAAAAAATAAGAAATACAATGCACCTCAGCTACTTGTGCCAAGAATCTCAATCGTCTGGTTTTCATCCAGAGGTCTCTGCCACGGGAACGTCATAAGCTGACCGCCTCAAGAAGACACAAGATTCTCTCTCAGCGTTACACACAGTGACCTCAGATCCACATATAAACAAAGAGATCAGATAGTATCTATATGTGGGGGGCGGCAGTGCTGCTGTGAGCTGGCCTGTCTGTGGTAAAGCACATTTCACACCGTCTTCCAAAGCAAACAGAAGTGAACTTCCAGACATCCAAAAATTACCTCCAGGAAGACTCCTTAAATCTAACCCTTCCTGACCACAAGCCCAGTTGATACTCGACACCATATAGTATCATGGTTCTAGTGCCCAATTGATGTTGTGTGACACCTAATAATGAGATTCCTAACCTCACCTCTGGAAGTACGTCATTGTTGCATGGACTTGTTGACGTCCGTCATTGCTAATGAGCAAAGTCGGCGTGGCCGTCCTCCCCCAGATTTTACTGCTTGAGATGGGTCTTGGCCTACAGTCAAGCCAGACGCTCTGCTGCTGAGACGTCCCCCTTCCATTGTAGTGGGAGACCTCGGCAGACAGCAGAGCTCTCCGAGCTATTATAAGTTACCGTTAAGAAGTGCTCCCAAATTTCAGAATGGAGCTCATGCCTCGAATGGACCTAAGAAACATTTGGACACCAGCCTCGGCAAGCTGGAATGCCAACAAAGCACCAAAAAACCCATGAAACGCTCCCAGGGGTTTCTGACGCTCAGCTCAAACAATGGTGACATTTTCCACTGCCAGTGACCTGTAACATGCAAAGGTTTGATTGTTTCTGCATAGAACAAAAAGGGAAGACAGCAAGATAAAAGGGGTTCCACTTTGATTGTATTTTTATACTTAGCAGGCAAATAAATCCACAAGTATATATTTATTATAAAGTTCAACTTAGATAGCCAATACTGGTGCACAACACGAAAATAAACCTGACATTGGTATGGGTTTCTATCCATCCACCCATCCATCTTCCACCTGCATATCCTGGATAAGGCTGCGGAACACCCTGGACAGGATACCAGTCCATCACAGGGTGCACACACACAAAATCATTAAGAGACATTTTGGGCTGTGAAAGGAAACCAGCAGAACAGGGGGGAGGACATGCACCCTCCCCCCCCCCCACCCACACACACACACACAGGGGGTGGGATTCCAGCCCCCAGCCTTGGAGGTGTGAGGTGGCACTGATTCGCCGTGCCACCTGGCATAAAAATGTCGTTAAATATGAAACCAAAGTTTAAATGTGTTACTCACAATACCGATTTACGTGTGTTCCTGCCAATTGGCTTCACTAGGAGTGTGACAGAATCAGGATTAATTTAAAATGTGACAGAAAATACGACAGCGACAACTCAAAGCTTTCAGCATTCTTGACGTGTCTGTAGTAACAACATTAAAGAGTCGGCTACGCTCAACCTTTGTTCTACCTCTGAATGAAATCCAACAACCCAGCTCTACACAGACCTCGGCGGCAACAGCAATTAGAAAAGGGGGCATTTTTAGGGGGAACCAGGGTCTCCTCACCAGATTCTTGAGCAGTGCAGACAGCTCCTTGGTCAGCGTGGAGAACTTGACGAACGCCGTTCCCAGGTCGGGGTTGTCCCGGCTGATGAAGTTGCTACCGAACTTGTCCAGTGCCTGTGCATAGTTTTCCTCGTTCTGGACATGATCTGTGTGAGGGAGAGGATCGGTGGCTGCAGTAAATCAGGAGTAATCAATGCACCACTTTCAAGCAGAACACACCACAACACTTAAATAGGTTTTACAACACATAAGCAAATCTGACAGTCCACCTTAAAATTGTACCTTTGGCACCAGCGGAGGGGTTGTTGGTTGGGAAACTGGCTTGGTTCCACAGAAACCCTTAACTGCCCCCCGACTCCCCAAAAGGTTCCCATTTAATTTCTACTATGTCCGTAAAAACACAGAGCACCAAAGACCAGGTCTCATGATCTTTTAACGACCATCTGGTTTATCTTGTCAGGAAAGAAAGAGTTAAAACCATCTAAAAACCCAAACCGTATCAGGAAAAAACCAGAGAGGTTTTGCAAAGGTCATTCAAAAAACACAGCGTAATACTTTCAGCACACAGCAACAAGATAAGTGTTTTAACAAGAAACCTTTAGGTTCAGAAGAGCAAAGGGGTGACAAATGTAAATGACACACGTGATCATAATTAGAGTGTCTGACCTGCTTTGGAGCCGAACAATATTAGCCAACTTTACAGAGTCATGCAGCCCTAAGCCCCAAGCCCTGCCACTATGTCCGGGTACTTCTGAGCCAATGAAACTACATTTGTGTAGAGGTGATGGCTGAATTCGAGCCACAATATTAGAGCATCTTAAAAAAATCCTAATGATGAAAATACGTATTACACCTTCTGACCGCCAGATGGATCCTCTAAAACAAAGCACTTGCATAACTGTTTCTGTTAACCATTGCTGGTATAAAAACAAATCCACTTTAAAATGCTTAAAAGCGGAGATCATATGTATATCCCCCAGGTTCGGTCACCTGATCTTCTTGATCAATACCAGCAGGGGGAGCAAACGGGGAACATGAGCCATAAATTTTAGCGATATGTTTGGAAGCAAGTTGGATCCCTATTGAAAAACAGAGAGGTGTAAAGTGAGAGCCACTATTTCAGTCGCAATGTACTCTTCGTTAGCACCATTTTCACCATGAAGTACTGAGTGCCCTTCATGCATAATGTCAAACAGAGCAAACAGCGGTAACAAAGACCCCGAGTGCTCAGCCTCCCAGAACACCGGAAACAAACGGCATCCCACAACAAAACAGGTCTAACGAGCGAGGAAGTACAGTGGATAGGTTTACTTTTTCCATCCCCGGAAGAGCAGGAACAGACGGCGACACTAACAAAGTTACACAATGAACCTGGGAGGCCCCCTTCAGAGGGGGAGGGGAGACGAAGAACAACCGGCCTGCCTTAAGCAGGCCTCCCCTCACCCCCCCAGGCTCGGCAGGGACAGGCCCTACCACTCCACAGACCATAAAGTTCGTGGCCGCCCACTCAGGAAAGCCCATAATTCCTCCCGGGAGCCGCGGCAGTCCATGGCAGCCGGCCCGGTCACTCGCTGCTGCGATCTCTGAAGCCAGCCACTTGAAAGAGGCTCACGCCACCAGACGCTACGGGGGTCAATTCAGCCTCAGTGTTCGGCCTCTTCTTAAGCAAATGTGTCCCGAGCAGCTAGCCACAACAGATCCCAGGACACCATGTACCGAAATAGAGACAGACCGAGTCTGATGATAACCCACTCAAAAATTGCCACTTGTTGGGATGAAGAGTCCTCCATAAGGTGGTATATTGACCGCTCTGGATAGTATTTGCAGCATTTTTACCATGGAGATAATTCTGTAATATGGATATAATATTGAGTAATCTGGATAGTTTTTTGTACAGTGTGGTGACTTGTATCATACTCATTCACAAACATGAGCATGTATACATACAGAGCTGTACACACAACTCTTACCACTGAAAGAGCTGCTTGTGATTGAAAAACCAAACTCCCAATAAGTGCCTGCACATTAATAAATTAAGGTTAGGTGGGACCGTGCGTCAGGACAATATTAGCCACCTAATCGACTGGTAACTCAAACACTGGCACCCAGACCAAGCAAACTACAGGTGAGGGGGATTAAAGACCAGAAATACAACTACAGTATTTTCTCAGTAACTTTAACTGGTCTTTCACAGTAAAGACAGTTTTACTACTTATGTCAGTTTCAGCTTCACTGTCGTCAGCAGTTATGTAATTGCCCAGCAATGTCAATAGTATGATGTAGACAGTGTTGGGCTGAATAAAACCATCAAAGTTGTCTTGCAGGCTAAGACCTCTTTTAAGAAGAGAGTAAAGAAAATAAGTTTGTCTGGCATTGAATAATAAAATGCTGTATTTTCAGACCCCTTACCCCCCCTTTTCTCCCTTTGGATATTTTACCGTCAGCAATGTAGCCACCCCACTTCTAAGTAGTGAATGAGCTGATGAAATCCTTTGTTCTCCTATACAGACGATGGCTGATTGTCCAATGCAATCACCTCCATTATACTGATTGCATTTAAATATCGACCAGTAACATCAACCAAGACTGACACATAGGATGGGGTCCAGAAATCTTTATTTTTAAAGATATCGATAAGTTAACCAATATATTGTGCATCTCTGCTAATAACTCAAATGTAAAAAAATTTAAATGATGAGATGATTAAAATAAATGAAAAGCGTGTTTGCATTAGCAACATTTTGCTGTTGTTTTTTTCTGAGGTGTTGTGAGATAGGGGAGAGCAATCTTGATATAAAATATACAGTAAATCGCAAACAGTGTAAAATGGAGAACAGTAGCACAGTCACTTTAGGGAACGATGTTCACAGCATTCAGCTGGAAGGGAAGAACCTCAGAATGACAATGTGTACCTGTGACGATGAGCTGCTTTATGTAACAGAGTGGGGGGGGGGGCACTCAAAACATACACCCCCTGATTGAGAGTGAGTGTGCACCAACCCAGGTAACACAGGCTGCTGTGGACCACGCAGGGACTCCCATTGCAGGATGCGAGCAGCACGGCGGAGAAGCTCACCTTGGCCTGAATTGTAGATCGCTTTGACTGATTTCTTCACCTTCTGCAAAGCTGTCCGGTCCTGATCCAGAGCCTGGGAACACAGAGGAGGGGATTTTTAAACCTCAAAATACGACTGACGTGCGCAAATGCAATGGTGCAATGTCGCAGTCAGTGTTGAGATCTGGTTTATAAAATGAAAAAAAATTCTACAATTGTCCCCGTCCTCAATAGCTATCTAGCTTTAGCGGAATGTTCTGTGATGTTCTGGTTCTCGGCTATCTTCCCTCTAACCAAACCCTTTAACTATTCCACACATCATCAGGGCCAAGGACTGCCTTCATCTGGGCCATTTCTACCTGGCATTTTGCTACTAGGTGAACACTCAAACAATCTAACAAGTCACGAGTCTTAATAGAAGAGAACCATTCCCAGCTAGTTTCTAACACAATTAAACACTTCTTTCTTCCTTGCCGAACAGTATCAGTAAGATGTTAGCATTCCTCCCTGGGTAGTGGTGTTTTTCCTTCTTGAGATGACAACAGGAGTTTTTGTTTCACTCGGTGTACTAACACAGGGGACTAAAACTGTTATGTCCCTTTATAATGTCTCAAGTCTTTAATCCATCGGGGTGACTATGGTGGGTAAGGGTTTATGAATGGAATCAGATTATTAATTAGGTTGTAATACTTTGTGAATCATTAACAGATGAGCTACCATTAATATTTTTGTAATTATTATAAGTGGCATATGGAATCTTATTGTAAAGCGGCACTGAAGCCGAGAACAGAAAAACTTCCTTTTCAAGACTGCGGTTTAAAACCTTCCCACTGCTTAAACTAGCTACCAGATTCAGAATCCATTACAACAGAATCCTACGGTTACCATGACAACAGCTCGGCCATAACTTATCAATGCGGCCAAGAAGATGCTTTTTCGGTTGCAGTTCCTGACGCGATGGGAGCCCCAGGCTGGCAGCAAGGCCAGGAAAAGCGATGACATCAACCCCGAGCATAGCGATGAAGCCATCAGTCCCTAAGCAGAGCGACCAAGGGGGCCCCCACAGCCCCCAGCATGACGGCGGAACGACGCTCACACATGCGGAGGGACAATCTGGCAGCGACAAACCAGGCGGCTACGAGCCAAATCCTACTGATCGGGATAAGCGGCCAGAAGGACAGCCGGACACTCACATCAGGGATCAACGAGGATGAGCCCCTTACGGAAAATAAATATTTTAAAAAAGAAATCCGGCTAACTTACATACAGTAAATTCCATTTCAGCTAACAAATATATTGTATATATTCTTTCTAGCTAATAGTCTGTGAGTTATTTATGACCGCACATGTTTAACCATCAATGAACTCCAAAGCATATACTGTGCATAATTCTCTGAATTTAGCACCAGAAGCCTGTAATCAGACCCAAGCCAGAACTCGCCACAGCTCGTGAAATACGACGGCTTCGCGTTTGCGTTTCCTGCAACATAGCTGCGCATAAACACCCCGCCTGACAGCTAATCCACGGGGGAAATCAATGCCGGGCATCTGCTGAATGAACAGGGGGGAGGGCCACCACCCCTGTCAGACCTGGGGGGGCGGGGGCCTGACGTGAGGGGTGTCAGGCAATATCTCAGAGTACTGCAGCCATCAACTGGGATTACCTTGTGTTATCCAATGCTTCACTGTACATTATATTTCTATATACATAATACTGTACATTACGAGGGACCAATCCCACTTGGTGTTACTCAATGGCTTACTGTACATTATATTTTTACATAAATTATACTGCACTTTGCAGTATTTTAGTAGTCTGTATTATCCCATTCACTCTGTTGAGCAGCCCATTCTTGATTACTGGCAAGACAGGTTTCCAAAATGCAACTAACAGTACATTAATTTCAAACTAAAAGTGTCTCCCATCTAGATGGATTATTGACAGTTAGAATGATGGGTAATGATGAAAAGAGACCACTTTGCCACAGCACTCACATCTATTTCTGCTGGACACACCCAGCACACTATTGTATGCCACGTATCTACTGTACATCAATCATTCTTCTGCAAGCAGAGAACCACATGTATCAACCGCATCCATTTTCCATTGTATGCAATGACTGATCTTGGTCAAGGGCGCCTTCAGGAGCCTCGGCTACAAAGGAGACGCCCTTCCACTAGTGCTAAGTGAAGATTGCAGAGAAGCATGGAGCAGGTCAATAGAGGGGCAGGCTCTGACAACCACTGACATTCCCTTCGATTCCAGATTGCCTGCAGGAATAAACACACGTTCCATACAGCTCAACCCTCTAATACTTTAACACACACTGGAAGATGGGAGAATTTCAGCAGAATGAGTGACCAATTTATTTTTTTACATTCTGGTTCTTCTTGTTTACATTGAGAGAAAATTATTATAATTAACGGTCAATAAATATAAAGACAGCCCCTCGGAGATATCAGGTTGTAAAATTCAATGGAAACATCAGCCATGCATTTCTTCATTTTTGGTGCAGTTATTCAAAATGGAGATACAAATCAGATGTTGTTTAAAAGTTGTTTAAAAGCATTTAAAACATGCAGAACACTGGAATTACAGCCACATCAGCCCTGCGGGATGCGGTGAAACTGCTAGCTACAACATGGCACAAATCCACACTGCTCTCCACACCTCGCGGCGTACAGAGCTGAAAGTGAAAGTGTTTTCAGTTTCACTTTATCACGCACCATCTCACACACAGCGTGCAAAAGAACGTTTGCGGTGCAAATTCACAGTCCATTTATGCATTTGCTATGGCTCATGCAGAAACTGCAAGGTATGTAACATAGCCGTGGCAGGGGGCGCCGTCTGAAGGCTTTGTGGTGCCCCATCATTGGTCAGAGCACTATGATATTTTAGGGGTCATACCCCCCCAGGTACTGGACGGGCATTAAAACTCCCAAATCACTGCTTGAAATACATGAACAGGTTGGAAGTATGCCAAGGGGTGAGATCTGATATTTAGAAAAAAGATAAATTGGAAAATCAGTAGCACAAGCTACATTTTTAAATTTCTGAAGGTAACCTTGAGGCAAAAACATAAATAGTAGTGACTGAATTAATTATATTGTACGTCTGTGAGAAAAAAAACACATCTATCCATCCATCCATCGCAGGGCACATAAATTTGTATCATATACTACGAATAAAGTGTCTGCATTTCCCAATTTATTCAAATCATTCACATTTGCAAATTTTGGAAACACTTTTGGCCAAAGAGGCAAGGTGAGGTGAGTGAGTTTCCTAAGGTCTGAGAACAGGGCGCCTCAGCATCTCTGGGGCAGTTATGGGTGAGGGCCTGGCTCCAGGACCCAGTGGGGATGTTACTCAGCCGGCTTCCTGGATTCAAATATCTGGACAATCCGGAGGAAACCCACACAACAGGGAGAACATGCACACCCCAGTCACAGGGCAATGCAGTCGAAACCTTAACCCTGCAGCTATACTAGTCATTCAACCACCCAAACCAAAAAAAAACAACTTTGTTTTTGATTTTTAAAGAGTATTTAAAGTATGTGTCCTGTTTATTTGCAAAACAAGCCCAGAACTGATATTAGCACTGTCTGACTAAAGTGTGATTCATCGCTTCAACATCTTGCTTCCAAGCACAAAACAGAAATAAAATGAAGCAATAAAAATCCAGATCTTGATCCTGGCAATACCAGATCTCTCCAAGATTATAAACACCGGCATTATTTCCAGTGGGCAAGCAGATTTTCTTTGAACTATGAAATCAAATTCCATAAGATAATTAGCCAAACCAAAGATGCTTTAAATAAGTGAGGGTTTCCCCAATTCCAGTTTGGTGTACGGAGCTATGAAAGGTTCCTGAAAGCAATGTTCATTCTGAATTCATGGCCAATAAAAGCTACACAGTCAACCATTACCTGGCCATGCACCAAGCAAGCAGTGCAACAACCAACGGACTGGAATTAAACTGGAGCGGGACAGGTTTCAGCCTTAGACCTGGTCTAAATCTGGAAACCAGTACTGCCAACAGCACCTCCCCTGCCTCCACCAGTGCAGCCCAGTGTTGCATCTATCCCCCAAGCTCTCAAACAAAGCACTTTGATCAAAAAGCCATACAAATAATAAAAAAAAAAGGCAAGGCGGGAGATCAAAGAGGAGTGCAGAATAACTCAGAACAGCACAGCGGCGTCGCTGCCTGCTCAAGATTCGGCAAAAAAAAAAAAAAAGAGCCAAGCGAGCATCTGCTGCCAAAGTGTTCGGCGTTGCGCCACATGCATGTCGCTGCAGCCACGAGATGCTGGACCGTCTGATACCTCGGCACAGCCTTTGGAAAGTACGGGGCAAACGTCAGTGCCGGGTGCCAATGTGCCAACTGGAGCCTCCCTACCGCACCGGCCGATCATTCAATGGCGCCATGCAGGCCATGCACGAGGGTCCTCAGGCCGCCCGTTAATGCATCTGACAATTCTGTGCAAGCGACAAAGCAACCGTCAAAAGCCAGACGCTGGCCTCGCTCAAGATAAGATCAGCTCACGTTCTGTTCATTGCACTTTAGCCGAGACTGTCAGACGACAACAAGCGAGCCTCCTGAGAGGGAAAACCAACATCTCCGTCGTTCTCTAATGAGGAAGAGAGGCATATTATCAGTTTGGCCAAAAAAAGAAAAGTGCAAGCTGCTATATGGCGGTAATTTTAACAGTTAGTGAGCGTTTCTGTGCGTGTGAAAGTCCCCTATGTTCAAAAAGCAGCATGTGCATTGGGGTCCTTAGCTTCAGAACGAGGAACTAAGGGCCACCGTGTCTCCTGGCAACCCCTACTGTCAATGGCCCAACAATGCCAGGAATGCCCATGAAGGTCCTCCTTCTTCATGAATGTCGCTCATTATGCTTGGGGCGTGCACATCAGCAACCTTTCTTTAACCCAGGCATAAAAAACAGGAAGGGGACTGAATAGAGGTTTGTGTCGATGGTTTCTGCATATGAAGCTCGATCACAATGCGTTGGCAAAGCTACCCCCCCTCCCCCACTGATGAAGGACCAAGCATGGGGGAGGATCTCTGGCAGCACTGTGGTAACCAGCTGGGGGGGGGGGGGGGATTAGACAGAGAAGATGGTGCCCATCGCCTTTCAAGTTATTTTGGATCTTCTCAATGGCTGACCAAAAAAGGGACCTGTCTTTAGGGAAACGCTGCTTAACATTTTCTCTGCTGAAAAATGGGTCAATCTGAGCAATAACTGAGCGGAGGTGACCCCCCAGGAGGTCGTCTCTGTTCCTCCCACAGAGCGCGTCCGGTTCAGACCAGCACTGCTGTTATGATAAAGCTTCAAGCCCCCAGTTTGTGGGCGAACCGCGAAATCAACTCCATTCAAGTTCCATATATGGAAATTCTATGAGGCTGAACATGATTTAGATGACAAATGACATAAGCATTGAAGCTTCCCCGAAAGAGAACACACCACAACAATCACCTTCTCATTCAGCGCAATACCACAGCATAATAAATCCTTAAAAAAAAAAAAAACACAGTGACATGGGCGACTTATTTGGCCACTGTTCTGTAAACAGTATTTTGAAAATGCATGGAGTGCTTAATTATTTACCTATTTTTTTCCATACTTGGATGTGTCACATGCTCTATTTTTCTCTTTTAATTAAGATTTTGAACTGGTGCACTTATTTTTTCAAAACAGTACATCGTGGTGTACGGAATTTTGGCTGTTTCTTCAACAGTAATGCTATTAGGACTGTTTGAAACGTTGGTAATAAATATTATGGAGTCAGGGTCAAAATTTATCATGGGGACCCCGCCCCCTGCTCAGTGAATTCTAAATGCAGCAATACAGCCTATTCCCATAATACTGGGTGGACTGCAGTCTTCCAGACAAAGACAGCACTCCTTCAGTGTAGATGTTACAGTCACACATGGGAAACACAACACACATAAAAAGACATATCAAGTGGTCCTCTGCGATCAGATTCCGCCATGGAGAAGCAGAGCTGCTGACTTCCGAAGGCAGCTAAGGAGCTGAGATCTGCCTCCTTACGACAGGAGGATCAGCGAGAGACGAGAGCCCTCAACTCTGACAGGCAGAAGGCGGGCAATGAGGAGATGGAGGGTTGGAGCATCGATTCACTTTGTGGACACATTAGCTTTGCGGTGGGGCTGCAGCGTCGAGCTAATGGGGGCGGAGGAGTTCTCAGTCGCCACTGTTACTCCCACACATTCAGCTCGATAATTGCTGGAGGCCAACTGAGTCTTAGGAAAGCAAACAAGAAATGCATGAGCTAAGAAAATCTTACTCTTCATTACGTAGACATATATCGCGATCTCAGTCACCGCGCTTCTGACCAAAACAAGCAGCCAAAGGACGGATGGACGATATCTCGCCGTCTTTTTAAAATGCATGTTAAGTTCGCACACAAGCACACAGGAGCATACAGTATTACTGCCATTAATGGACTACACTGACAGAAATATATCAATAAGCTTGGAACGGAAGCCAAGAAAACATGGACCAGAGAGAAGTCCATTAAAAAGTTGGTTAAGTAGCCCATCAGAAATTAAATTAGCCAGTGGAGGAAATTAGCCTGCCCGGGACTTCCTGAGGGAGCAGCAGAGAGAATTCCCCATCAGGGCTGGGAAGAGGCAGCTTGGATAGTCTCACCACATTAATAAGATCCCAAGACATCACCTTCCTGCTGCCCCATACCCCAACTCAAAGGGTCGCCATGACGATCGCGACGAAGCCAGCTTCACATACAGGGCACCATCTGGTGCTGTTTAGGTTCTGCTCCATCCCATATTATGCTCACATAGCCTTTGATCCAGCTGGAAAATCTCCTGAGACGCTGGTGATTACAAGCCGTGTGCCACTGTACGGACAAGCATGCATGCTTAAGGACTGACGTTCTGACAGTGTGTGTACAGGCATGGGAATTCATAATAAACAAGACTTACATTTATAAAAATTGTTTGGGGAGGCTGGATAATTTTATGCGCATCCGTCAAGAGGGAGAAGTCATATTTTCTTTTAATGACAGAAATGTGTAAATTTAAATAACTGAAATACTTGACATTCAAATATATTCAGACTTGACTGGTTACAGGGTCTTCATTCTGACACAGATAATCTATAAGTGTGATTATATTACATTTTATTTAGCTAACTGAGAACAGACCCAGATCATGCCGGAAATGGGAAATGTAATTTGCTTATACATGTTTGACTGCTCTCAAGAAACAATCGAGCTAACCGACCTTAGTCTACAAATCCCTCCATCTCATACACTGCTAGATAAGAAAAGCATCATGCATCATATATAAAGCCTATCAAGCGTGTGAATAGGTCATTTAGAAGTGGGTTTTTCTTTTGTATATTTTGTGCAAATAACTATTATTATTATTATCATCATTATGTCTACAGGCAGCAGTAGGACCCGGAACCCTAAATGTATGCTCTGACTTTAACAAGATGGATCCAGAAATTGCGGGTGCCCAGCACAAGTGCCCAAGGGACCTTAACACAGACCTTACAATCCGTATAAAACTGTGGCAAAACCACATCTTAGCCTGAACTTCACAGTCCCCAAAGGAACAGTGTTTCATCATTCTGAGAATCATTTTCAGATTCCTAAGAGACTCACTGGTCTTTCAGAAAACTAACAAAAAAGGAAGAATCAGAGGCCTTTGGAAACGGGCATTTTTCACCGTTCAGCCTGTACGCAGTAATGTCTGCAGAGCCTGGGACGGGCGTGTCCCAGCCAGCCCAATTAGACATCTTTCAGCGGCGTGGCAGCGGCAGGACAGATAGCCCATCGTCTGTTTGATCCGCATCAACACCAACCAATAAGGAACCACAGCTGCATTTTGGAATTCTGAAGATGCCACTTTAACGTGCATCATGCAGCTGCAGTAAATCCAAGTGGTTTCCAAGGCATTTATAAAACAATATTTATGGCCATAAGCTTAAAAATAAACAGAAATGATGACAGTGCACATCCATCTGTTTGATATACAGCTCCGCCAGCCTGATTCAGGAATGAAGCAAATATCCAGAATCTGAATAAATATTTTACCGGACGGTAACACAGCTGCCGACACTGACAACTGCTGACTTTATGAATGCAGTAAGTCCAGAAGCCAAGATTTGTTAGTGTTGGGTGGGTCATCCGTTTGACATTCTGGAGGCGAAGGCCACAAAAACCGATTAAAAAGTGATTTCTTTACACAGGGGGATAAAACGGAGGCTGCAAGGGCTTCCAAGATGCTCTGATGTCAAAAAAGACAAGTGAATTTCCTGAGTTTAATAACCAAAATACATGGGACAGACACTAGCCTCAGTCTGGGGTAGGGAGAAAAGGCATCACCAGATCAGCCACTCGGAAGCAGCTCCGTGATACACGTGGAACATTTTTGGGAAATCTGCCACTTCAAAGAAAATCCTACAGCTCTTCCAGAAAGTTTGTTTTTCCCCCCCATTGGAAATGTCAAGATGCTGAATCTATATAGAAAATCCATTCCTCCTTCCCCCAACATCAGCCAGAAAATTCAGTTACGGCCGCCCTGGTGAAAATTCCCGAGGTGACCAGACGTGGACGCACTAGCCATGTGCAAAGTGTTGCAGAACACGTGCGATCAAGTGACATTTCCCCGTCCCACCACATCTGAGCGTGACCACGCTTCACCTGAACGGCATTAGTGCAATACAGCAAGATATTCATTATTTTCTTTGCTAGGTTTCAAGTCTCGCTCATATTACCAAATACAAACAACTGGCAATGATAAACAATAGGCTAAATAAGGCAAACCCTAAAGCCACACCACTGGCGGAAAAGGCAGCCCAATGCAGGTAAATCAGATGCATTTCTGCTGCATTATTGGCCTCCCTTGAGCCAGTCTGGGTGCTGCATGCAAAGCTGTGGCCATCTTATATATAAACTGGTGCCACGGAAAATATGCAAATGATCATGGCACCTCTAGTCCTGCATCGCGCAGTTGGTTACGAGGGACGGACTGTAACCGCCGGCCCATTTCCGCTAAGAGGCTGGGGGCTGAGGACTGACTTCACAAGCCACTGCATCCTCCGCCAGCAGAGCAAAGGGGACCAGGCAAGTCCGTGGGCTTTGGCGCGACTCAGTGTCATGCAATGTGGTTAATTGCATGCAGAGACAAATTTGGACAGCTAGACACGACGTCTGCAATACACTGCCTGTTATGTCTACGGCTCCTCTGTTTTAACCAAACACAAGTAACAGACTCGAGAAGAGGAGTGACTGCTGATCAGTGCTCCGAGGAACTCTAACAACCGTTCCCTGAAGATACTCCACCCTGACTTCCCCACAGTGTTACTCCACCCACCTCTCAGGCCCCCAAAGTGAGCTGATGGTCCTCTGCATGCAGCGGGAGGAGTTACAACCACCTATTTATAGAGAAGACGAGATCAGCGCAAATTTCCGAGGAACAGCAGTATAACGGAGTAACCGCATGCATTTACAAGTGTCAGTTACGTGATACTGCCAATGACCCAGAGGTGGAAAGTTCAGATCCAGAAAGTACAAATCCAGACCAAGGTTTTGTTTCAGCCAACCAGTTGAGTACTCTGGGACTGAGAGTCTTTATACTCAACT
>JAODLD010000001.1:27973243-27987987 GCA_026781065.1 Mormyrops boulengeri
AGTTGAGTACTCTGGGACTGAGAGTCTTTATACTCAACTGGTTGGTTGAAACAAAACCTTGGTCTGGATTTGTACTTTCTGGATCTGAACTTTCCACCTCTGTAATGACCAAACAGTCCGATTGGGCTTGGAAGGAGGGGTGAAGATATACACCCTGCAGATGATCAGCATTGCTCCCGCCTCCATAACAACACCCTTCTCTGCCAGAAGTCTTGCTGGAACAATCCTCCCATGCTGCCAAATGACATTATAATCACATTCGCACTAAAGAGAGCTCAGCTCCCTCCCATGTTTCCTTGGTGCTATAAAAAGGTAGAGTCTTAGTCAAATAATGGCGAAATGCATCTGACTACAAGTCTCTGTGAATTTCTCCTAAAAATACTTCAGTGACGATTTCGGGAGGGGTGCGGCCGTGTCTAAGCTTGGAGGTGGAGGTCAGGCAGACAGCGCCCCCTCAAACAGGGCAGCCACGTGCTTCCAGCCCCCCCCCCCATCCATCCACGTAGCCATCCCGCTCTCACTGCTCCCAACCACAGAAAACAGGAAGAGACAGCCAGGCCTGTCTATACACAGTCACTGCCTCAGCCACTGGGGATTTCCACTGGTTAACTGGGCCGTGTCTTAAGAAGCCTCATCGAAAGCTCCGCACTCTGAAGGGTCAAGCTAATCTTTATTCAGTACCCAGCTCTTCAATTCAATTCAGTTTATATGTATATAGAACCTTTCACAACAGAGTGGCACCAACACACCCAACATGTGTATGGCAATGCAATACTAGAACATTTATACAAGACTGTGCATGAAACAGAGAAAATGTGAAGATGAAAAGAAAGAAAGCCAGAAGAGATCAGAAAAGAACCAAAAACTCCCAAGTAGGGAGAAAAAAAACCTTTGGGGTCCAAGGTTCACTGGCTGCCCTGCCACCCAGGCTTGTGGGAATAGAATAGAGAGAATGGGTGTGATTTACTAAAAGCAGGGTGTGAACTGTGGCCATAGTCAGTCCATCAGTGAGCCAGTTCTCCTTGCAGATCTGTGTAAGCTGGCAGATCGTAGGTCACATCCATGATGTCAGTTTGTAAGCTACGTCCATGATGTCATGCTTTTAACATTAACGTCAATCTCACAACATCCTGACAGCTTCCCATTTCATTTGCATCATTTTTGCCCCAAAACCCCTTTCCTCTGAGATGAAACCCTACAGTAAAGGGTTCTCATGAACAAACGCACCCTTATTACAGAGGGTCACACGTTCTCTGGTTCCTCGCACTGAACTTGAAGCAGACCTGTGCGCACACTCTCCTCAGATCCTGACAAACACGTCGTCTTCCAGCTCATTTCCCCGTAAGCTGTTTTTCCAGGGACGTGTTAAAAAGCACACAGGTCAATCAGCGTCACCATGTACAGAAAATGCGTGCTAAAGGTGCCCTGTTCCAACATGCGGCGTTTGATGAGCGGAGGGGAGACCTTCTGGGCTGGAGCTGGCCCGAGAAGCGACGACTCGTCAGAGAAGCCATCTGCGACCCCGTTACAGCTGACTCAGCAGAACGGAAAGGCAGCTTTCCAGCAGAAGATAAAACCTGCCAGAGGGAGGGTGGACGTGCGCTGACCACAGCGGCGCCATCATCTGGCTTCCTCAAAAGCACAGAGCGACCCAAGGCTGTGAGAGGGTGGCTGACACAACTTTTCATTACGAGGGCCAGGAAGTAAGGCGTACGCATTTCAGAGTGCTAATATTCCGGGAAAGGACACCGGCGGACAGCCTGCTCTTCACATCTGTTTACATCCGCGGCACTGATTTAAGCATGAACAGCACGACCACGTACTAATTTGGCTATGTTACGTAGTGTGTCTGTTCATTGCTTGTATTGTGGTGTGTATGAAGTGTACTGTGCCTGTTCACTGTGTAGTGTAATGTAGTGTACTGTGCCTGTTCATTGTGTAGTGCAGGGGTGGGCAATCTGATCCAGAAAGGGCCGCAGTGTATTTGGGTGTTCACTGCAACACCATAATTAGATTACTAATTAGAAGTCTAATCAGCTGAGGAGTCCTCACACCAGGGTTTGAACAGCTGATCTAAAGGTCATCCCAAAAACCTTCATTCACACCGGCCCTCTGCGGATACGACTGCCCACCCCTGGTGTAGTGTAAGGTAGTGTAGTCTGCCTGTTCATTGTGTAGTGTAGTGTAGTGTAGTGTAGTGTAATTTTGTGTTGTGTTGACAGATAAGTAGCATTCTTCTCTCTGTCTCCATGCCCCATTATGGACACCTTTCTGCAAAATGTAAATGATTCTAAAACTCTCTTTGGCACAATAACGTTTGTCCTGTAGAAAATATTGCACTGAGGGTCCAGGCAGGATGTTATTTTGTCTCATTGCGTACTATTCACACCTGGGATAACAACAAGCTTTATCTGACTGGATTTGATTACTATTGTATGGGAAACTCCTGCTTGCTCCATCCAAGATACACCCAGGCATATACCGAATGGAAATTTTAATTACGTTTCAGGTAAGCATAAAATTATGATTGTTATTATCGTTATGTCAACAGGGGGGCGGGTGTTTAATTATCTTCAAAGCTGACCAGTAAGGACTCCATGCATATCTACCTAAACATTAACTGCATATTAAATTTAAACAAATACAAAATAGATGACTTATGGGGAAATTCATCCCTTAACTGCAACACAACCTTTGAATAGAAGTCCATACAGGGACTGAGAGGTTTCCAGATATAAATTACATTAATTAACCCAAGTCTCGTGATTGCAGGTACTTCAGAAACGCAAGGGTTGTCAAGATTCTGCTTTGTATAAGCGATGCTGCTTGAGTTTTGCCAGGAACACCGTGACAGCCCATGATGCTGCAATGGCAGGCTGGAGGCTGAAGGTCAAAGCAACGGGATTGCCCAGGAACGAAGCACAAGGGCGGCAGTGAGACTCCAGCTGAATGCGGCGGTCTGCACATCATCGCCCCCTGGGGGGCGGGGATGAGAAAGCTATGAAAGCGACTACATTAGGTAAGCCTGGCCCACATGGTCCTGGTGGTGCCCCTGTCCATAATCTCACACTCCTCCTTTGTCATTCTCCCCTTTTCACACACGCACACACACAACCCCTACCCAACCCTAACCTTAACCATAAGCAACCAAACAAAATATAAGTATTTAGGCATTTTTTAGGTTTTTTAGCTACAGATTTTTGGGGACTGAAAAAATGGTCCACACAACATCAATATAACAGGTTTTTATCACACTGTGGGGACATTTGGTCCCCACAATGTAACCTAGACATGACCAGTGTAACCAATGTAACCTGCACACACAAGGCACAAGAAATAAGATATAAAATTCAGTTCATAAATAGGGTGCTTTATTCAATATAGGTTGGTGTGTACCACAGTGGGTTTGGAATCAGGGCCTGAACCCTGCACCCTGCCACTAATCCATGTTTTTTGTTCTTTTTTTAAAATAGAATTCAGGTTTATACATTGCACTGTGAAACAGTGAGTGATTAAACAGAGGGTTGAGCATTTTGAAGAGGAAACACTTAAACAGTTCAAGATATTTTTATTTAACAATAAAATACTTCTCCAGAAGGAGGGGGAGAGGTTATAAAAAACTAAATAAAAGCATAATGAGTGATTTACTGAAATAGATGCTGCAGCCTGCACTTATCGCATATTCCGAGCTGGGGTATCCATTATGTCGCGACACCAGCAATTTAGCGGGGTGCCCGTTCGTTTGAGGCAGCGAGGCGAGCCAGTGCTTCACCCCTCTGAGTGCAAGACGCTGAACATCATTTGCCACTGCGGTCACGTTCTACTGCCTGGTGACACGACGACAGATGTGAAAACTCCCACAATGCCATGCGCCACTCGCGTCATGTTAGTCTGGTAAGCAGAGCTCCAGAAATGCAGTTCATTAACATTAATGTGTTAAATGGAAACTTTGAAAACCATTCACAAAAAAAGAAATTAAAAAAAATCAATAGGCACTACATTCGTGTTGTGGTGTTAAAATAACTGTGTTAACTGTTATTAAACATTTAGTAGTGAGCAATGATTGCTCATTTTGCCATCTGCATTGCTTCCGAAGGATTTTCATTTCTGGTTCAAAGCAAACCAGGTTTCATATCCTAGGAGCTCCCTTTACACGCGAAGCCTAAATGTAAAAGGAAGTGAGTGAGTCCATCCCTGCTGAAACAGGCAGAGGCTTCCAGAAGGGGGACGCCCATTCCAGCACTTTCTCCGGGCCTCCAGGGACAGCAGTGGTGCACTTGGCTTCAGAAAGAGGCCTTCACAGCAGCAAAGCTAATTACATACAATCATGCACGAAAAAAGCACTAATTAAATTCCTGGAAAATGGTTTACTGAGACAGTCAATGAGTCTGAGACATTTCAAGCAAGCATTTCAGGAAGCCCTCAAAACCCGGGAAGAAGCTACCGTACCTAATACCAGACAGAAGTTTTCTAAGCCCCACCACTGAACCAAAAATATTAAAATCAGGGAGGCATAATTTTAATGGGGTGCCTATGGGAAAGTTGTGGGGAATTAAAAATACTACCAGGAGCTGTAGGGTTAACTAGGACAGGCCATGTGTTGCCTGGGTTATGGCGCTTTAATGACAAACTGTGAAAACCGCGAGGAGAGAAAGTTTAAGTACCGCCATCGGAACCTAACCGTTATCAAAAATGTAAAAATCTGTGATTAAAAACTTTTTTTTGGGGCCTCTTATTGGAAAGTAGTGGGGAATGAACAGACCTCTCTGGACATAAGTTCCAGTGTGTCCTGACAGGCACCCAGGTGACAGTCTGTTGCTCTACACTGTGTGTTTCTCTTTGAAAAACGTTTGACGTCCCCAACAAAATTGAATCCATGTGAATTTAGCCGACAGCCTTTCCCCTCAAGTCACACCCGGTGGCACCCGTGCCAGTGTGGCCTCAGGTTCTCACGCGGTTCCTCCTTCCCTGGCACCACGTTGAACTCAGAAAGGCTGCAAACCGAAAACTCCTAGACGGCATGCCGTGTTCACCGCCTCAGTGGAAGCTCGCAGGACTAATAGCGAGGAAGCAAAGATCACAGAAACTGCGGTCAAAAACCCACGAATATTTATCTCTGAATGACATTGGTTTAAACAGTTTGTGTTTATATATTTATTTTAAATTATGGCCCAGGCACTTGCCTCCTACGCTAGGAGCTGGCCCAAATCCCAGAATCTAGGTAGCGAATGGAGGTTGGGCTACAGGAACTCACAACCACTATTTAATTTAGCGTGTAGCGGCTAAGCTGAAATGTTTGCACGCTGTCACTTTAAGAGGGTGCAGAAAAATACACACACACGTCAAAGAAATTCATGCTTTTGCCTGATTAAATATATGCTTAGTAGCAAGTAGGAAACACAGTCTAACTTTCCATTGACTAATGTAAATAAATAGATAATGTATGCTGGCAGGCAAAATCCTCAGACGGCTATGACGCTGCCGACAGGCCTTTAGTCCGCACCCTGGAACACCGATGTTACGCACAGAATTACTGTCACCCAAAAAGGTCACTCCAAGGCTGGCGAGTCGAGCATGAGGTTATTCCACACTAAGAACAGCTTTGCTCGGAAAGTTCAGCCAGCAACAAAACGGAATTAACTGTGCTGCTCGCAGCTGGGGCACGGCCCCGTGTCCCAGCCTCAGGAGCTGCTGACCTGCAGTGTTGAGAAGCCCGACTCTACATCGCCTGGCCAGATCATAAACATGTAAGAGCAAACATGAGGTCAGGAGGCATGAATATTAAAGCACTTCATTAAACCACAGCACTGGCAAGCAAGCAAAGCGGGCTCATCACGCACAACACCCGATGCTGTCTCTAAGCAGGATATGAGCCTCTGGCACCTTCTGCTATTTTTATACACTTTAGCACAAACTCTTGCAGCCCCTTCAACACCAAGCCTTGAGCGTACATCTGCAGCCTGGCAGTTCTCAGAAGCGAAGCCCTCCTTTTCTTGAAGGCAACGTTGGACGTTTATCCCTGCAGTCCATTTCCTTCTGTGAAGAAGGTGCTCTGCCAATAAGACCTCGACACGCCAGATGCTTTAGTCAATGATCGCTCTCTTGCACAATCTTCTCCCACCTCCCATTGCTTTAGTCTCATCCAGAAATGCTATGCCCCATAATCCTTATAGTCATTCTGTGCTTTAAACTCACAGTGGTCAATTTTGGTGTCATATTCTAAAAAAAATAACCCATTCGTCCATCTTTCAGCCGCTTATCCTGGTCATCTGGGGGCCGGGAGCCTATCGCAGACAGCACAGGGCATAAGGCTGGGGAACACCCTGCACCCTAGATGGGATGCCAATCCCAAACACACATACACAGTGTGAGTAATGACAAGACACCAGTCATTAAAAAGCAGATCTTCAGACTGCAGGAGGAAACCAGCATAAAAAAGAGGAGAACAGGTCAGCACACACAGCATGGGTGGGATTTTTCAACCCAGTCCTTGGGGACCCTCAGACAGTCCACATTTTTGCTCCTTCTCAGTTCCCAGCACGCCTGTACCAAACAATAACTAACGAACTAAACAATCAAACATGAACACTGAATACCTGGCTCAGGTTTGCTGCCAGCTGGAGGGAGAAAATTTGAATATATGAAAATATGTCTTGGGGTCCCTGTGTACTAGGTTGAAAAACCCATGTATGAGGTACCAGTCTTAGCCCCAAGAACACCACACCACCCTGAAAAAGCCACCATCGATACGTTTCAACCAATACGCCACTGACCTACTCCTATGTCTGCATAAGGAAGTGGATCCTCGGCCCAGATTAAACAATGGTTGACCTCAACATACTTGAAATTATTTTGCTTGCTACCTTATTCTAGAATAGTGGGTCTTTTATATTTAAGCCTGTGCTCTTCTACTGTAATCCCCTGCGCTTCCATGAGCTCTCTCGTTGGCCACGTCCATGACCTTGATTTCACACTGCAAAAAAAAAGAAAAGAAAAGAAAAGAAGAGAAAAGAAAAGACACATCGGGTCACTGCGGTCAGGGACTGAAGTCGCCAATTAAACATTGAAAACTGAGAGAACAGAACATTTCTCCTTCACACTGAAAAATGCACAAAAAACTCAAGTCCCTGGTTTGGAATGGAAGTCCTCTGATACGCAACATTCTCTTTTTATATAAGAATCTAGAACTTCAGCATTCATGGGATGTTCAGTTCAAGTACGTCCACATCCCTGCAATCTGGATACACATCCCTGCAACCTGGACGCACATCTGATCTCCCAAAACACATTAAAAACTATGGGAAATATGCAAGAGCTATTGCAGTTTGCGTCGATTGTTCTTATCTTGTACAATTCCCATTGTAAATGAAGACAGCACATTGCAGCGTAAAGGCCAGCTCTCGCAAACACGTTTACTTTCATGCAGGCTTCTGTGGAAAACCCTGCTAGGAATGTCAGCTTTCCGCATTAATTTCTCGTATCATTTTTAGCGTTTACCATCTGCATGGAGACTTCAGTGCACAACCAAGCTTTGTATAATACAGACTTGTAGAAAACGCACCGAGGTATGCTAGAAACGCCGCCAAAGCTAACATGCTAATGCAAGCCAGTGGGAATCTAGACGACATCTGGGGACCATTTTAGTGGGCCGTGGACCTTGCAGGTCATCCGCCGAAATAATGCGCCTGGTTAGAGTTTAGTCTACCATAATGCCCGGGGTAAACAGCACTTCAAATCAGTGCATTATCAAGTAAAAAGCGACCAAGCACAGAAAAGGCCTTGAGCTAATCCCATGGCCTGTTTATTTTTTCCTCCGCCTAAAACAAGAAAATACCTTTTTCCCCAGTGGACACCATTTATCCCCTAAGCACCAAAGAAGCTTCATACAGAGAAGGGGTACAGCCTGTGAAGCCCGCTGCATGCCTAGCTCATCTGCCCCGGCCGGCTTCATATCTGCGCACGGCTGGCACATTTTCCCTCAAATCCCCTCTGCTTCGGCCCACCTTACCTGGGAGATCCCTGACGAATTTTATAATAAGAACGGATTTCATCATAGCTACACTCAGCTCGTATTTTAAAACGTAAAAATAAATGAAGCATCCCCCTCGGCATGTTCCTCATCACACACTGGATTCTTTCCAGTCCTCAAGGTCGCACTGAAAGAGAAATACCAGGTCAGGCATCGGGGTCCAGCTGGTACGGCACATCCTGACACACTATCCACACACGCCACGGAAGATTCGATTACAACAAAAGATCCCTTCAAGGAAAACACTGGCAGGCCTTGCATTCCACATTCCTAACCGAGGTTCCAAAAGATTAGATCCCCAAATTCTCGATTCCACGACCCACCAGCATAAGGAAAGCATAACCCATCCCGAAACTGTGTACTGTTATGGCACGCATGCTAACCAGAATCTGCTTAAGGAAATTGACGCAAAAACTTTTAACAGCATGCCTGCACAGAACCACCAGGATGCAAAAACATGTCAATCTATTTCAGAACTAAGATTCCCACAATAAGGTACAGAGCCAGACTACAGCCCAGAAACACCAAACACACCCTGCTCACTCCCATTCCTCCCATTTACACTCCAAGGATGAAACTGTAAAGCAAACATATGCAGTCTAGCCTTTTTATCTCTATTACAAATCCACCTTTTCTGGATTATGCGTCTGAATGCTGCAAGCATTTATTAAAACCTATTTCGTACAGGAAGCAAAACAGACTAGTTAGGCTAGACTAGTGTTTAGTGTCAGAAATGAGCAGAAATAATGCATTCTGTGTCTTAAACAGAAATCAAATCCATTACACAAAGTAACTTGCTTGATAGGTAACATTGAAAAAAATTTGGACAGACAGCTACACGCAATACCAAGCGTTGTGCCATTACAGGGATCTAGGTGACAACGAGCAACCAGAAGAGATTCGACACCTTTGGAAAAGTGCTACAAGTGCCTGGACGTCAGTTGGAGAGTGTGGATGAGCAGGCATCAGGCCAGAATCTTCCATCAGCACTCAGGTAGGGATGTGATGGTGTTCATGAGGCCTTCACCATGGAAAACGAGCACTGAGACCTGTAGGCTTCTTCTGGTGTTTCTGGTGACTCATCTGACCAAACGGCTCCTCTCCCACCACCTCGGTAGTTGCAGCCCATGCTCCTTGCACAAAGTCACAGTCAAAGATAGTTAAGGTGTAACAAGGGCCCAATACATCGCTAACTGACCAATTGCAGCCTCACTGAAGTTCTTGTTGAAACCGCCCGCTTACACCTCAGACCATGATTTACAGTCATCGGTTTGAGTTTTCACGACCCATTTCACCTGATACCTCAAAGTACAGTCAAGGAGTTCACACTTCCACCTACGGCTGCCCTACTGCTGGCATCCTCTCGCACACCTCCACTACAACATCCCTCAGTAACTTTGCACTGACCAGCATCATCACTACAATGCGGCCCAACAATAATTTTTCACACAAAGTCCATTAGACCTCTCCTCCTGGCCATGGTAACCAAAATGACCCCATGTATCATGGGATGCTAATATATTCATTGACTTAGTTACCCACGTCTTTCGTTAAGAAAATTGTTCCTTTATTTGAATCACTTACAGCCACATCTTTTCATCAAATATGATTTTAAGGAGAAGACGTCATTTTTTTGTCTTGCTTTAACAAATTACCTTCCATTATGACCTACACATCAGTAGTTCAGTAAATCACTATTTCAGTGATGTTTTGTTTGGGAGGGACAGTGACAACACCCTGCCAACCGTGTTAGAGAGAAATCTAAAATAATATTCAACATTAACCCTGACTTATGCTTTTAGCAAATCTCAGGTTCACAGAAATGGCCCGTTACTTCTTCTGGTTTTCCACTGAAGTAAGATACTGACAGGCACCTCCGCCTTAAACCTGGCCTGGCTGCACTGCATCCATCATCAGGAGCTTTTAATGGAGACCTTCTCCCTGAGGGTGGGGGCCATTAGCCCCCACCCTCTGAGCCAAGTTTTGGCCAATCAAGGGGAGCAAAACATCTGCCAGGGGCTTGGAAGGGGCTGAAGGTAGATTTCAACTTGCAACTTGTTGCAGAATAAAACTGCCCCCCCCTCCTGTAAGGTTCTGCGATGCTTGAGGCAGTTAAGCCTTAATGTGCACCTCTGGTTCAACTTTAACCATCTTAACCTAAATAGGAAGTAACAGTCTCCCTCCACACATGCAGGTGAATAATAGGGCAATTCAAATTATAACCACCCGCCCCACCAAAGTGTGATACTTTGTATTTCAACTGAGACCACAATGAACCCCTACTGCAATTTCAGAACTTATTACTCAGTTTGTGTTATTAGGGCAGGAACAGTGAGGAATGCCTGCAGTGTATCCAGATTCCTTATGCAGCCCTTAAAACACCCAAGCAGCTGCTCTTCATCATACTAGATAGAGGTTAAGCACCACGTTCAGAGCTACGGTAACAACTCCCCACTGGGGATTTGATCCCAGAATTCCTTGAGGCTGAAACTCATTCCACTTTGAGCTGCCCCCTTTTCGTTAGCTGTTGTATCGCCGTGAGTGGGAGGCTGTGACTTGCATTAAACAAACACTCATTCTGATGTGTGTTGTGCACTATACTGACGATAACGCATACTAATTCAAATCTGTTCTATGAGAAACAGAAATGAAGAATGTTTCTGTGGGAGGGCAGGCGGTCCTGGCACCTTTCCAAGGCTGCAAATGGGACATTATGACCTGGATGCCCGTCCATCGCAGGGCACACACTCAACAGGAAATATAGGCGCCATTTCCCCCAACTGCACATCTTTGGACTGTTTGAGGAAACTGGAGGAAATCCACACAACTGAGCCACTGTGCCGTTGGAAAGAGAAATACATTAAAGAAATTTTTCCTTACAGATTTCTTTCTACTGGTATAAACAGGTGTGTCTATTAGTGTTGTGTGTAGATACAGTCTGTAGAGGTGGTTAAGTGGCTAGTGAATCATAAAGACCTCAGACCTCTCCACTTTACAACTGCCATTGTATTCATAAAGTAAAATTACTGAAAGGGTCTGCGGCTCCGCATCAACAGTAACAGATCTTTACAGATTTCTGAACTTTCATGACCCGACAAACAAGCAGCAACCGTATGCTACATCACCAGTGAGGTAGAAGTCAACTTCAGACTGATAATATAATATAATATAATATAATATAATATAATATAATATAATATAATAAATAACAGAGATATTTTCAGGCAACACCAATTGCACTCAGTCTGTGGCAAACTTCGGCTAAATCGTGGGGTCTTCATCGGGCATTGCCGTGGAGATACGATTTACCCACTTCCTGTGCCCACTAAGCCACTGAGAAGGTGATGTCATTCTCTCTCTCTGTAATGGACACCAAAATCACTCACATCTATATGCCTCAAAAAAATGACACTTTCCAAAGCGATTAAAAATTATAAAAAGCACGATATGGGCAATTCAGTTACAAAGCAGGTATATCAAGCATCAGGAGAGAGACAGACAGGTAGAAGTTAAGTGTACTGTTGATAAGTCTCTTACATGAAGACCTGTGTCAATGGACAAAGCCGATCACAAAAGGCCATTACTGCATAATGTGCAGTCAGAAAAAGTGTTTAAGATGAACTGGGTTTCTATACTGGGCCTCTTTCTGATTTTACTCATGCAATACTTGAGCCTGAAGAGTCATCTTTCCAAATAACTTGATATATTTAAACTATATTTACGACGACTGTATTGCCTGCTGAGTAATGGATTCCAGATCTGTTTTATAAAGAGGATGTACTTGTGTTCATGAACAATGGGGTCTTGGTCACCAGGGAAAAGTTCCAAACTAGTAACAAAGCATGCAGAAGCAAATGCAAAGCAACATGCTGCAAAAGAACAGAAGCTCAGACTCACATTGTTCAGTGACTCAGTTATATGAATGACTCGCTATGGGAGTGGGACGAGAATAAACGGTTAGAAGACAGATGGATTAAGCTATCCAGGGGCGGCACAGACCTCACAACAGGAGTCTACATAGATTTAGGTGTACCTCAAGGAGACCGTGGTATAAATCACACAAAACAGATGAAGGTAGTGGGTCTGAAACAGAAGTTATTCCGTGACTTTGCCACATTACGACAGACTTACGGGCAGGCGGGGTGCTGACAGGGACAAGGACTGAAACAGGCGGTGCTGCATTAAAGAGCGGCGTGTGCAGTGTCCTCCATGACCACCGCATCGCTCCTGTGAGCTACTATCAATCTGACAGTTGCTGCTGGCCAACAGGAGCTTTAGGAAGCCATGAGTCTGTTAGGCCAGAATAACTGATTAACAACCGTATATATGATGTCAGTACGAAAATTCCGGAAAGTTCTCAATGGATAACGGCAGGCAGAATGGAACAATGACCGAGCAAGGATTTATGCTAATGCAATAGACTAAAATGCTTTATATGGACTCATAGTACTTCAAGCTGGTTCTTTATTCTGTGCTCGATGACAGAGCGATAATTTATCATGTCCTTGAGGAGGGACACAGCAGTTGGCCGTGTTTCCATGGCGATTAGTATCGGTCATGTTCTTTCGGAATGACATCCAGTTTCTCCTGCACATGCTTTTCCACGACTCCTTAAAACAGTCCCGCTGCAACCACCCTGCGAGCCGTTAATCCACCGCCAGGCACGGCCACCAAACTTTGTGCACGTTTACAGGGTCATAAATGCTCTGCTTGCACCTAATGCTGCCTTATCACATGACGGGAGGACATAATACAAACTTGTATGTGTTGTTTACTATTGTCAACCACAAGTCTTCGTTTTAGCTAGTGTCTGCTTATTTTCTTGTCTTTAGTACTGCCAAGCTGTGTTCTGTCTTACCCTCACCTACTGTAAGTGTCTTAGGGTTTTTTGGGAAAAGGTCTATACAAATTAAATCAATTAATTATTATTAGTAGTAGTATTATAATTATTATAACCAAGGCATTGCCAAAAAGCAGGGCAACATGAGACCCTTGCTCTGACCAACAGGGATCTGGAAAATCACAATGATTATTTAGGCATATAACAGATAAATGATTGCGTTTGTTCATTTTATGATGCATCTTTGTAGCCGATACCAGGGGCGAGTCTATGATTTTACTTTTGGGGGGGGGGGGGCTCAGCTAAATTATGGGACTAAATCGTTAAATGGATTTAGAATAGTAATTTTTCAGGGGGTGGGGCTGGAAAAAATTTTAGGTTGTTGAAATCCTAGGTCTAGAATCGCCTCTGACCGATAATATGAAATATGCCCAAAAACAACTTTATATATGATAATAATTTACTTACTTTCTGCTTTCCAAGTAATTATGCTGTTAGTAAATCTTATTTTCAGTTTAATTACTTTGTTAATTAAGAACAGCACAAATATGGAAGATGGCACCGGAATCAGGCCAAACTGTCAGTCTGCAGTAATTGTGCGATTTATACAGACAGGAAGATAATGACCCGAACTGGGAGGAGTGCCAGTTACTGTGGCGACTCATTCGGTCGGCTGGGGTTCAAGGGGGGGTGGGTGGTCGGGAACAAAGTCCCCTCTGGCAGTAAAATGTGCCAAAATTCAACACTTAAACACCCTGCCCAGCTTTACTGTACTTCTGAATATAACAATGGAGAAATTAAAAGATCCCAGTGGGGGGGCGCCCTCCCCAGCAAAGCTCTACTACTGAAAATTTACAGACCCCTGTATCATCTCAGAGAGGCCATCGCTAGCTTCAGGCCTCATATCCTTCCTACATTCATCTCCCTGAAGAGATGGGAAATTTGCCCTATGAATTCAGCAGGTACGGCAAGAGGGAGCCCGTCTGGTGGGGCCAGGGTGCATGCTGGGAGTATTTCTCAATGCGTTCCGAGTGGTTTTGCTGGCACAATGTGAGCCCCCCCTTATCCACTGGGAGAGCCATCTGCTCCTTAAATCTGAGAGAGGGGAAAATGACGGAAAATCACCCTCGTGGGAGTCCCCCTTTGGCTCAGAGCGAAAGGCGTGACAGTGGAATACCTGCACAGCACCCCCCCCCCCCCAACTTGCCAGCATCTTCAAGGGCCTCAGCTACTGCCAGTGATGGAGTGGAAAACAGAA
Organism: Mormyrops boulengeri; assembly: GCA_026781065.1. Classification (NCBI taxonomy): domain Eukaryota; kingdom Metazoa; phylum Chordata; class Actinopteri; order Osteoglossiformes; family Mormyridae; genus Mormyrops; species Mormyrops boulengeri. Next base: position 27,987,371 of record JAODLD010000001.1, read on the forward strand.
AGTGGGGAAATGGGAAGTTCACAGCTACCACAAGCAGAGCAACCCCTTAGCGCTATACCCCCTGCCCTATGGCACTGCCTCACCAAGTCATACTCCGAGCTCCAGTACAACCAAGCGCATCCTTTCCACCATTTCCATTTCAAGAGTCTTTGATATTTGATGATCGATAACATTTTATACATTATTAGAACATGGTACATTTACAGGTACATTTGCTTTACTGTAGTTGCTTGTTTCATATAAACATTTTTTATATCTATCTTATGGATAATACGGTTACATTACATTGTCGTACTTTCACTCGTCTTTGTTCCTGCATTATATGCGTGTATCTGTTTATGTACTTCACTGCTTAAAGTGCGGCTCACTTAGATGCCAACCAGCTTAAATGGAGGAGAATTTGGAGACTACAGAAAATGAATCCAGTCTCAATCAACCCAGAAAACTATTACAAGACGGGAACCAAGGAATGTCCATGTGGAATGGTCGAAGTCATGAATATCTGACATGAGCCCCCCCCCCCCGCCCCCGCGGGGGGGGGGGCCGCCCCCCCCCCCAAGAAAGGCAAACGTTATGAATACACTGGGGGTTAGGCTTCCCCAGATCTGAGACTGAGC
>JAODLD010000001.1:27987997-27999170 GCA_026781065.1 Mormyrops boulengeri
CATGAATATCTGACATGAACCCCCCCCCCCCACCACCAAGGAGATGAGTACATATTAGTATAAGTATATATAAGTGTGTCTTGAGGTTAATTAAGTAGCAGCCTCTCTGTTTAATACTGGGAGTGAAACACCATCACTGTAATTGAAGAGGGGTCCTCTTTCAGCTGAGGCAAATCAGCCATGACGACATCTCCGAAGGAGGTGACCAGCATCTAAACCTAAGCTGGCAACCAGCCCCTAATTAGGTAAGTGCCTCCTGTCTGTGTTACCATGAAGGAGCACCAGTGGCTTTGGCCGTCCTCCGTCAATGGCCCGCCGACCCCCCCAAGGCATGTCTCAAAAGCCACTCTGGAGGAATGAGACAGGCCAGTAGAGGCCGAATTAAAAGGAGGAGGTTCACTTTAATAGATTGCTTAACAGGCCTGAAGCAACCTGCGCATGGTTGACGCCGTTAACTTGGTGCTAAAGAGCCAAGACAGCCACCAGTTACTCTATAACACGTGATGTTTAGCATGCTGCTGTCAGAGACTCGTTAGCATATCGCTTTTAGCATGCTGCTGTCAGAGACTCGTTAGCATATCGCTTTTAGCATGCTGCTGTCGGACACTCATTAGCATATCGCTTTTAGTACCCTGCCATCATTCACTCGTTAGCGTGTTACATTTACTGCGCTGCCATCATTCCCTAATTAACACGTCACGGTTACTGCACTGCCATCGGTCAGTCATTAGCATGTCATTATTAGCACGCTGGCTATGGCAAATCACTGATGTGTTGCATTTACTGTACAGTGTTGCCATCAGTCCCTACTTATCACATCAGTTACCACACTGCCGACAGTCACTCATTTGCGTATTGCATTTAGTGTGCTGCCGTTGGTCAGTCTTTAGCGTGTAGGGTTTAGCATCGGTCATCGGTTTAACGCATCACATTTAGCACGCTGCTCTCGGTTACTCGATAGCACGTTGCATTTAGCGCACTGCCGCTGGTCAATCTTTAGTGAGTTATGTTTAGCACACTATCGTCGGGTCACTCTTTACCATGCTGCTGTTGGTCGCTCTTTAGTGTGTCGCCATCGGTCACTTTTTAGTACACTGCCAGCAGTCACTTTCAGCACGTCAGTTATAGTCATAGGTCATTCTTTAGTGCATTGCACTTAGCGTGTTACAGTACATTGGACAGTCCAGGTCCAAGCTATGCTCTAACTCACCTGGCTTTTCACAGAGAACTGCCAGCTCACCCCAACTGAACCCCACAGAGACTTCCGGCTGTAAGAAGAATGTAGTATTAACCAGTTACTCTTTTAGTTTTTTTATTCTGGAAGGCTTGACAGACGGTATCACATTACACAGAAAAATGGATATATCCATTCAGGTCAGGAAAAAAAAAAATTTAAAATTAAAAAAAAAATTCTTACATCCGCAATGTTCCTTTTTATTTTGAGTCCTGGACTGTAAGCATCATGACCCATCAACTTTTAAAAGCCAGTAAGTAACATTATTCCCACAATCTGACTTTAAGCGGATGACCTTTTCATTCTGTGACGCTAAATAGCACAGTCATACTCCATAGTGAAAGTCTACTGGCATGAATTGCTCTTTCGCAAGAGAATTCAAGCAAGCCAACAATTATGTACACCCCAATTGTTATTGTTTCCTGTGCCGGTTATTTCAAGTAATAGAGATATTGGAATTAGGTTTGCTATTGTTGCGCAGTAGGCTTTCGGATTAGTTTTCAGTGAGTAATATACCTCTGGGACCCGACAGTACCATGGAGGACACGAAAATCCCCATCCAAATTCCCCACCCACCTGGTATTCCCCCTGTTGATGGAACTGATGGAGGACTAACGTACCCTTTCTACTGCCTAATGTGCAGTGATGCCCAGGAACAGAGGAGGGTTTTACCTCCACAAAACAGCAAATGAGCGGTAACACCTGCTGCTGGACCACGAGATGTGGAGAGGAGGCGGAAAACACCCCCAGGGGCAGAGTGCGAGTGTAACTGCAGAGTGTGTGAAATTCTCAAGGGGGCAACGAGGCTCTGAGTCATAAACGGGCCTTAAACGGGGGCAGAAACAGGCGGCACGATAATCTAACGAAGGCCGAGCGCAAGTTAAGAAGCTCTGGCAAAGGTTCACGTGTGGTGGGTGGTATCTGGGCAACATGGACAACTTTCCTGTACAGACGCGTCCCATGACTAACGGCAATAGTCACTGGGAAGGGAGGTAAACACATTAAATCCAGCTTGAAGCAAACCGCAAAGCAGTCAACAAACATTTCTGAATAATTTCAAGAAAGACTTGGTTTAGAGGGCAAACAGAGGGCAAATCAGCGTGAACCTAACAGTTTTTGCATAACCCAATTTTCGAAATTTCACAGGAGTCATACACAGGGGAAGGGCCACAGGGGCACTGCCTCCATCTGAATGCTAACTGGCCCACAGAGTGCCCCCTCCCCTGTCACTCACTTATTCAAAACATGTCACTGGCTAATGAAAAGGTTGGACATCTCTATGAATTATGGTCCATCTTATCCCCCTTGTCATAGATGAGAGTTATATGAATACTTGAGCATTACAGCTTTGCATGATGGTGATTTGACAGATAAAACTCATTTAAGTACAATGCAGCGCATTCGCGGTACAGTAACTGACCGTGAGGCAAACAAACAGTGGGGGGCGCTCTCCCAAGCACTGCTACACTTCTGGGGCTAACCACTCTAACACCACTGGCAAGTACGGCAAATTCTTCCAAAACCCAATTATGGGAGAAATACACAGAAACTTCTAAAGTAAGGCGATAATGCCTGCTTTTGCAATTATGAGAAAAAGGTTCGAGAAAGGGCACAGTGCTGTGTGACAGCTAGCTAAAGAGCAGCACCACAACGAATAGGATCAACATTCATTTAAAATTAAGGGGAAGTTCTTAGTTATTCAATTCAACTTACTTTCATACAGCACCTTTCACAACAGAGTGCTCCCAAGGCACTCAACAAGCATGAGTGGCAATCCATTACTCCACCGTTTACACAAAATGGTGCATGAAATACAGAAAAGGGGAGGATGAAAAGAAAGAAAGCCAGAAGACAATGGTGGAGAGGAACCAAAAATTCCCAAGAAGGGAGGAAAAAAAAAAAACCTTTGGGGCTCCAAGGTCCTAGAGGGATAATGGGCCTGCTTTAATAAAAGCAGGGTGTGAAATGTGGTCAGTCAGTCCATCAGGGAGCCAGTTCTGCTAGCAAGTCTGTGCAAGCCGGCAAACCATAGGCCACATCCATGATGTCACAGCCCACAGCTAATATGTTCGGAGGGCGTCTTGTCCCTTCCATTAATTAAACTCTATAGCTCTATCCCCTAAAATGAAACAACAGAGGGGTGGTGATCTGTCCGAAAGGTAGGCGTGGCTGAAAAACATAGCCGAGACATCTAGACGTTAGCTTGTTCCCAGCTAGCTGTGCTGATAACAGCACACAAAGACGGCAGATGTTTGACTCAGATGGTCGGGGGGCTGTGGCCATGCCAGGCGAGGAATTCACGAGGAGGGATTGGGGGGGGGCAAATAGAGTGGGTAGAGCACAAGTGCCAATTTGGGTTCACAGGCCCCAAGGAGAACTCTGTCCCATTCATCTCCTTCTGGTGCCCCCCCACCTCAAAAAAAACAGTCCGTGCACACACAGTCTCTATGCATTTTTACATGAGGTATGAGGTAATTATCAGTCATTTATAAATGAAAATTCAACATAACATTGCCTTTTTCTATACAATTTTTCTTGTTCATTAAAATGGTTTTTAGGCCGTAAATTTAGAGGTAAATTTAATTAAAAGAAAACCATTCCGAAAACTGTAACTTTAATTAAAAACTCGTGGGTAACATTGCCATTAGCAATTATGTTTTTTTCCCCGTAACCGAAAAGATATTTTTAACCAGAAAAAAAAAAACATTTAAACCCTTTGATCCAAATCCAAAGCATACTTACATTAGTTTTTACTATAAGCTTTTTTGATCACTATGACAAACCATCAGAAAACCTTTAGCAGGATTATAGCCTCATAACAGGAAGTAACGTTGAGTAGCTATTTTGAAAACATCTCGCAACACCGTTCAACAACGGCTTATTGCTTTTTTCCAAATAATCTCGACTGGCAAAAGCTTGACAGTACGTGTCTCTCTTATCCTGCATGGAGCGATGAAACTTAACCAGGGCGAGGTTCCCTCTCTCCGGACCGGCCCATTTTGTTGGATAATTTCTGAGGGCCCAGCACTGACCCGCAGGCTACACACTGGTCGTACCTCATAAGGTAAATAATCGCTTGACATGGCCACAAAAGGAGTATGGGAAGGACACTGCGCTCATTTTGAGAAAAGGGCACACCAGCTGTGCTTATTCAAAAGTATAAAGGTGCAGAAGTACAATACCGTACTGTGCAAAGGAAATTATACTTATGTGGGTATTAAACTGATTTTTTTTTTTTATCTATCAAAGTGGATTAGCTTAGCTATTTCAAATCCTCTCCTAAAGTCACCACGTTAACTACACTTACCATGCGACACATCCATGTATTTGGTGAGCTTTTCCACTGGGACACCTTGCTAATTAATACCTTGTGAAGTTAAGTAAGTAGGTTAATGAATTAAGCTGGTTGGGAAATATAACAATAATATGGAATTGCTGGGATGCCCTAAGGAGACTTGCGGCCATTCAACGATATACGAAGGGCTTTATAAAATTTATGTTTCAGTTTTACATTGGTGTTTTTGAGCAAATAAATGGCTAAGATACTAGCTTTTTAAATAATTTTCTTTGCACACTTGACAGTACTGCAAACAAAATAAACATACCAAGACTGATGGAAGTCCTTAGAGCGACTTTTATCTGTCAATCTTCATTCAAAGGCGACTTGTCAGGGTGTGAGAGCAAATGCAATTTAGAAACTGCATTAGAAGATGAACAAACTTCCGTGTGGGTTTGCCCGTTTAATACTTGACATCATGGTACTTGTTGAGTGTATGTTTTTTGTACATATTTGGCCAGTTTACCCTGCTACTTCCTTATAGCATTTTAGCGTCACACACTCCGCTTGGTATTTATTCCGCGAATGACTGCAGGGATTGTTCGCCCGCTATCACTAGCAGCCTTTATATAAAGTTACATAACGTTTCTTGTATGACAAGGGGCAGCAGAATCTGCAGGCAGGAAGTCAAACATCATGTTATTGTTCTTCATCGCGCTAAAAGGTCAGGACAGCCCTACCCGACGTAGGAGAGCAGACCTCCTATACGTCCATATGGCACGGGCCGCCCCCATCCCCAACGGGACACTGCGACATTCGCAGTGCCCAGCTGTGGGTTCCCCAGCAGGGAAAAGGCTATTCCAGCTCAAGCGGGAGGCCAGCAGTGGTGTCAACACTGGAGTAACACTCGAGAAGTGTGGCTTTTTTTAGGAAGTGGGGTCTCCATGGCAATCAGCCAAGTGCAGCTGGGAAAGGAAGGGAGGGGCTATTTCAGGTGATTTATGTTTAGTGATCAAAATCTTGTTGTTAAAAAAAGGCGGGGGGGGCGTTAGGGGGCAGAATGACCACCACTGCAAAGCCAAGCAAGTATTCATTGTGGAAGCATCTGAAGCAGAACCAGACTCGCTCTGCTGTAAATGTATCCCCGGTAGCAAGTGGGATGCTTGTTGTCGTGGCGACCAGCATATGGGCAATGGAGGATGAAGTGCAGATCACAAGCTTCACTTGTCTTTAACCCCCTGTGCACTGGGCTATATGATCCCAATCCCTTACACTCCATAATGCTTCTACTGCAGGTGGTCCAGCACCTGACCCGTATGAAAGCCCACAGGAGAGCGAGCAGTGGCATCCCTATTGTGGCTTTGCTCGAAGGGCAGTATGTGCCAAGCAGCAACATGAGATTAACCTTAAATATAGGTGTTTAGTATCAATACCAGCTCCTGAACAGCAATGAGTACAGACAGGTACTCAGAGTCTCCTTCCTGAACACTGGTGATCACATTCGCATTTATTTACATTTATTTTATTCAGCAGGTGCTTTTGTCCAAAGCGACGCACAAGTGAGGCAAATAGCACATTACAAGCATACGTGTCAACGAGTCAACTAGGCATAAGTGCAGCTAGCTGCCAATGAATGCCCGGGTACAAGCGTAAGCAGCATCAGAGCAAGAGATGATACACAACATCTTCCAAACTAAACAAGACCCTAATACAACTATGCAAATGAGCAGAACATGCAACAAGAAGAGCATTCGAGGAACATGGAAGGTGTAATCTGGTAGAAGTGTTCCTGGAACAGATGATGTGTTAATATTCATGCAATCACCCATTATGCTGAACATGAAATATTTTCATAAATTGGGAAAAAACAATTAAAAGCACAAAACGTTAGTTTCATGTCTCCAGAACACAACATTACTGCCCAGACTTAGGCTTCAGAGAGCAGTAAATGCATTCAGACTGTACTAGTAGTAAAATCATGGAAAGTGCATTCCCCAATGAGGAGGAGGAGAAGAGATGAGCAGACAAAAACTCCAGTCTGGTGCCGTTTTCATGGGCGTCCGGCGCAGGGCACCGCAAACTGCTATTGCTCTGTCCTGAACGTGTAGATGGACGAGAGCAAACGGCATGGTGGATGAGGACCCAGCAGATGAATGAAGGCCGCATGGCCTGAAGTGAGACATCTGGATCTAGAAGAAGGAAAACCCCAAGCGTCTCCAGGCAGTGTTATTGCGTGATGATCATCAGCCACCAACGATTACACTGCTGGCCAGGACAGCAATTTCATCATTATCATCAACAAATCTTAAACAGCCATTTCCGCATTAGAAACAACCTGCAACGCCAGATTTTTCAAAATAGTATTAAGCAAGAGATAAGAAGCTTAAAATGTAAGTCCCATATTATTTATATGTATACATACATACACACACAAATAAATTAAAAAAAAAATTCACAATATTAAATTATGACCTACGCAAATGTGATGGGCAAAATTACTATCGTGCTTCAGTGTTTGTAAAATGGCTGGAATTTGACAGAAAGGTAAGATGGTAGAGTCAGTAGGTCACCCTCCGCACAACCTCAGATTCAAAGATAGCTATTCAAAGAAAAGTAGCGACCATCACTTCCTGTGACATCAAAATGCTCAATCGCTCCTTAAACGGGCTACATGTGGACAGCCTCACCCCGCATTCAGCGGAACGATCGCAGGTACATCACTTTCCATGTTACTGCAATCTCTGAATGAATCTCCTTTAAAGGCGGAATTCACTTTTTTGATGCCAGAGTCGTATGTCCTCTTTTTCAAATCAGATCACTTAAAATGGCAAAGATCAAATGTCAGAAGGATACAAAGTCAAAGTGAACTTTATTGCCATTGTGTGCACACACAGTGAAATGAGGTAGTGAGCTCTCACACATAATATTGGTGCTAAAGAAAGACGGTAGAAAAGGACCAGCTGTTAAATTTAGTTGTAAGCTTCCGGGACACTTGCAGCCCCAATACTTTTCTTTTAAGAGTCTGTGTCTCCCTCTGACCTAATTAGTTCTCTGTACTCTAAGTCCTACATATTCTCATTCATAAAATAAATGCTCAAAATACTTTAAGGAACCGAAATGTAGAGGGAAAACCTCCCCTGAACGAAGGGAGGGGAGTCGCAGCCCCCCAATTCCTCCCCCAGCTGGACCAGTCGCATTTCTCCTGTTACTATGGGCTTGAATAATTCAGCACATGAACCAACACACAATATGGCCAGCATGCTGACCAGGATAAGCACATGGACGATGGGATCATATGTCAGATAAGCCGGCATTAATAAATTTCCTGTAGCATTCCATCCAGGGTGCCCCCGGCCTTGTGCCTTTTGCTGCCTGGGATAGGGCTCCAGGCCTTCCAATTGACCATGAGCAGCTGGAAAATGGATGAAGGAAACGCATAAGTAGCAAGGGATTAATAGATGAACATTTCAGGACACGTCCAACCTCAGCTGGACAGGCATGAGGGCCCCGTATGCGTGAGGCAACGCCTCTGAACATCTTCCTGTCTCGGCTGACGCTCTCCACCTGACACTGTGCCATAGGGGCCCCCACCGGGCTTGCATACGCCCCTGGCGGGGGTGTGACCGTTTCCCAGTCTATGATCTCCCTCGTACCGTGCAGAGTACCGTGCCACAGTCAGCTCTGTACAGCACACTGGCTGCAATGCATGATAAAAACCAAACGACTGTGAGATCCTGACTCAGTAGGATTTTATGCTCACAAAAATGTATTTTTTGAATAATGTTGTGTAGCAACGGCCAACAAACCCACTTGATGCACCGTGAAAATGAAAAAGGTTTTAGAGACTTCCTCTGTCAACTGAATGCAAAATGACACAGAGGAGGATACTGTATATGCAGACCGAAAGTCCAAAATGAATGAATGATTAATGATGCTTTATTTGCTGTTTGTACAAGAACGAGTACGAGTACGAGTACGAGTACAGGTAGACTGCTATGCTTTTTTCCGCATATCCCATCTTGGGTGCTAACAAAGCAGCCATCAATCCAGGACCCCTGGAGCATTTTGGGGGGTTGCTGAATGGACATTTGACCATTCTCCCAATTATGGGACTCGAACCTGCCATTTACCGGTCACTAACCCATTGAGCTACACACACACCACAGCCCCAAAAGTCAAACACTAAAATGAAATGACAGCGGGTTATGGAGCTGAACAGCTAAGAGCCGAAAGGGTCTGATAAGATCAGAAACCTCATTGTACCTTTGAGTAAGATTAACCAGATTAGTAAATTAAAGTGCTCATGAGTAACTGCTAAAATTGTAACCCGAGTAGGTCAAAAATGGATCAAGGCTTCACCCCAGATGGTGGGGAACTTCACTGCTGAAAACCAGCCAGAATTAACCTAGAATTAACCTACGCAAAGTCAATGCCTCAGTAGGCCAATGTTTTCATGTTAGGCTGTGTAATAAACCATGGCATGTCCATAAAAATATAAAAAAATATTTCATTTAATTTTAACTTTAATTTGTGGCACTCTTTCTAGAAGTACTTATTGTCGGTTTTTTGAGAACCTTGTTTTAGACAGACTATCAGTTACAATCGTAATGCTTCTTCTATCACAATTGGGGAATGCGTTGAACCATAAAATTTTCTCTAAAGCTGTTCGCAAAATCACTGCCATTGCGTCAATTAACCTTCCTCTTCCTAAAAGCCACACGCCACTTTGCCTGAATACAGCGCAGTTACGAAGCACTTCTTTTTGTCGTGATGCATTAGTATGAGGGGGAGAAGCTCACACCAGCTGGAGGTCAGGGTACGCAAGTGCAGATATGGAATGTTTGCTGGGCCTGGCATTATCCCGCAGGCGGCATAAAAAAATAGACAAAACAATTATGTAAAAAGTGAGGTTTTGTGATGTTATTTGAATACATTAATACAAACATGCTTTTGCTAGCCTAGCCTGGACGGTCACAAAGACCATAATGTCCCCTACCCGAGGGACACTGGGTGACCCTGCTCTCGGACCCGAGACCTTCTTCACCTGGACGTTGCTTTGGACAAAAACGCCTGCTAGGCTAATAACTGTATATGCAAATAAAAGTAAATGATTGGGGTAGAGGACGAAGCGGGGAATTTTATCAGCCATGAATGATCTTGACTAAATGACCCAGAATGCTTCCTACAGCTATGCTAATCGGCTGGGTTATATATGAGGGTGGGGCCACAGGGCACTAGCCCTAGGTGAAAGTTGATTGGCTTCTGGAGTGCCTCCTCAGCTGTCACTCACCAGTGCAAAATATATCATTGGCTATTGACAGGCCGACTCCTCTGTAAGAATTACGGCCCTTCTTTTGCCCTCCACCTTATAACAAAATCCTAGAATCAGCCCTTCTAATGGGAAGCATAGAGCGGCCATGTCAAACTCATTAATCAGTCAAGCGGCAAAAACATTTCCATGATTCATTCAGCACACGGGCTGACTAATCACCAGCCAAAACCTCACAGAATAATCAAGACCAATTTTTGTTCTCCGAATCAAACGTCTGTTCCACCCACAAGCAGGAGCCCACATGACTCTAAGCCTTAGAAAACTGCCCGGCTGCCCCCCGCCCTCCTGCACAGCCTGATCGATACCCCTCGCTTAGCGGCCTTTCGTTTCCCAAATGCCTCCCACCGTCACGCTGTTCACCTGCCGTTCCGTCCCAGTACCAAAGCAAGAGCGGAAGGAAGTACGGAGAAAACGGCACCGCCACTCGAGTCCGAGCACAATCCCAGTTTAGGCATTTAAATGCTTTCTCCTGCGACAATAACCAAGTCGCGCGAGTAAATGGAAAACTTCTTCTCTTAGTTTAATTTAACATATGATAAACAGCTATAAGCTAATCAGGTCATACTTTTTAAAAAGTATAAAGTACATCACAGCTGGTCTGGGTTATTTTTGGAGTATGCTTTATTGAGTCTCAGCTGTCATCCTCATATTCTCTCCAGAAGTAACCTCAGCCCAAAGTTCTGTTTTGTGGTTGAATTAATACCGAGTATCCAATTTCATTCGGCCCATACTGCTACATATCTGTAACCTTATATAGGACTGATGCCTATGAAAATTTTATACATTTATCAAATTCTTAAGAATCTTTTTCATATTTTTCCCCGCTGTACCACATCAGAGAACATCTAATACAAGTTTTCAAATAATGTTGCATAGACAAAAATTTGAGCATATTAGGCAATAATTTATATAGATCATTTATAAAGATTATAACAATTTTCCATCGTCAAGGCACTAAAGACCCCGTTTGACGTAGATGGGGTCCTTTTTCGAAGCTCATCTGCTGACCTTGGATGGCACAATAGTCTGGGATTACAGCACAGTGTTTACATTTCACTCCTGAAGCCTTGTTCATGTCCCCACGCTGGCTGGCATGCTGGAGTGAGTCATGCAGCCCCCAAAGCCCCACGCACATGGCAGCGCCCCCAACAGATGTTTCTTGTTTATGCCGTGGTCCGTAAATTCAAACAGATATCCAGAAAGGTGACATTTTAAGAAACCCTTATTTTGTCTTATGATTTAGAGACCTTCTATCGCATCTGAATGACTAAATATCAAGATATCATTGCAAACTTTCTTGAAATCAAGACTTGTTCATATCTTGAAAACT
>JAODLD010000001.1:27999270-28010389 GCA_026781065.1 Mormyrops boulengeri
CCCCCCCCCCCCCCCCCCCCCCCCCCCCCCCCCCCCCCCCCCCCCCCCCCCCCCCCCCCCCCCCCCCCCGGCGGCAAACCTTGCAGCCTGCAATTTCCAGACTAACGGCACTGCAAACGCCCAGGCCTTTTTCCATCTTATCACTGCATAAAAAACTTAGGGGAGAGAAGCCTGACAGCACGCTAATATGATAATGACTTTAATTAAAGAACACATTTAGGTGTCATTAAATGTAAATTTGCAGTGTCCAAATAAACAGCAAAATACAAAAACAACCAAATTCACTTCAAGGGATCATGGAGACAATAGCTAACTGCATTAAAATCAACTAACTGTAATAAGTTCAATATCCTCATTGCTTTAGAATTTCAGACTGCATATAGGGAAATATTTACATGGCAGAGACAATATCTTAAACGTGTTTTAAGGGAATGTGTGTCAAATGAGGTATTTTAGACATGCAACACAAAGCCACAGACATCCTGAGCACCCAATCTGCATGCAAAGCTTCACTATCCCTTGTCAAAAATGACTCCACCTTGCTCCAAAGTCATTGGGTAAAACTTTTTTTTTTTTTTTTTTTTTTAACTCAAGTAACTACAGGACATATACTATCAACCCAATAATAACCTGGGGACCATAGCTCAATGTAACTAAACATTTCATAGTAGTAGGAAGTAGATATGCTGCTAAAATGCTAATGAAGTTTGTACTTGTTAGCGTGAGTTTACCAGCGTTTGTGTATGAAGGACAATTAATGAATGCTGCCCGATAAAGGACTGGCCTCCCATCTAGAGCAGCCCCAGCCTCATGCCCTGTGTCTCCTGGGAAAGACTCCAGGCTAACTGGAAGCCGGCATAGCATGGGAGCTCAGAAAGATGGGTGGGTGAATTGTGTCACTCAAACAATTAAAGAAGTAGAGAGTATGTGACGGCCTTGCAGATACATTACATTAAATCGCATCTGAAATGGTTGGAGAGCACCAGAGTCATGTTACAACATGATCCTAGACCTCCCATTTGCACCTGCGGGGGGGGCTGGAGCACACACTGTGCTATATTAATATGGCAGATGAGTCTGAAAAGACCAGCAATATGAGAATGGATGTGAAAGAGAATGGATGTGAAAAAGGATGGATGTGATGCATGTGTACATGAAGCTTAGGATTAAGGTACAACCTACTGCTGGAGACACAATGCAAGTCGACACATAAATTAACCCATTACCATCAATTCTGACTGGAATTCAGATAAATCTCCCTCTTGATATTAATATTATGGTTTGAATTCAGTCAGTAAAGGAGCAGGTAATGAGTACAAGCTAAGAGCCAAGGTCCAGACGATGTTGTCCACAGAGACAGTATTTATTACAGCAATCAGGCCTGTGCATCTAAAGATCTATACATAATATTTACTGTCAGCCAAAATCAGGTTATTAAGGGCTGTCAAAAACAAGCTTACCAGATGTTAGTTCACAAACATGATGAGCAGCTCCACCAGGACCAGTGAAAATTATACAGTCGGTATTTGGCACAGTGTGAGCTGGAAAAACATCTATACACTAAAGAATCCACACGTACTGAACATTCCATGACAGTATTTTACAACGTGACAAGATCATTAAGCATCAATATGGTGAGTATGACCCTAATGCAATGAGGTAATTTAGCAAACAAGCAGACAATTTTCAATGTATCGCCGAGGAATCAAGAACCTCTGTATTGAAGGTATATTCCATAGGGTACCTTATGCACTCTGAGACATAAGCATGTCAAGAAAGGAACAGAGGAGAATACAGACTACTGCAGGCTCCTCTGTTCTGAACTAGAGAAACCTTAAAGAAACGTAAGGTACCAGACAATCCGGAACCAAATACTGCATGGTCCAGGGGAAACTGTTATGAAACAGCAGAAAATCAGACAAATCTTTCAATCTGAACAACATACCCTAACAGTTATAAGGATGTTAGGCAATGGGGGAGCTTCCTGTATGATAACCGCTGTGCCATCTTCATCACAGTTCATGAAAAGGAAAAGGAACGTGACACTGTGGAGCACTTCCTGTTACACTATAGCTTGTATATAAACCACTATGCCATCTTCCTCACTGACCATAAACATAAAAAGTAAGGAGCCATTACAACATTCTCACTATAAAATTCAATTTTCACCAGCGAACATTTAATAGGATCAGCATATCTCCAGTACTGTGGGAAGACAACATGGGTGGAATATGGTTTCCATGGTAACTTACACCATGGTTCGCCTGGCCATCCGGAACCTGGACCCACAAGATCCCTTTATATATCAACCACAAACCCATACTTGCATTCATAAGGGAAACGTAGATGCTGCCCAATAACGGACCGGACAAGACAAAACAAGAAGCCATGTGGCAAAGAGGATTCTGCATCGACATTTTTTATTGCGACGGACCTAAAACCACTCCTTGAGCAGCCCACGCCACTCCACAAACAGGCCTGCTGGAGGCAAAGCAACCCAAGTGTTTGGAAAGGTCGGGGCATTCAGAAAGAGCTCTGGAAAACACTGGTCATAGGAGGAACGATCAAGGGAAGGCGACAATGTTAATGAATGACGCCTTTACACAAACCAACAGGATACACTGCAGCCTGTATATAAACTGCTGCGCTATGTTGCGGACCAACAACAGGAAACTTCTGCCCTGAGGGATTTTTCTTAAGTTTTCTGATATGGAAGTAAGTTTATTAATTTCCCTTAAATGCAGGTTAAAATAAGTCACCAAAGGAGTCTGGTATAACCAAACCACTAAACAAGAGTACAACTAGCAACCAAGAAAACTACAGAGGTCTAAATAATATTTGAAAATGATACATTACAGACAAGAAAGCAAGATGCATCCTGACAAAAACTGTGTTCATTCTAACTTCTCATGAGTTTCCCTTTGAGGTTTCAGGTCACATCACACTAAGCCAACACAGCACGATTTGCACTCATTACATCACGGCGATATACTGCGCCACATTTTGGGAAAGTGAAAGCACAACACGGATTTCATGCGCGTTTAGTAACCACGTGAAGTGCCATCAAAACGTGCCGCTAATAAAGGCTTAAAAAGCAGACACCTGTGCCGTATTTCCGCCGGTCTTTTGAGTTTTGCTTTTTTTGTTTTTTTAAAGAAACGTATCATTTAAAGAGAGAAATCATGTCAGTTACCGCGGCTTTTATGTTCCATTCACATGGGAAGTCTCGCGTCTCACACATTTATCTTAAAACCTGCAGCGGCGGAATTCTGACACTTCTCGCCAAGGCGGATTTGGAAACCATCTCCTCAAAAGAAACTACTGAACGAATGCCAGATAACCACCAGCATGAACTGGCCCAGCGGCTTCCAAAAACGTCCTGGGAGGCTCACCATTTTCCAGCATGGACCCACACTAGGAGCGAAATATTCCTCGGACTTACGGCGCCCCTGATCAAAGCATGAAAGCCAGTCCTGAAGACAAAAGGCAAATATGGCATTATTTATGATCCTTTAGTTAAACTGTTTCGCTCGCAGGAAACTTAAAAATGACAAAGTTCCCCATTTAAACACACTACAACCTTCAAATGAATTGTCTTTAAGATATTTGGCACTCAAAAGTTTATATCAGGAGCCTCAGCATAAGAGACCAACATATTTCAAATACCACATATCTTAAACTTCTTTAGTTACGGTATATAAAGGAGGGAGGGGTAAAATATACAATGTAGGCACTATTATTTTTAATATTTTAAAACTTGTATTTATTTTTAATACATTTCAACCTTAAGTGTGTCCTACATTCAAGGGCTCCAATGTACCCTGTATATAAGAGAACACGTAAGCATTGGCACCAGATCATTGACGTCGCTGTGGCTGGCATCAGTAACACAGAGCACATTTGCAGGTCCTTCCCCCGACTTCTTCAGCAAACGCCCGCTGAGGTGCACCGGGGGGGCTGCTTACATGGCACAAAGAGCCCGATCAGCCACTCAGAAATGCCGTGATGGTGGAGGCTGTGTCGTCCCCGCTGTCCTCACGGAGATTAAGTCACCCCCTTAAACCCACCGATCCCGGCACATCTGGCGCCCTGCGCAGCGGCTTATCCTGCCCATTCACGGCACCGCTGACGGATATATTATATACCACACAAGTTTCTAAAATAAACCCTGTTCTGAACAACAAAGGAGTGGACCAACCGCACATCGTCGCCGCCGCGGCACGTTTTAATCACAAAAATGCATGAATTTTTAACGCAATCGTACATTGACCTTGGATTTAATATCTGGCAAGGAAGACACGATATACATTTAAAAACACCATAAATGCTTATACATTCTCACGTATAAATGCAAGCCAACGTCTTAGGCACTATGGTATCCTGCCAGTTATTTATATCTATTGCATGTGCTGGGATACAATTACAAATATTTAATTTTAAAATAAAATGCTTTTTCCAATCACAAACGATGTCATGCTGCACAAACCCCTAACAGGTGACCTTCTGTACATAATACATACGCCTCCGGCCACTTTAAACGTCAACTACGCTTTACCTTTGTAGCCAGATACTACTGTTTGTAAAGCAAATTTAAAATAATAAACAGCAACAAAAACTGAAACAAAAAGGCGAATGCTTCTGCATGCTGGGGGACCGATACCACACATAATGTCAGCTTTGTGAAAACAAATAAGCAATCGTGCCTCTGTTTAGCAAACAGGTTACTTAAATAACTTAAATAAGATTTCAGATCCGTGCTTTTATTAAGCATAAAAGCTTGGATGGGGGGACAGCGGGGCCTCGCCTACCTCCTCCAGGACGCTGACGCTGTTCCGGCAGCTCTGCAGGCGGGTGGTGAAGCTGGACGTGGTGGGAGAGTTGTAATCCTCCGTGGTCTCCGAGAGAAACTCGGATACGGAGATCTGATCCGGCATCCTTCAGCAAACAATCGCCCCACCACCCAAAAAATGAAATATTTTAAGAAAGCCTAAACCATTAAAGACAAACGAAGAGGAGAAGCTTATCCCGTCCAAGCTGATGGATGCAAAGCAACAAAATGACCAGTAACCCAGAATATGGAAGAAAAGCGATCCTCCCTTTAACTGAGGACTTGCTCCGGCGAACTGGTGTCCCCGGAATGATGGGGGCTCTTTTGGGGTATTTCGCCCACCTCCAGCTCAAACTGCGCCCTTTCTACGTTCTGATGATCTCCCCGCGTCCCCGCCACACGCCGCAGCACAGCGCTGTAACAGCTGCCCTCATTCCGCTTTATACCCAGTTATTTTCTATGTATATTTGCTGCACTTGTAGTTTGCGCTAAAGTTGCACCGGATGCATGGGCAGCTCTCGATGGTGCCCTTCTTCCCTCCGGACGATCTCCGCTGTTTGACACTTTAGCGGGCTCTCTCTCTTTCACTCACACTCTCACACACACACACACGCTGCTTTCCCCCCTTCTGCTTCCCCTCCTCCTCCTCTCACACTCTCACCCATCCACCCACCCACGGAGTATCATGGGGACAAACAAGAGGGGCGACTCTGCGCATGCTTCACCCAGCACTCAGCGAGCCCCGGGCCGGCTTAGCAGCCAGGACCACGCCGCTCCGGCCGCTCCGGCCCCCCCGGGGGGGGGGCTTGCGCTATCGAACAAACCCGCAAAAACAACGGTTAAATTATATTTTCGTAATGCAGGATACGATTCCGCGCTACATGCGCTGTGCTAAGCGGTTTCAATAAGCGTTATTGCGTAGGCCTACCTTCCTGTGCGAAATGTAAGTTTTTACACCAGACTGTTTCGCCCGCTGTCGGCTTTTTGCTTTCGCAGAGCGCCGTTTAGGAGACGCGCTTTAACTGGGCCGCGGCTTTGCATGGAGCGTCCGTATCGCGACTTTACGCGGCCGCACTAAGTGGAAATTAAATGTAGTCCTATGGCAGTGTTGGTATACGGAGATTTTGGTGGAGTATCATCCGGATACACTAAGTAATATCCATAAATATTTAATTAGTGTTGAAATTATAGGCCTAATTAAAATAGGAATAATAACATTGCAGTTGCTATTCTAAAGCAATATCCAAAAATGCTGCTTAGAAAACATGATCTGACATTAGTTTAGACTTTTAAATGTTAATCTCCCGAAACTGTACTGACATGCACGTAAGCTATCAGGGCTTACTAACTGGTTCCTTGCACATAATTGTACTTGTATAAAAACGTCGCAAGTGCGCAGCCTATAGGCGGCACTTTGTAGTGCATCTAATATCATTTTTAAACGCTATCAACTAGTGTTGGAAAGGCTCCCGTTTTGGAATAAACTAAAAGGTTTACATTGCTCATAATAGGTAGTACTTATTGCCACGAGCTGTGTGCTGCGTTTTTTGCAAATAGTGGACTGAAATTTGGGTAACCTGAAGTTTGAGGGGGCGTAGAGGAGAGTCTTACCGGCTCCATAAAGAATCTTTTGATGAAAAACTTGACAAGCGAGAAGATGAGGATCTCATGACTTGTGGTCACCTTAACAGAATAACCTAATAAAAATACACATAATAGCATGAGGCAACTACGTAAACCTCCACATCAAATCCCTGTTAACATTATGTTCTCTCAACTATATCATATAAACATTTAGTACTGTTA
The DNA here is from genome assembly GCA_026781065.1 of Mormyrops boulengeri. NCBI lineage: Eukaryota > Metazoa > Chordata > Actinopteri > Osteoglossiformes > Mormyridae > Mormyrops > Mormyrops boulengeri. The sequence goes on from JAODLD010000001.1 coordinate 28,005,905, forward strand.
ATGGTTTCGTGAAATATGTGTGAATATGTGAAAAGAGGAGCATTACAAGTATAAAACAGTATTCATAGAGCAGTCGGGTAATACGTGTGTATCCAAAGGGGAACTATAAGCACAGCTACATACGTAACGGTATGTCCTTAAAACGTCCATGCAATCATACTGCTCATATATTCTATAAAACCGATACACGCACGGAACATCTTCATTTTGGCATTTTCATCATCATTTGGAACCTTAGATATAACCGGACTAGCAGATTATGATTCTTAAGAGCAGTGTTTTAACAGTAAAAGCCACGCCTAGAATACTAAGTAACTTACCGAGACTGCTGTATTATCAACCCCGACCCGCACTTTGTGCAGCGACTCGAAAGCCAGTGATTTGCGGTTGAAAGACAAAACATTTACAGTAGACATCATACTCAGTTCATTTTGCATCCCTTCCTTAATCCAGCGAGAGGTAATTAAATCCTACATTCATTTAAAAAAATGGATGGGGGGGGAAAAAGTGTGGAAAACGCGTATGGATCCTGTGAAGAGATCGCCGGCCACGGAGGGACAGGAAGGGAAAATCTACCATGTGAGCAGAAAAAAAAAGCCTGTTACAATGGACAGGATCTGGGAGCTAATAGCACAGGAACTGAGGAAATCCAAAACTACTCACACAGGAAACGTGAGATCTGGGTAAACACTGGCCGGGCTAATGTGGTTATCCTCGGTGTTTAAGCGCATCGCATGTGTTTTCTCATATTCACATGCAGACAAAGGCATGCGGTTAAACTGTCTACAGTTATATAAACGTAATATCAGTATAGGACACGGCCATAATTTTGGTTTGCATGGAAACGTGAAGCAGTTTTGCAGCAGTTAATTGTCTTGAATATAAGTGCATCAGACATTGCGTCTCTGAATAGGACAAGCGGTTACAAAAAGTGTATAGATGGAAGACATTGGGTCTGTTTATTGAGCATACTGCGCCCTTCGCACTGGCCCTTTAAGAAAATCTTGGTTATGTTACCTTTTATCAGTCTACTTTTTCCATAGTTTAACCAAATTAACCGCAACACTCTGTTCCATATTATTTTCACATATTTCAGATAATGCTTATCGTTCCTCAAGTGTATTAACGTGGGTTTATGAGCACCTTCTGTATATTTACGGAAACTGAATAAATGGTTCGAGGTTATCCAAAAACACAGTAATTCCTTGTATGTGCTTATTGTGATGCCTTTAAAAAAATATATATATATAAAATCCCTGCAGTGCATCTGCTGGATCAGCCAAGCGTTTCGTGGAGGTTCTGCTCCTTTATACCTTCAACCAAATAATATACACCTTACAGCTGCCATCTCCTAGCAAACCAAATACTATTTTGGTGGCCACGGTTATTAAGCACTGTGAACATGCGTTAAGTATACTGCTTCCTAACGTTGTATTTAATGTATGGTCTGGGTCAATGATCTAGGAGAGGATTTGATATTGGGAAACCCAAATTAAATTACCTATTTGTGGTACATGTCCCCCTGGATCCCACGTCCCTGGTCTGGGATTAATGTCAAGGCAAATGTATATTTTTTGCCATTTTGAGTAACCATTTCAATAGTAGTGTTTAAAAACCTACCACTTCACCTCAGATAAATAGTATTTGGTAGGATTTGAACATACTAGTTAAACAAATAGGCCTCAATTATAGCCACCCAGGTATGTAAACCAGTTATACGTTTGACCAGAAAATTTTGTGAACACTTCTACTATCTAATGTTAAGTAGCATAAGTATAATATTTGCATTTTTTGTATAATAAATAACTCAGAATATCAGTATTCTGTTTAACATTTAAAACAATGACTGATGTAAAAAGATATAACAAGCTCTGTGTCTTTTAAAATGTGGCGGATGTGAGTGTAATGTAAGCTTGTCGATATCTGGCACAGTGTCCTGCGTTTGACAGCTGGCTCTGTGCTATTAGGACACATTTGAAATAAGAAATGATGCTGGCTGTCTCCATGTGTGGTATCAAATGCTGAGGTTATCCATCCATCTGCAAGCCCAGTGCAGGGTCTCTCTGAGGCACACTTGGTAAGGTACCACTCTCACACACCGTCACACATTACTGGCAATAGTTCACCTAATTGCTTATCTCTGCCAATTACACATGCAGACACCTCACACAGAGCTGGGGACGGGATTCCAACCCTGAAACCTACAGGCGTGAAGCAATATGCTGCTCAAGTACTGCAGACCATCCGTACACCCTGTGACCCTCACCCTAAGCACTGAACCAGTATGAGAACTGAAGGCTGCAGTACTGAAGTATTCATCTGATTTCTATGTTAATCCCAGCACATATTTATTACGCCCATAGCAAGTTATGAATCCATCATACTTTCTTTTTTGCTTTTGTGAGTAATATTAATTTTTATTATAAGCAATTGTAAAGTGAAGACACGCACTTTAGACAATTATAATGAGACAAGCTCTGCACATCAATTCACATGAAATATTTTTGCTATACGTAAGACCAAGTAAATCACAGAAAGTATTACTTAAAATCAGCATGAAATCCTAATTTTACAATGACAGATGGAACACCTCATAAATAAGCACCATAACATCAATAAGGACAATTGAAGTGAAGGACAATTAGAAGGAATGCCCAAAGTGGGGAAATTTAAAGGTATTATTAAAGGAGGTTCCTATAAAGGAGGGTCTTTTGTGGTCTAAATGGCTATTCCATGTGAGTCTTGGAAGCCAGTACATGTCACCATAGAACCCTGAGAGGAAATTACAAGACATACTGCGAGTACAAGATGATGTTACCCTTCAGGTAGGAGATGTAAACAAAGGTTGTGGTTTGTAGATGAAAACTGTGATAGTTAATGTGGTAGACAGGGGCGATGAAGGGAAATGGATCCCACAGGCAGAATTTGTGTAAGTGGTATTTGTAGATGAATGACCTGAAAGCCATAGGATGCAATAGCTTGTGAAGACGATAGTAAGCAGGAACAGTGCCTGTCACAGCACCCTGCCCCAGTGTCCTGGTGCAGCACCTGTGTATCTCACTGTGCTCCAGAATCAGATCACTAAATTACAGTATAACCAGAATAGCATTTCATTCTGCACTGTGTGAGCAGCAAACAGCCAACATGGTGAGCAAAGCTAGTTAAACTGGATACTGTTTAACAGTGCAAATGGTAAAATGTTCGGTGTAGTCGGTAGTTACCTAGTGCATGTGTGCTGTAACCTTTCAGAAAAACAAAGTGGAATGAATGGCAAGTCTCAATATCCCAAAGTGTATAATAAAATGTATAACCTGCGAAGCGCTTGCCTGCTTTGTGCAATATGCTCCGTCCAGGATAAGCCTTCGGAAGATGAATGGAATATGTATGGATGGATCCAGATGTGATAATGATTTAAACAGGTGAATGGGTTTAAATTTTGTGCCAACAGATCTTGAAAATCAATTTGGTGCCGATCTCATCTCCAGTCATGCATGTCGGAGTTACATATCCATGAATGTGAAACTGCGCACTCTCCCCTATGGACTCAGTTGAATAAGAGTTCCACTCACCAGTCCAGCAATCGATGAAATCAGTCCTAGTATATAAACATACCCATGCTTTCTTTTCTAATTGTCCATATGTGGGTCAGTTAACACACAAAGCCAAATGTGATTGGGATGGGGGGTTTTACATATACTTTTCATTTATTATATTTTATTATTGAAAGTTTATTGTGGCATGTTTGGAATTCTGTGCACTGGGCTCATTTTATCTGTATTTCCAACCTGAAAGCTTGATTTACACATAAAATAGGAATATCAAAGACTGAAATATTAAATTTGGACGATGAATTAGGAAAACTAACAAACACAAAAGATAAGATTATTTTGATTCATAATTCAGAAAAGACTGAGTATGTCAAATATGTGACCATATCATTCTTGCACAGGGATATATAGCTGTGGCCAAAATATTCAAGAATGACACAAATATTGTTTTTCCAAAGAACCGTGCTTCAGTGTTTGTAGATCTTTTTGATAGATGTTTCTGTGGTATACTGAAGTATAATTACAAGCATTTCATAAGTGTCAAAGACTTTTATTGACAATTACATTAAGTTTATGCAGAGTCAATATTTCCAGTGTTGGACCTTCTTTTTCAAGACCTCTGCAGTTCGCCCTGGCATGCTGTCAATCAACTCTGACTGATGGCAGCCCATTCTTGCATAATCAATGCTTGGAGTTTGTCAGTATTGGTGGGTTCTTGTTTGTCCACCTGCTTCTTGAGGATTGACCACAAGTTCTCAAAACTGTCATAAAACTGTTCATGGATGGTTGGGAGAAGTTGCTCTCAAAGGATATTTTGGTACCATTCTTTATTCATGGCTGTGATCTTAGGTAAAATTGTAAGTGAGCCCACTCCCTTGGCTGAGAAGCAACCCCACACATGAATGGTCTCAGGATGCTTTACTGTTGGCATGACACA
>JAODLD010000001.1:28010489-28022799 GCA_026781065.1 Mormyrops boulengeri
CTGTCCCTGATGTTTTTCTTGGAGAGAAGTGGCTTCTTTGCTGCCCTTCTTGACACCAGGCCATCCTCCAAAAGTCTCCAGCCTTATCCTCATCAACATTCTTACCTGTGTTAACAAGAGAACCACTGAAATGATGTCAGTAGGGCCTTTTGTGGCAGTGCTGAAATGCAGTGGAAATGGGTTTTTGGGGATTAAGTTAATTTTCATGGCAAAGAGGGACTTTGCTATTAATTGCAATTCATCTAATCACTCTTCATAACATTCTGGATTATATGCAAATTGCCATCATAAAACCTGAGGCAGCAGACTTTGTGATAATTAATATTTGTGTCATTCTCACAACTTTTGGCCATGGCTGTATTGTACAGAAATATGGTACATTTGCATTATATGAGGTTAATATTCTATAAAAAAACATAAACTATCAAACACATTACATGTGTTCAATACAATTCATGAGAAATCAATGAGAAATCTACTTTAGCCACAACAATTCAAGGTTACAGCGCGTCATGAAGCTACACCATATGGACAAAAGTATTGGGACACCAGGCCAATACACCCACAGGAACTTTTATGACATCCCATTCTAAATCCATAGGCACCAATATGGATTTTGTGCCCACTTTGTAGCTATAACAGCTGCTACTCTTCTGGAAAGACTTTCCACAAGATTTTGGAATGTGTCTGTGGGAATTTTTGCCCACTCATCCAGAAGAGAATTTGTGAAGTCAGACACTGATGTTGGATTTAAAGGCCTGGCTTTATTATACTTATTCTAGTTCATCATAAAGGTGTTTGATTGGGCTGAGGTCAGGGCTCTGTGCAGGGCAGTCAAGTTCTTCCATACCAAACTTACCCAACCATGTCTTTATGGACCTTGCTTTGTGCACTGGGGCACAGTCACATTGAAATGGAAAAGGGCCTTCCCCAAACTGTTCCCACAAAGTTGGAAGCATAGAATTGTCCAAAATGTCTTGGTACGCTGAAGCATTAAGAGTTCCCTTCACTGGAACTAAGGGGCCTAGCCCAACCCCTGTAAAACAACCCCATATCATTATCCCTCCTCCACCAAACTTTACAGTTGACACAATGCAGTCAGACAGGTAACATTCTCCTGGCATCTGCCAAACCCAGACTCGTCCATCAGACTGCCGGACAGAGAAGTGTGATTCATTACTCCACAGAACACATCTCCACTGCTCCAGAGTCCAGTAACGGCGTACTTTACACCACTCCATCTGACACTTGGCACTGCGCTTGGTGATGTGAGGCTTGCATGCAGCTGCTTGGCCATGGAAGCCCATTCCTTCAAGCTCCCAGCTCACAGTTCTGTGCTGGGGTTAATGCCAGAGGAAGTTTGGAACTCTGCTGTTATTGAGTCAACAGAGCTTTGGCGACTGTTACGCACCATACACCTAAGCACTTGACGTCTGCCATTTAATGGCTGAGTTTCTGTTGTTCCTAAATGCTTCCACATTGCAATAACACCGCTTATAATCAACTGTGGAATATCTAGCAGGGAAGAAATTTCACAAACTGACTTATTGCAAAGGTAGCATCCTATGACAGTACCATGCTTGAATTCACTGTGCTCTTCAGAATGAATGGGTCGATTCTTTCACAAATATTTGTAAACCTGACTGCATGGCTAGGTGCTTGATTTTATACACCTGTGGCAATGGGTCTGAATGAAACCCCTGAATGCAGTGTTTTAGAGGTGTGTCCCAATACTTTCGTCCATATAGTTTATCATAGGACATCACAAGGGGGAGCTTTAGCGTTCAGGCGTGCCCAAGCTGAAGCTCAGGGGCCTCTGCTAAAAAGAGGCCTCAACCAACATTTTTTAATAATATTTTAAACCTGGAGCTGCCACCCATCTTGGATGTAGCAGCTCATCCTATACAGGCAGTCCTCAGGTTAAGAATGAGTTCTGTTCCTCTGTCTATAAGTCAAATTTGTAGGTAAGTCGGAAAAATAATAATACATTAAATCATAATAAAAATAATACATACACAGTGATAGAGCATTACAAAGTTCTGTGTGCGTTCATTATTAAGAACCATTGTATTTCACCTGAAAGTGTAATAAAATAGGCTGTAAGTAAGTACTAGTTGTCGTAAGTACTAGTTGTCAGTAAGTGGTGGTTCTTAACCTGAGGAGTGCATCTATAGAAACTCCGCACACACAAGGAGAGTATGCAAACGCCACACACACAATGGGGAACATGCAAATTCCACACACACATGCACACACACGCACAGACACACACACACACAAGAACATGCAAACTCCACACACACACATAACCAAAACAGGAGTCAAAGCCGCAAGCCAGGAACTGCGAGCCCACACAGTTACCCGCTGAACCACCATGCCGCCTCATACCACATACAACCATACAGTTCAGAAAACAAAATTAGCATTACACATAGAAACATCTTCTAAAATCTTTTTATGTAAATGCAAGCGCAACATTATATCACAGTGTATTCCACATTTTCAATTTCTGTTTGCCTACATTTCCATTCAAAATCTGTATTTATTTAACCTTTCTAAAGGATGTCTGATAAAAATTCAAAGTGTGCAGAGGAGATAGTGTGCTATTTTCAGATTAGGATATCTTTCTACTTTTCTGTAAATCCCTCACTCTGTTCTGTGCTTTCAGTTGCCTCATTACAGTACATGTATTAATAAGGCTATATATTGAGTAGAAGAGCTGTCATTTCACAAGGACCTGACAGTTATTATGTAGCAAATGAGAAAAATACAGAAAATTGAAAATATGTTCTGGTACGATATGAACTCCTTTGATCACAAGTACAAAGTTATTCCGTAAGAATGAAGACATACTTGTAAATACTGCTACTCAAGGTCATGTTCATAATATTAATAATACATTTAAATTCACATAATTGAAGTAATTTCACAAAACAGAAGCAGATTAGGACCACCCTCTGAAATTAAACATCACAAAAAGACAAGCATGTGGCTGTTTGTGGGCGTGATTTAAACAGTAATATTTCACAGAGGAGAAAGTGGAAAACAGTGACCTATATTGTTAATTAACTTTGGGTATGCAATTATGAACTGAAAGAATGATAGATAAATCAAACCATTTGTATTAACCTATTGCATAAGAGGGCAGTTTCATCAAAGGATCAGCTTGCAGTGAACAGAAGGTTAAAATCTAATAATGCTGAAAACAATCCTGTTAATGCACATTTACTGGTACAAATACACATGCAATAGTTTACTGTGCAGTGTGCAAGCTGGAGCTGATCTACTTCATCATCCAAGAAACTGAACTAAGCACACATAGAAATGTATGTATAGTACCCAGTAAATTAATAAAAATGAGCTAAATATCCCTGACTGACTGGTTCCTGGAGGATTCTGCTGGTCTCAGGTCTCTGAACTAGTTGCACACAGTGTACCTTACTCCCTAAAATGCAACTTGAACAATTATCAATATAGATCAAAATTTTGAACAAAGTCAGAGCAGAAGAAGTAGGAATCCTCCTGGCAGCTCTTTGGTAACCTTTTTGTGTTTGTATCAGTGTTTGAGCTGAGTGGGATTAGGGGTGTCCTGAGACCCCCTATAAGAAAGGAAATGTGCACCGGGGGAGAGGGGCTTTAAAATGACCATATTACAAAATTTATTGGCACCCCAACCTCCCAAGACCTCCAACATTGGTTAGTATATTCATATATTTTAATGTCAGGCACCTGATCAAGGTGTGTTATTCACAGGAGTGTGTTACTGTTAGGTTAACTGCCTCAGTAGGGAAATAAGGGTCTAATCATCTGGACAGATATTGTCCCCATCTGAAAAGGAATGCTTCACTGCAGGATGCTGGTGGGTACTCTGAATGGTGCTGCATTCATCTGCATGCACCATGCTCAAGCAGACATAACTCATGCCAGTATAATGCGAAAGCCACCAGAGTCCTTCATATGGGGAAACATGCAGTGGGCCTGTGGGTATCTTTGGGGGTTTACCTCACAAAAGTGAAATGTTATGTGCAGATAATTAATTTCAATTATATTATGAATCAGAAAACTTTTATTGTCCTGGAGGACATTGTTTGTGAGACTGCACATTACACAACCACAAAAGACAAAAAGTAGACAGTACACAGTACCACATACAACAATCTCTGTGTAAAAATGAGTAACTATGTCATATAGAGATGATGAATAAACAGGTGGATGTTGAAGTATGATGCAAAGGTAATAAATAAATAGATATTGATTAAAAATAGGCATCATTGTACATATTATTGCATATCCTGGTTGATTTGCCTATTATACAATCTAATGTCTATCTGAAGGAATGATTTCCTCAGGCGTTCTCTGCTGCACTGTATGCTGATCAGTCTGTGACTGAAAGTTCTCTTAATATGGGAGCCACAGTGGCTCAGTGGATGGTACAGCTGGCTCACACTTTTAGAAGTTTAGGGAACTGTGTATGTTAAGTTGGCCCATTCTGTATGACACACAGATTCCCATCCTGAAGTTCCTATATTGTGGGTTGTTCCCCACCTTGCCCCCGTATCGTCTGGGATAGGCTCCGGATCCCCCGCTCCCTCCCTCCGAGACCCTGAATAGGACATGCAGTTTCAGGAAATGGATGTATGGATGGAAACCCTATATTGCCCCTAGTGTATGACTGTTGGAATGGCATCCCATCTAGGGCCTTGCCACCTATGTTACCTGAGACACGATTCAGTATACCACCCCTCTCCCCATCATTTATGAAAATGAGTGGATGTATTTTGAGAATAACCACCTATAATCCTGCTTATTTAAGTTGGTCGGTGTTGCTATTTATTTTCAGATTAAAGCGTTTTACACAGATATCCTCAAAAGAGCTACTCAGTTAGTGTCGAAATGCATTATTAACCGGCATGCTTTGCGGCCAGGTGTCCGTCAACGAAAATCGCCGTCTGATTGGCTATTGTTCGGGAGGCGTTTCCGTTCGGTATCCAGTGTGTGCCGGGGGAAGCCGCTTTCTCCCACCGTGGGGAGTGACAGCCCAGCCGGAAGAGTGTTACGCTCACCACCACCACCACCGTCGCTGTTATGTAATTCTGGATTATTAGTTAAAAGTTATTGTATACAGATAATAGCTGGGCAGCTTCGGTCGAAGTTGTATATATCTATCTATCAGCTATCGACGGTGGGTAGACAGGAGCAGCGCTGCGTCCGCTGGAGCTGTATGGCAGGAGCGCCAGTAACGGGTAATTTAACGGGTATAAAGTACATTTTGAGCAGAAAATGACGTCCTTGTAACACCAAAGAGCCCCATTTCACGCCTGTCCTTTATTAATATGTACCCGGGCAGCGTGCTAGCCGGTCGCTAGCGCCTCGGCTAACAGGCTAAATCTGAAACAGCGGTATTTATTTCCGGGAAAGTTGACAAAGGTGCATGCTATAAGTAACGTAATCAAAGCTGAAAGTGGTTTGGGATTTCGGGGAATGGTTTGGCTCTCTTCAGGGGGTAAAAATCTCTAAGGGGTTAAACTTGATTCTTCCACAAAAGATCCTATGCACGTCTTATAGTTGGTGTTAAGTAACATACGGCACATTCAAATACTGTTTGTTTACATTAATAAAACACTTAAACTAAATGCTATGTGATTATATTCTTGTTATAAGTGACCTGTTACGTAGGAAATAGGTGTGAGCTGTAGGTAAAGTGCTTTTAAACATTAACATAAGGTACTTAAAAAAAACATCCCGTATGTCCATAAAAAGTTATGTCTGGTATTTTAATACGCTGCTTTGTTACGTGGGAGATTAAAACGTCTTTTCTGCTTAAGTCTATAGTTGGCTAATATTTAAAATTATTTCTTAAATGTTAGAAGCACTGGAGTTGAATCCGGAGTCAGCGGAGTTTGTTCCACGGGAAAGGCATAACTATAACCAGCCAAGAAGAGGCAGGCCCAGGCCAGACCGTGGCCGTACCTGGAGTGGCCAGCAAGCTGCTTCCAATCCACAGCGCAGTAATGGGCTAAACAGCCCAGAGAGCCAGCCGCCCTTCCATATCAGGGAAGACGGAAGAAGGGGGAGAGGTGAAGGGGAGAGGGCAGGAGCCTCACGCCGGCACAATCCCCAGGGCCAGCGGTGGACCAGGAGTGACACGTCCGCTGAGGTAGAGGGTGCCAGAGCACCCAGGGGAAACATCCGCGGGGAGACGACTCCAGCCCACAGACCTCACATAGACGGGCCCAGCTGGCGGAGAAGTGAGGGGCAGGTAATCGGAGAGGAGCCCAGAGAGACTCATGTCAGGAGACCCAGGAGGTTCAGCCAGGAGCCCGGCAGTGAGAATGATGCAAGGAAGGCCCATCGCAGTGGGAGCCAGGAGGAGCGTGCCGGCAAGGAGCAAGCAGACCGCCCTGCATCAAGAGAACCGACTGGCCAGTTGGATAGTGGCGTGTCAGACAGGAAGGGGTGTGGCAATGGAAACAGGAACGCCCACTTTGATCAGAGGAGAAGGGGCCCAGCTCCCAAGCACTGGCAAAGAGGGGGTAAGGATTTCCCCCAAGATCGTGACAGGGACAGGCATAGCCCCCCCACATGCGACATGCCGGATTCTGGCGGGGGGGGCTACCTGAGCCGGAGAGGCAGCCGGGGTCAAGGCAGAAGAACTCCCCAAGTGGATAGAGAGCAAAACACTGAGAGGAGGTCAAACAAGCTGGACCAGCGACCAAGGCGGGGGAAGCAGGGGGACGTTCCCCAGAGCAAGGAAACACACACGGGTGAGTGGTGCTCTCTGGGGCTTCCCGGGTCTGTCATCAAGGACAGAAACATCTTACATCTTCCCTACTTGGATGAAATGAAAGGATGCTTTATTTGCCATTTGTATAAATACGCGTATGTTGGAATTCTTTTGCCTTTTGCATGTCCCATTTTGATCTCCTTTGAGATGTATACACACAGGTAAGAGTGAACATGACAGGGTCAGCCATTTGTCTAGTGCTCCTGGACCATTTCAGGGGGTTTGAAGGCCTTTGCTCAAGTGCCCAACAGATGTGGCTACTCTACCGAGCACAGGATTCAAACACACAACCTTCTGATTACAGACTGAGACCTAACGCACCAAACCACCCCGGTGACGTCAGAGCACTGTGATGTAACGGAAGTAATCAGTCATTAGTGAGACTGACCTGTTGCTATTCCTACAACGTAGTTTCAGCTCTCTCTCCGGGTTCTCGCTTGCTCAGGGTGCCTCATCGAGCAGCTGTCAGAGGAGAAGTACGAGTGCATGGTGTGCTGTGAGGTGATTCGCATCATGGCGCCTGTCTGGAGCTGCCTCAGCTGCTTCCATGTCTTCCACCTCAGCTGCATCAAGAAGTGGGCCCGCTCGCCAGCCTCGCAGGCAGACGGTATCCAGCCCCTTCTCCCGGACCCTCAGTGATGCTCTAAGCATGGATAGGATTAATGATGATCTAGTCGTTTGTCGTGTGCCGGGAGTGATTGGAGATTTCATAGTTCAGTCTCATAGTTTTGTTATGATGCTGAGTTCCTTTGAGCTCTGTCATTTTTAAAATCATCATTTTAGGCTATATGGTTTTGAGAAACAGCTGAAGCCAGTTTTTAGCAGCCCTACCTTGTAAAGCCAGGGTAGAGGAGTCCAGCAAGCTTACTGATTTGATATCAACAAAGGATCAGTTTTGTAGGTCCTGTTTGACTAAGTAGTTTTGATATCTTACCTTTTAATGGTTTATAAGGTTGACTTGGCTGACCTTTGCTGAATTTTGCGGCGTGGTTTTGCAGATGGAAATGGAGGTTGGAGATGCCCGGCCTGCCAGAACGTAGAGGCTCGGGTCCCTAACTCCTACGTGTGCTTTTGTGGTATGTTTTCACCTCTCTTCCTAAAGTAGATTCCTGTATGGATCCTGACTGTATCTCATGGTTACTTCAGGCGGTAGAGTTAGCTTCTGTGCTACTCACTAATTATCTGGTGGAAACTTAGAATGACAACGTGATTCATCTAGTAGTTTAATTGTCCTTCTGAAGTCAGCATTCTCCTTTCTCCAAACACCTTAATAGTAGAGATGCACCGATCTGATATTTGGATTGGTATTGGCGCCGATCCAGACCTATCTGACGGATTGGGTATCGGCCATGTGTGACCGATCCACGTCCTAAACTTACTTATTTAGTTTTTGACAATCTCTAAAAAGATCCTATTTCGTGTTAAATCTATTTGCACAATCAGTCGCACAACAGCTTTCCCATTTCACATGTGTTTTTTTTGCGGCATTCAAGTCGAACACTAAAAATGCAATGGATGATTTGGGAGACACTAACTTGGACTGTTTTGCAAACTCGCTGCAGCTTGTGATACAAGAGGGGCTGCCATCGCAACAAAGTGTAACTGAAGTACAAAGTTCTGTAGTTGCTTATAAAAATGTCTTGTTTTAAGCAGCCCGAGGGGTGAAATTCAGTGTTTATTTAAGAGTATTGAATGCAATGTAGTGTGGATAATGCATTCTTTTAAGGTAAGAAGTGATGTTTGTGAAGTGTGACGTCCCTCTTCTTTGTGGATGGCATCAATCCTACTTCCTGTGTCATTTCACACACTTCCTGTCTCTCATGCTGCGGACAGGGAAGGTAACAAACCCAGAATGGCAGCATGGCGAGATTCCGCACAGCTGTGGCGAGATGTGCGGCAAGAAGAGGAGCGGCGTGGACTGCAACCACCCGTGCAACATGTGAGCAGCCACATATAGCTGCAGCATCCGTGTGCCGGTGCCCCCTGTGGGCAGAGCTGAAATCACAGCGATGCCCCATAGTGACTGAATCTGCAGGAGCCTGGGGATGTCTGTGCACCCTTCTTATAAGTGTAGTACTAAGGGGAAGTTGCCTTAAGAGGGTGCCATTTTGGCCCAGTGAGTAGTACTGTATTGTTGGTGGTTCAAATCCTGCCTCCTGTCCTGACCAGCATAAGTAGGTAAGACTGCAATTAAGTCAGAATTTATTTTTGGCCTGGTAGCTCTGGACAGTGTCTCATTTTGAGGTGCTCTGTGCCCTGTGTTTGGAGGGATGGTGTATGTATAAAAGCTTTAAGCCAAACATCTTCGTGGAAATACAGCGCCGCCCTGCTGATATTAACACTATGTATCCCTGCTCGTCCCCAGCCTGTGTCACCCGGGGCCCTGCCCGTCGTGTCCCGCCTTCGTCACCAAAGCTTGCATCTGCGGGAGCACCAGGTGAGGAGCCTCTCTGTGAGCGATATGAAAAGCCAAAATCTGGAAGAAGGGAACTTTTATTATGTAACAGACATGCGCCATGGTGACGCACCCCCCTCCTTTTCCTCTGTCGCCCCCTTCCAGTCAGCCTGTGCGCTGCGGTCAGGCTTCAGCCATCTGCTGCAAGCAGGTGTGTGGGGCCCAGCTGAACTGCGGGCAGCACACCTGTACTCAGGTGTGTCACAGCGGGGGCTGCCAGCCGTGTCAGCGCCGCACCAAGCAAGGTGAGGTGGGGGCCGGTGGGGGTCTTCTGCTTCCAGTAGGTGTGTGTGTCCTATGCGGGTGTTTGTAGGTATCGTTAGAAGGAAGATAGAAAAAAGACACTACACATGATAAAGTTTTCATAGTAATAGAGAATGGGTGATCATCCATCCATCCATCTTCGAAGCACTAATTCTGGTCAGGATTATGGGGGTCTGGAGCCTATCCCGTGCAGCTCTGGGCACAAGGCCTGGGTTCATCCTGGATGGGATTCCAGTCCATCACAGAGCACATATATGCACACAATCACACATTACGAACAGTTTATAGACCTGCATGTCCAGAGGGAAGTGGAGTACCCTGAGAGAGCCCACGCTACACACGCAAACTCCACACACACAGCGCGGGTAGGATTCAATGAAGATGAATGGAAAATGTTGTTTAATCACAAACCAAGCCTATTTAGCTTGGGGCTCTGAGTCCTGAACAGTTGGCAGTGTTCCTGTGGGGAATACCTCGTATTTCTCCTTGTTGATTTCTCCTGCTCTCTGCTTCCGGACACTGCAGTCTGCTACTGCGGAGGCCTTTCTCAGGATGTCCTGTGTGGGACCAACCGGGACGGCTTTGACGGCTTTGGACACTTTTCCTGTCAGAAGCCGTGCAGCAAGTAAGAGCCGAGCCGAGTCACCTGCTTTTAAGTGACTGTAGTTTGCCATGTGACCTCCTGTTAGGCCACTTCAGTGTTAGTACTGTCAATCTGCCGTTCAAGCTTAGAGACACCTGAGGTCAGGTGTGCTGTATTCACTGCTTGAGACCGAGGTCGGGTTTGCTGTACTCGCTGCCCGATGCCGAGGTCTGGTTCACCACATTTTGTCTCTCACCCCCAGATTACTGGACTGTGGGAACCATGAGTGCCAGCAGCCCTGCCACCCTGGGCCCTGCTCGTCTTGCCCACTGTTGCCCCGCTTGGTGCGCACCTGCCCCTGTGGTCAGACGGCCATGTCGAAGCTCCTGGAGTTGGGTTACACGGAGCGCCGGAGCTGCACCGATCCCATCCCTTCCTGTGGCAAGACCTGTGGCAAACCCCTACCTTGTGGGTCAGACGGTGAGCCAATCACAGGCTGAGGGGGTGGCGCTTGTTCTGAGTGGCTGCTTGGTTAGCCTGTCATTGTATTTGTAAATGTTATTGGTGGTGTAGCTGGCAGCACTGTGTAGATGACTTTCACAAATGTCAGATAAAGGCATGATTACAGTAATAAGAGTCTTAGCGACTTGCATTGTAAAAAGACCACTTTGAGAGCATGAAATGGTACGTTATGTAGAGATTTAAAACTTGATATGCAGTTTCTGTAAAATTGACTCTAAATGTCAGTGCTTATAACTCTATTCCCGCTATTTATAATACAATTCTGAGGGAATATTTGTCTAGTGTCATGCCTGTCCCACTGTGGACCTTGTCAGTATTCATACTGAGAACATGCTTGCTAAGTTTGCCGGTAATTTATGCTCATTCTCATTGTCATAACTGCACTTGTGTTCTGTTTCGTCGTGCTCGGGGCGGAGGGGCAGTTAGTGGCTCAGTGGGTATGGGCTCTATGCCCATGATCGGAAGCTTGGAATCCCAACGGGAGCAGTACAGTCAAATCACAGGGTCAGCAGTGTTTCTCCACCGGGCCCCTGAGCAAAGCCCCCAGCCCCAAGGGCACTGCATGCTGGCTGACCCTGCACTGCAACCCCCAAGCTGCCTCCCATCTGTATATGTGTCTGTGACTCACGGAGAGCAAAATGGGAATTCCCCACCTCGATGAATAAAGTATGGCTAATATTCTCTCCTCAGATGTTGTGCACATGTGTGAGAGCTTGTGTCACGAAGGCAGCTGTGGCCCCTGCTCCCTCACGTCCACCATCAGGTGCAGATGTGGCTTCAGGACTAAGGTGAGCCCGGTGATGCCGGCGGAGTGTGCAGAGAAGCAGGGCGGCCCTCATTCAGCGGGTCGTGGTTTGGTTGTCAGTCTGTATGCAGTCTGAGTACTTCTGTAGTGAAAAGGCTTTATTCTGATTTTCAGGAAGTTCCTTGTCTGACGATCCAAAGTGAAGGTAAGCGTTCAGCATCTTTGATGGTTTATGGTGGTTTCTGCTCTCTGTTCAGTAAACGGCCCTGAGGCCTAAGGGAGTCTCTTCTGCCATCTGCCATGTTAATGTTGTGTCCAGGAACGTATGCAGGGGTGGGACCAAAGGGACACTGGCCCCAGCTGAAAGCTGATTGGTCCCTGTAGTGCTCCCTCTCCATCACTTACTGATTCAAAACATGTCATTCGCTAATAAGGTCGGCTGCTCTGTGATTTATGGCCCCTCTTATGCCCCCACCTTAAAAACATCTTAGAATCTCCCCTGAATGGGTCCAGCATATCTCTTGATATATATTTTTTTCCTCCTTTGTTTTTAAACTCCACCCCTCCGCTCCAACCCTGTCTGACCTCCCTGGCAGGTGAGCTCACGTTCACCTGCGACCGACGCTGTAGCAAGAAGCGTGCCTGTGGCCGGCACAAGTGCCCAGAACTATGCTGTGTGGTAAGCGGGGGGGGGGAGGCTGTCATAGTGTGCCAAATGGGTGGTTTGGCCTAATCACAGCTTAGTCACCCTGTCCCAGGACCACGAGCACCGCTGCACATTTATCTGTGGCTACAAGCTCAACTGCGGCCTGCATCGCTGCCAGGAGCCCTGTCACCGCAGCAACTGCCAGCCATGCTGGCAGACAGGTGAGTCTCGGTATCAAGCCGTGTGGCATCCGTGTGGTGTGGCCCATGCCGACCTGACGGACCTTTCTCATCGGCAGGCTTTGACGAGCT
>JAODLD010000001.1:28098389-28134165 GCA_026781065.1 Mormyrops boulengeri
CCGTTTTATGGAACGCCAGCAGTACGAGTACATCACTGAAGTAGCGATGTTAGCCTCAGATAACAACAATGTTACGTCAGCACTCCAGTAGAGGGCTGTTCAGTGCTGGAGTTTTTCATACCGTTCACACCTGGAATGTTTATTTAGTACCAAAGTCATTCTACATAACAAATATAACTTCAATAATAAACATTACGGTAAATGAAATTAAACTATTGTTAGTTTTTGCTTGTAATGTGCTATGTTTTACACACAAAAAACGAAGAAACGTATCAACGGCGGCCATGAAGATATATGAAAAATATTGGTCATTATTTACACATTGACATATTAATAAATGAGATTCCTTTAACAACATTGTCTTTTGCATCATATAGAATTTTTAGGAATAATGTGTTGAAATGTACAACAAATATATAAAGTAAAACCAAGCAAGACAAAAAATCTATCAGGAAAATTTGTTAAAGGAAAGTCATATCAAGTGGTGCCGGTGAGTAGCTTCAATGAGTGCAAAATATTTGTACTTGGTAGTAACTAATGCTACTTAACCAATGGGGGGCAGTGTAACACTAACATCTAGGTGAAAATGTGCCGATTGTTAAGACGCTGGATTTTTTTTTTTCAGATTGATGAATGATTATTAAGCAGAAAAAAGGCAACTTAAATATTATAGTACAGAAAAAACAGACTATTAGATTAGAGAATGGTAAACGGAAATATGTGGATTATTCCGTAAATTTTCAGATCTCTTTTTTGTAGCATTTGAATGTTTTACTTGAGATTGCATTTTTACAGAAAAATATGGGAATTGGTGTAGGGGTTAAGGTCGTCATCTTGTGATTAGAGTTTTCCCAATAGAAATGAATGGAGAGTCCCCACAAAGACTTAATTACAAATGTGTGTGTGCGTGCGTGCGTGCGTGCGTGCGTGTGTGTGTGTGCGTGTGTGTGTTTATGGTCATGTGTGTATTACATTGTGTGGATCAAATATGCCCACAATGTGATAAAAATCTGTTATTTTGATCTTGTGGAGACATTTCTTTGGTTATATTTTATGTGTTATATGCTGTTCCTTTATACTTATATTTTGTTCCTTTATTTGTTATGCTGTTTATTTACTCCCATAATTTATTACACACTTGGGCGTTATGCCCCCGTTCTTGCACTGTCTTGAACTGTGTCATCCCTCCCCGTGTCACGCGCAGTCTGTGTGTCACACCATGGTCTTGGGGGAACATTATTTCCTGCCACTGTATGCCTGTATAGTGAGGGTATGACAGTAAAGCCCACTTGACTTGAGAAGCACACTAACCTGCTTCAGATGCACAAGCAGGTTCACATACAGAAAATCAGTATGTAGCCCCTATGGGTTTAAAAGCGTTGCTATAGCCAGTGGGCCCCTATTCATTTTTCTGTTCTGTGATTCTGTTTGAGAGGAGAATAGAATAGTGCGGGGGAATTGCTAGGACCTTAAGGCATCAGGGGCTTATCCCAGAGGCTTAATCTGTCCAAGGGACAACATATGAAATTCTCTCTCTCTCTCTGAAGTTATGATGATCGTAGCACTACAAAGGTTTTGGGAAATGCAGCCCTGGACTTGGACTGCTGTGATACATGGAACTCTCAAACTGGGAGCCTGGTATTAAAAACATCGGAGCCAAATAAATCTCCTTCAGATGCACTTGTGACACACCTGGGGTGATGTGTAGTTTAGTCCGTAAGGGATCTGTGACCGTGTCCAGAATGGCGTGGGTTGCGGGGGTGGTCCCAATAAAAAGATATAAAACTTTAATATAGGACAGATTGCATCCTATGTTAGTTAAAAACGGGACACGGCATTTTATTTTTCAATATGGGATGACGCTGTAAAATTTGGGATGGATGGCAGGTTTAAAATAAAATAAATTAACCATTAGTTGAGGCCCCTTTTTCAGCAGATGCTCCGGAGCCTCACCCTGGGAAAGCCCTTGCGTTAAAGCTGCCCAGCCCTAACCCCAAAACTTGCTCTCACTCATATACAGTATGTGCATGGGTGTCTCAGGGAGACAGATGGGATGTGCGAAAACCACCCAGGTACCCAACAACAGTGAATACAACAACTCAATTCACAGCTTGTGCTTTAACTGCAGGATCAGAGCAGAAGATTCTGCTGAACAGAAATCTGAGGAGGGAGTATTCAGAAGACGGCGAGGACATGATCAGTTTATCAAAGATCTGAGTAGGTTCACCAAATAAGGGAGGCAAATCTGGCAGACCAATGAGGTGTTATCTGAGAGTGATCCAAAGCGATACCCATAAATCCTCCTGAGGCATCCACCAACCAGCAACGAGAGGCCTTATAGATGACATCACCGTCACAATGAGATGTCACGTTCGGGGAGGTAAGGTGGGATAGAATGCAGACGAAATGGACCCCAAATCAGACCGGCCCACTCACTGTCAGGGTGTCTGCCCTTGGATCATCAGTCTATTGGACAGGCAGTGGCCCCACACATCTGCATGGGGCTCCCGAGGTTTGGGGGGGGCCCTGTTGTCCACATATATTCACAACGCTAGGAGTGGCCCAAAGTGAGTCTCTGAGTGGAGCTCCAGAAACAGCA
Organism: Mormyrops boulengeri; assembly: GCA_026781065.1. Classification (NCBI taxonomy): domain Eukaryota; kingdom Metazoa; phylum Chordata; class Actinopteri; order Osteoglossiformes; family Mormyridae; genus Mormyrops; species Mormyrops boulengeri. The sequence continues at coordinate 28,100,989 of JAODLD010000001.1, forward strand.
AACCCGCCCCTGTGGGCAGGACACTGCAGGACACAGTCACTGGCTACACATGAAGTTCTGGAAAGAGGTTCGCTACAGAAGGACTAAAGTGCAGATGGTTGGTGGATGTGGAGTGGGGGAGGGACAAAACCAACCAGACCAAAAGTACAAATGCTGACATGCAGAAGAGCCATGTGCTGCAGGTGCCACAAGAGGGAGCCTCGAGCAAATCTTGCTGCTCATTGTCTATATGGAGACTAATGGGTTTTAATGAAGTCCTTAAGGACAACCCCATCCATGTCAGGTGACACGGCTGTGACATGTACCATGTAATGAAATGAATGAAAGATGACATGCCACTCTCAAGGGTCCTGACAATACCCAGGCGTCTATGAGAAACCAGGCCACCCTGTCACGGAATGGGGACACCAGCCATGACCTGATCCTTCACTGGGTCACCTGTGTTTTGGCCTTGGGCTTGAAATTCTCTTCTTTACACCCAGTTTTAACTAAGACCTCCATCTTTTTACCCATGGGAGTTTTACCATCAGAAGGTGCTCCCAATGAAATAACCACATCCCAGGTTTCCTTTAATTACAGCCTGCCACACTGTGACTAATGCTGTTAATGTTTCTATCTAATTTAATATTTTATATAAGTGAAGTGAATCGTTATTATGTGATTTTGTGCTGCTTCTTACAGTCTTGCATTTTTATTTGTGTCATCACTCGAACAGGAAAATTAATGCTATTTGCTGGAAGCCACAATATTCCCTGTTGTTTAGTCAAGGGCGTTTGTCATGAGCATCTATATGGAGCGAACTGGCAGCTGAGAAATTCAGTGGGGCTCTTCTTTGAATTTGTTTTGTACAGCCTCAATGAAGGACTGCTTTGATGACTTTGTAACGCCGTGTTCCTGAGAACGCAGTCGCTTACTGCTTTATTTAAGAAAAGGTTGCAAGTAATTGCTATGAAATTTCATCAGAATTGAAGCAGCGTAAAAGAACAGAGGCAGTAAATAAAAATGTAAAAGCCATTTAAATTTGAGTTTAGATGTATTGCACAGTTTGAAATGACTTAATGTCAAAAAATAAATATTAATATAAGAATTTAAGTTATATATTTTTATGTTTTTAAACTCCCACACCATTTATCTTATTCATTTATGGAAAAGGTTATTAATTAGCCAAATGTCTTCACATACTGGGATTGTTTATATATGTGTGTGTATATTATATATATATATATTTATTTTTTTTTTCGTAGACTTTTCAGAGTTGTTTTTCCAGGTTAACCTTCTGTCCAATAATGCCGTCCACATAGTACATAAAAGCACTAGCAAGTTATCAACATGGTAACTATTAAAGCATGATAATGGACTATACAGTAGTAATATCAGTAATAGTAGTGGTGGATATCAAACGTTTTTACAACTCTAATGAAATATATGTCTTAAAGTCTGGAACTAGTAAACAACATAAAATTATAAGTCTGAAAACGCGTCACACCTGGATTTGGCAATTTTCTTCCATTTTTCTGCACAGTTCAGCTCAGTCAGATTGCAAGAGGAACCACTCATTTGCACTTCTCTTTAAATCCACAGCATTTCTACATGATTGAGCTCCAGACTCTGACTGAGCAGTTCCAGTAAATTGATCTTATTCTTTTTTTCAGCCATTGCTTGTTGATTTGCCTGTGTGATTCAGGTCATTGTGGTGCCAAAATGTGAAATTCTCTTTTAAATTCTACATTTTGCAGGTGGCAGCAGGTTTTAATTCCATGGACTGTTTCCTTGGTGATATTCATCTTCCTTCTATGTCCTGGCTACAGCTCCGGTCCCATTAAAGGGGAACATCCCCTTTACATGATACTGGGTGATGGACTAGGCTCACTTTGCATTATATATTTTGGAACTAAAGCCTGTGTGTGTGTGTGAGAGAGAGAGAGAGAGAGAGAGAGATTATAACTATTATTTTGACGTTGTGGGTAGCACCTTTTCTGTCCCCACAAAGGGGAAGCTCAGTTGTATAAAGGGCTGTGACTGCAATCAAAAAGCTAAAAATGTAAAAAGTCTTGTATTTGTTTGGTTACTTATGTTTAAGGTTAGGGCTGGATAGGGGTTAAGGTTGTCATTGTAGGGATTACGGATTTTCACATAGAAATATACTGGCATCCCATATTCAGGGTGCCCCCCCGCCCCAGCCTTGTGCCCTGTTGCCTGGAATAGGCTCCAGCCCCCCGTGACCCAGACCAGGACCAAGCTGTGAGAAGGTGGATCTGTGGATGAATTAAGGCCAAAAACCGAAATTTTCCATTTGGTTGTACGGGATCAGACGTGTATCATGCAGGTATCAAAGCAGCCAACAAGTTAAAAGGACAGTTTCAATTAAACAATATTTCATTGTAACTTTGTCATTTGGTATATAAAAATGTATATATAAAGTGTACAGAGTAAAAGAATCATCTGATCTTAAATAACTAGCAGTCATGCAACATGCTGTGGCCATTTAAAGAAATTATTTTCGGGGGTTAAAATGACATATCTGGTTGATCCAGACTGCTGTGCAAGATGGAAGGATATAGAGGTTTCCTTACGGAATGACCCCCCAATTCAGGCATTCCTGGGTAATGACAATTTAGATAAAATATTGGAAAATGAAATAAATTACTCATGAATAAAATTTCAGTGAAAGGTATGGAGGATGGCTATTAATGACTATGATTTGGTTGGTATGGTTAAGATACTCAGATGGTGTGCCTATGACCCACAATATCAGCCTAACAGACTGGGTAAGGGATTGTATCACAATAGGAATTACAGCCCTTTGTAAAACAATGGATGAGGATCAGTTACTAAATTTTCAGGTTTGAAAAGAAAATATTAATTTGGTTAATCAAGATTTTATGGATATCTTGAAGTGCACTTTTACTTTAATAATGATATTAGAAACGGGAACAGAAGTATTACAAACAAAGTGATAAAAGTATTTATGGAGGCATACCAGTCAACCTTGGGTAAAGGCATCATATCTAGGCTATACAAGGGACTTATGGAAACCAAGACACACACACCACGGACTATGTAAGGAATAAATTGCAAAGTAACTGTAGAATTACAAGGGATGGATGGTTTAAAATTTGCAAATTTGACCAATTATACAGGCAGGAACTCACAGGCATGGAGAGAATTCTGTTGGAAGAACATTATGTTTTTTTTTTGTTGTTGTTGTTGCTCCAGAAGAGAAAGTGCACCAGTCAGGGGGAAACATCGGAGATCATGTGAAAATTAAAGAAGTACCCACTGGCATATATTTTGGGATTGTCCTCAAATCAGACAATTCTGAATAGGGATACTTGACACGTTGAAGGAAATATTTGAAAGGAATTTACCATTTACATTGGATTTTTTTGTACCATGGTAAAATATATGAATAGGTGAATCTGAGTGAAAGTGAAAGATATCTGCTAGGTATTCTCCTGTCTGCAAGCAAAAGGACTTCAACAATAAAAAAGGGGCTCCTCCCTCATTTACCAACAAAGAATGATTGGATCAATATAGTAAACAATATATATGTAATGGAAACATTCTCCCTTCAGCCACAGATGTCAAAATTTGCTACTGGTCTAAAATATATTAAACCATTGAGGTCTGATGTTGTAGAAATACAAAATTACTAAATGTTCTGGTATTAATTTTAGAAATTTAATGACCTGTCCTCTGATACTGCCTGACGTATTTTAATTTTGATGATGATAATTATTATTATTACTATTTTGCAGTTTTATGTATGACTGTCTTCCCAATCTGTGGCCATCCGTGTATTTTAATATAAGGTCATTAAATTTAACACAGCATATATACAATTTGTGTAAACTTGTATCTTTTCATGTAACTTGTTTTAATTTTAAACATTTTCTATGGTTTGTTTTTGGACTTAACGGGGAAGGCTAAGGAATCAATATAACAAGCATCATCCAATTCAAAATCTCACTAGTTACTAGTCACATTCAAACCCAAAATCGGACCTGTCAGTTAAGCCCCTCTGTTTGAAACTAGTGTACCAGCTGAAACGGGTCACATCCAGTTCATCCCGGCCAGGTCACTAACAATCTGATGCAGATGTGATCATTTTCCTGACCCACCTCCAGTTGATTTTAATGCATAATCACCCACACCTGCAATCAATATATTGCAGCTTGTTCAGGCCAAGGTTTCCTGGCTTGAGTTTTGCTTTTCCTGCTCAAGCTTGTTGGTCCTGTCAGGATGAAGAATTCAGAGGCAGGTCAGCTGACGGGTCTTAAAGGGAAATGTTTCCCAAATCGTAGTCCGCATTTTTGAGGGAGCAAAAAAGGTGGACTATCTGGCAGGGAGGTGGGAGGAAGCAATAACATGAACTGTCTGGGGGTCTCTGATGACCGAGTTGAGAAACACTGCTTTAAAGTACTGACAGGCAATTCAGGACACACTCTTTAGCTTGGGACAGTGTACCACACTCAAGCCCCAATAGCAATGACAAGACCACCTCTCCTTTGTATTAAAAACCCTGGTTGGCATAGTGAGTGACTTCTGGTCCCTTAGCAACCACCCGCATTTATTGCATAGGTATAATACTGTCTCCTGCTTTTCTGGGTGAATGTCTTTACCATATCCCTTTACACGAGAAGATATTTTCAATATCTCAGACTCCAAAAATGTGGGAGAGTGGTTTCTCAGTAAGGCAGCTGGTCAGGAAGCTGAAAAATGAGACCTATATTTAAACCAATCGCACTCACCATCGTTTCCGAGATGTCCTTGGAACCTAACTGCTTTTCCAAAAGTTTCCTGCAATAAATTTTTCTTTTATCTTACATTTAGCCTCCTCTGTTCTCAGTGCTGAATGGCTTTATTTTATGTCCTGTGAAAATAAATCATCTTTTTATTTCAGAGCTCTCTTTGTTGTCGACTTTGTTTTTTGAAGTACTGACGCCTCAAACTCTGAGAATATTTGAAATATTTTTTCAACTTTATTTCTTTAAAACCCCCAAATAAAAATCTACATCTCCATTCTTGATTGTGCCACATCTATTCATTATAGTTTTTTGACAATTTTGACATTTTGACGATACTGGAAAGTTTAGCCAGGGATGCCATCTCTCACGCATCTGGTGTGACGCTCGGACTTCCAGACTCTTATGCTCACACAAGAAATCTTACAGCAAATCTATAGCAAACCCTGCAGGCCATTTACAACGTATTAAAACTGTTGCGTACATGTAAATGCAAGTGCAGACTAGTTTCAAATTGAAAACCTCACATCAGCCAGCTGACCAAAGCATAGCAGACAATGATTGCTGCTCAAATATGCAACTATCCTCTTCTAAGAAATATTTCTCAAATACCAGACAAACAGATCATTTACATTTTAACTGATGTAATGGATTCTTGTGGGTTGGCAATTCAACTGTGACCAACCTTCAGTGTTCACAAATTCACAGGAAGACTGTTTGCAAAGAATATAAATTCTTTGGCAGCACAGGACACATAAATGTTTCAAAATAACAAAATCCCTTATCTTCTGAAACTAACAAAGTTGATGTTTTGTGTGAATTAGAACGTCCTTTCGATATGTAGGAAACCAAATGCTTGCATTTCCCTTTAAATATATCAAGAAAAAAGACAGACTTCAAGTCTGCTCCTAGTCTATCAGTGATCTCTGGAGAAAAGAGTTACATTCGAGTTACGCTATCTTTCGCTGAGAAGATTAGTCACATCAAACAAATCTTTGAAATGGTGCACTTTTCCAGCTCAAAACAGGTTTAATGTTTAGAAAATTGCGCAATGTTTTAAAAAAAATTCAACAAATGGATTGAAAGACATTAAAAACATTGACACTGAAATTAGTTTTAAGAAGAATGGCCTCCTCTGGCTGTTCTTGTATAGAGCATCCATACAGTTTGTCCAGTCCATTTTGCAACTTAGCTGTGTGTATGAACACCAGCAGCCCTGTAACGCATGGGTTTACCCAGGCTGAAGCCCAGGGGCCTCTGCTGAAAAGGGGCCTCAAACTGCCCTTTTTTAACCAAATTTTAATCCGTCAGCTTTTACAGTTACCATCCCCCAGTCAGCAACTACACAATGGCAGAAAATAGTAGGGTGGCCTCTGATAGCTCCGCCCAAGGCGATCTGATGTAGCTCTGATGAACATGCTTGCTGCCCTTCCTCTCCCTGGGCAGTGAACGTTCATATAGGCACCTTGGCATCTCAAGTCCAGCTCCACCTACCTTTGTCTTACTAATATTTAGGTGCAGCCAATTTTCACAGAACCATGTGACCAAGTTCCCGCATGAATTTCCTGCATTTTCATTCATCTCCAGTGTCAGTGGACCTGTCATCAGTGGCACAGAATCAGGTTGCTATAAACAATGAAAGACAACATTGCAATCAATAATATTACCATTATCTACTATAGTTAGAGAAGAATATGTGCTTTCAGTTTCTAGAAGGCTTAACAAAACTGGTTTTAGTACCAGGTTGAAATATAAGGCATTTACATTAACATTACTGCATTTGGCAGACGCCCTTATCCAGAGCGACTTACACAAGTGCTTAGAAGTCTCACCAGTGCAAGGCAAATAGCACTGTCCGGTAAGAAAGGAATAATATTTGGTTTCAGAAAAGAGAGATGAGAAGGTAAAAGACAATCTAAAGAGTATAGGAGTCAAGATTTGAGGACTGGATGACATGAGGAACAAGGTTCAGGAAGCCATCCCTCTTTTACTGGAGCGGAGCAGATGGTGTAAGTCAGCATGAACCAGTCTGCATCACCTAGACATCTTCAGATGTGATGGAGATCTTTTGAAGATACTAGTGAAGAATGACTGGAGTCAATAGATCCACCTCCTTGAAAAGCAAATATCGTACAGTAAAGTGACCATGGCACAGATAGCTGTGAGATCAGGGCAAAAGAGAAAAGGAGAATACAAAGGTCTGTTTGAAGGACAAGCAACAGATGTGAGGGATGGGGAGAGAAGGTAAAGGACTTGAGGAAGAAAGCCGCCAATAATTTGAGTTATAGGCCAGGTAGGCAGTAAAGTAACCATGCTTTATATATAACATAGTCATACAATGAGATCCACAAGTTTTTTTTTCTGCTTGAAATGAAGATACCAGATAATATCAAAGTGAAACGTTTTAGTGCACCTATCAATGTTCGAGCCAGGTATATTTTATATGTTCATTCAAGCTCCATTTTGAGCTACCCAGCTCCGTTGTTACTGTTTTGAAAATATGACTCTTGTAATAATTCTGTGGAATGTTGCATGGTCACTTTTATGAGTCTATTAAAGGTAACTGTTAAGTCTGAGGCTGGAGCAGGTCGCAAACCAGGGACTTGGCATGAAGAGCAAATCAGTATCGTAGGGGAAAAAATCATCAAAAGTTGCATCTGAGGAGAAGATCCACAATGAAGCTTTTATGACGCGTTTGTGCTTCTTTTGCATCACAAAAGAAGAGAACCTCGCTAATTAATTTACCTCAAATGCATTTAGCGTTCAGTATCGGATAAAATCGTTATATCGGCGTAGCTTATACCCAATAACTTAGCTAACAACACAAATGTTTAGGAGAGTACACATAACTATGTTTAACAGCCTAACCTGTAAATTTCATCTGAAACCAGTACAAGTTAACACCTAATTTCAAATGAATTCAAATGACAGCTGAACCTGCCACCATCACTGGATACTACGCCTAGTATTTTGGTAGCCAACAATGCATTGTACTGGTTTTTCCATTTGAGGACTTTTCCTGTACAGACGAACTGATTATTCATATAGTACATCTTTTTTTTTAGGAAATTGTGCCATCTGGCATATCGGAAATCTACAGTAAACTAATTCAGACAGGTTTATATGGTTTAAACTAGCAATTCCATGTAGCAGGTTCCAATTTAAATGGCATGCTACCCATCAATCCATCCATCCATCTTCTATCCACTTTTCTCATTTCTTTCTTGATACTGGTTAGGGTCATGTGGGTAATACGTATATATATTTAAAATCTATATTCTAGTCCATTTAAGTATGCTCCATTGTTTGAAATTGGCAACATGTACAAATGATTTAAAAAGAAAGACGCATTAGGTAAATTTTCTGTATGTAGAGGTTCCGAAGGGCGGCATTTTGCATATATATTTTTTTCTTTTACGGTACTTTGTACACACGCCCTAAGTGTTCTTCACTACTTTCTCGGAGAGAGGCGCTAAAGAGATCTTTTCACTCGGCCTCGTATAATTTGCAATATATTAACTGTGCCAAAGGTTCCCCCCCTCGACAATCGCTTCACTTGTCAGCGCTCCCGGTGCATGGCGCCCGCTGTCCGGGGGGTAATTTGACGACGCTCCCTCTTTAACCCTCTTGGTTTTGACCGTGCCTTTCTGCAACCCGCGCCTGCGCCACTGTCACAGCCGCACTGAGCTCCAGCGCCCGCCTGCCCGCCCGGCTCCATCCTCCGCACTCTGCCCCTTTCCGAGCCGCTACTCTGTCTGTCTAACAGCGCAACTCGCAGCCAAAGGGGGGTGTTTGGAGCTGGGAGGAAGTTCAGAACTAGGGCCCCGGACAGAGACAGCCATTGCCACTGTGATCGCTGCAAACATCCCGGAGACAGCAGCCTGCATTGCAGCCATGGAAAGAAAGGTAAGGAGTTGGCGCCGACATCGCATTGCACAGCCTTACGACTCATCATCCCCGTTTATATAACAGTCGCCTCTGCGATGCAAATTATTTTCTAGCCCACCATTAAGAGTGAGTGCAGCTCGGCCCAGCCCACTCTGGCATCGCCGGGGACTTTTTCGTTTCCATCTACTTTGTCCGTCTGTTGAAGCTACGGTCAGAGAAATGGGACGATATACAATATTAAATATTGCCATGCACACTAGAATATGCACCAAATGTATGCTTTTATTTGTTTTGCATAAAAATAATTCATTCTAGAAACAGAAAAACATACAATAACGGGAATATTGGGTTGTTTTCTAATGTCTGCGGTATTTTCTGTACAAATGGAAATATTAAAATACTCGCATCACCCACCTCTTTCACTCTTAACCCCTAGTTGCCCCCTACACAGCCCTTTTTGCCGTTTTACACAGCGCTCCAGACAAAGAGTCTTATTAACCCCGGCTAGACACTTGATGAGTTGCAATCAGCTCCCTTTGCAAACACACAGACACACGCGCGCGCACACACAGAGACACACACACAGGGTCCATCTGTTTTTCTGTTTTCTAAATGACGGGGAGGTACCTGTGCTGTCATCTTGCCCTAAATACAGCGCAAGTGATCAGGAGTGCAGCAGCCGATAAACAGGTTGCCGTACCACAATGCATGATGGGCTCTTTGCCTAAGAAGATTACACTGTATAATTACTGCTGACGTACAAACTGTTGGCAGCAAAGGCACCGGGAGCCCAGGTTTCTCTCACAGCTTAACTTTTAAAAATAAGGATCATTTTAGTGTCAGGGCTCTGGTCCTGGATTATGCCATATTGAAAGACTGTATATTAATGAATCAGCGGCTATACAGTCAGAAGGAATGGCTGGGTGTGTTTCGTGTGGTCTTTATGAAAACAGTGCTGGTTGCAGTGGGCAGATCTTATCCATAGCTCTGTGGGGATGTGGTGCAGGACCTCAGATAGGCTGGTGTTCTGCTCCAGCTTTTGGGTTTTGGGAGGAGAAAAAGAAAACACCATTTGTTCATTTTCACCAACCCAGGGCATCTCTGAAAGGTGTTCAGGGCAGAGCATTTGGGCGTTTGCCTCTGTGATATTATCTGTAAGTTTGGGAAGAAAGAACTCAGAGATTAGTGCCGTTTTGCACGTAAATACAGCCTCCATTAAAGCAGTTTCATCAACGTTCAGGTACCTTTAGGGTTTTTGGAAGGTTGGCTTGATATATCGAGTTAAGCACCTTCGTCTGATATGGACCTTGTCCAGTTGAGGATTAATAAGAAACCCAGGAATTATAGTTGATTATATAGGGCTTGAATGTGTATTTTAAGGCAGAATTAGAAGGTTTTGGAAACAGTTTGGCATCAGAAAAACAGTGACTACAAACAGATTTGCTCTGTTCATTAGATAAGTTCTTTGCAGCTTAATATTTCTGTGGACAACAGTTTCTAGTTTGAAATATATATTTGATTTTTATTGCCAAGCAACATTGTTTTGAATAATCTGGCTACCTAAACAATTTTTATGTTGCTTGAGTAATATTTGTCATATTTCATTGTTTTGGACTGGCATCCCATCAAAGGTGTCCCCTGCCTTGTGCCCTGTAATGGACTGGCATCCTGTCTAGGGTGTCCCTTGCCTTGTGCCCTAAAATGGACTGGCATCCTGTCCTGGATGTCCCCTGCCCTGTCATTGATTGGCATCCTGTCTAGGGTGTCCCCTGCCTTGTGCCCTTCCTTGTTATAAGGACCATGGTAGGGCTTCAATTTTCATTTAGGGTTGCACAATACTAGGAATAAATTCAAATATCGTAATGTGATTTTTTTCCAATAAATATTCAGATATTTAACCAAAAGAAAAAAAAGAGTTGGAAATTTCCCCAAAATAAAGTACATTATTATAGATAGAGTCTATGACAGTATTACGGTATACCATGATATTTTGGATCTTTGGGGGAGGGGGGAATTTATTCCCCAGGAGTAGGGCTGCCTTTGAAAATACCATGCACCATGGTATAATGTATGAACAGCATGACAATATGAAAAATTAGATACTGCTCAAGCCTCATTTCAGTCCAACTGAGTGTAGTCCTTGCAGTGTTACAGTTGTATAAAATGCGCTGTTTGATATTAACATCACACATTGTGCAGGTCTAATATACATCAAATCAATGATCATATATCAGTATTGATACTGGAGTCCATGGTTATCATGAATGAAGATAACATGGTCAGCGTTCTCTCCTTTAATTTTTGCAGGAGTTTCTGCTCTCCTCTGGTTTCCTGGCATTATTTTCCATTCAAATTATTTGCAACTGTTATGTCCGTCTGTTATATATCTGTAAGGGGCTCTAGGGCAGCCGTGTTGAGTAGGCGGCTATTTTAGTAGAATCTTAAGGTGTGTTCATGCAGACTGAAACTAAAGCATCATGTCTGGGTGTTCAGGGACAGAAACACAGCCTCACATCTGCAACAGGATGTTTCTGGCATTATAGTAATATGTTACACAGTGTCCAATATCATAGTCAGGAAAGAGGGCTTCAGTCAACCGTTTTTTCGATTCGATCCTGTTACATCGTATCTAATTATCTGAACAGTGGAACTAGGTGCTGGGTCTTTGCCATTATAATATTAATGTACTGATATTTAGCCATTCATTCGTTCTCCATACCCACTTGGTGTCCATCCCAGGCAGCACAGGGCAGAGGACATGCTGGATGAGATTCCAGTCCATCACATGGTACATACACTGGAAAATGTAGGGATGGCAGTTTACCTAAGGCAAGCATTTGGACTGTGGGAGGAAGCCCCACAAACATGGGGAGAACATTCAAATCCTGCACATGCAGAGAATCGGGAATCAAACCCACAACCCTGGAGGTGTGAGGCTATAGAGGTGGCCACTGAGGCACTGTGCTGCCGTCGTATCCACATCGAATCCACGTCGAATTCACATCACATCCACATCAAATCCACATCGTGTCCACATCAAATCCACATCGTGTCCACATCAAATCCACATCGTATCCACATCATATTCACATCGTATCCTGACATCTTATGAAATGCCCTCCCCCAGCATCTGCCGCCTTTAAGGCAGCTTTTCAGTCCGTTACTTGCGATAACTGCCCTGTAATACCTGCTCTTGCGAATCGTTGCTTAAGCGCTCCGATGGTGTATTTTCCATAAGCCACTTAGAGCAGCATCAAGCATGATTCCCTTGCCAGTAGCTGGAAATACTAGTTTAAAGCAGCATAAAAACGTTTCAGGGATGAGATTCTGTAATGGTTACATTTTTGCCTTTTATTTGTAGTATTTTTATTTTCGTGGAAAAGGGAGGCGATTACGAGAGACTTGGGGGGGGACGAAATTGTACCTTCAGACTCGAAGCTCTCTTTGAATATTGAGGAATTGATTTTGCTGATTAATACTGATGCTACTGAGGCATGACCATTAGACTTTTGGCATTTTTAATTTATTTAGTAGATGCTTTTATCTAAAAAGAAGGGTCAGCAATCAAACATCCTAAACATAAAGGGCCACACACCGCCCCCAGTAAGACCCAAATGTTTTTGGGTTACACACCACATCTGGGATGAGACCCACCTTCCTACAGCTTTTCCTGACCTCTCTTCCTGTGTAGCTTCCTCCGTGTCTATCCATCACCCACCTGTCCCTTGCGGTTTCGATTTTGCCGTACCATAGTTACTCCCCCTGCTGTAAATTTGCTGCTTCGCCGCTTCTCCTTCTTATGGTGGATTTGGTCTGGCCTGGAATATTGATTTCCCCCTGGCATGTTAGCGAGAGTGTTCCCGGGTTTGGTTTGTGCCTGCAGCATGATATACATGTTCCCAACCCCAGCCGGGGGCGATGGCCCACCCTCTGCTGCTGCTGTGTGTGTGTGTGTGTATGTGTGTGTGTGGGGTCCAGGTATACATTACATTGTGGGGACCAAATGCCCCACTAAATGTGACAAAAACTTGTTATTTTGACCTTGGTTGATGTTAATGTTTAAAAAATTTGTGACTGCAATCAGAAAACTAAAAATGCAAAAGTCTTGTATTTTGTTTGGTTACTTATGGTTAAGGTTAGAGCTGGGTAGGGGTTTAGGTTGTCATTGTTGGGATTAGAGTTTTTCCCATAGAAATACATGCACAGTCCCCACAAAGATATGAGTACAGGTCTGTGTTTGCAGGTGTGTGTGTGTGTGTGTGTGTGTGTGTGCGCGTGTGTGTGTGTGTGTGTGTGTGAATCCATCTTCTCGGGTGTGATTCTCCCTGTCTCGCCTGGGATATGTTGTCTATATTTTGATTGGTCTGTGTCACTGTGCTTTCTCATTGGTTCACAGCTGACCAAAAGGAAATAGCTCTAGCAGATTAAAATTTATTATTGAATATATGGCATTTCCATCTATCAGCCGTCTGGTCTTAAATTCAGGCACAATCCAATGTCAGAATGTGATTTATTTTATCTGGAGCCTGCAGACACTGGGGATTCAGGCTTACTCTTAAATCTGATGCAGCAGAAAACCCTTACCGCCTCATGTAATTTGAACTAGACAGAAAGCGACAAAGGAAATTTAAAAAGTGAATTAAATATTTGTCTACAAATCATAAAAAAAATTGTCATGTGTATTATTGTATCAATTTCCAGAGACCATCATTTTCGATATTAGACATGAACTGGTTTCAAAAAAGCTTAGGGTTAATTTTTTTTAAAATATACTATTTGAACATCTTGATATCATGGTTTTTTTTGTATAACCTGAAAGTAATTTTCTAGAGTAACACTCAATGAATTTTAATACCTGACAGCATTTGTTTAAAAATAGTTTTAAAGGTCAATATATAGGTCTGAACATTTATTATATGTTCTGCCTCCGTCATTTCAGTACAGCTCATATGATAATCGAAATTCCAGAACTCACTCTTTTTGTCTTTGAAATGAGACCACTAATTACCTAAAGTCAGGCATCATCATCATGTTACATTGTTGAGAACCAAAAGGCACTCAGTCCTCATGTAATTCAGCGAAGAGCTTTTGTGAAATTCAAAAAATTTAGTACACAGAAATGGTACATACTTAAAGACCTGAGAGTGCATTGGAAATTTGCTTTTCATTAATGAAAATCTTGTGTGACTGTGGTGGGATCCCTATGGTGGCATCCTGTCACTCTGCATGCAGTAAACAGTGGCAGAGCGATCACTTCTGTGGCTTCAGGCCGGGCGTGCCGTGACCTCCGCGATCTGCTTTGCTCAGCTCTGCCGTTTGCCGCGGTTCCCAGGGGAGCAGATCTGTGCAATTAGGCGCTTGGCACACGACTGCGAGTAAACACGGCGTGACTGTCTCGGCTCGCTGCGTTAATTGATAATTAGGGCTAATATGAATATGAAAGGCTCCCATTAAGTAAACTTTCTGGGGGGTGACGTGTACATTACCATCAGCCCCAGGAAGACTAGCGTCGCTATGCCCTCCATCGCCTGGGCTTTGTTTTGATGTTGCTCACATTCATTACTGACTCGCCGGACACAAATAAGGATTTTTAGCATGTGTTGCTGATAGTGCCGGTATCATCATCATTAATTTAGTACATTTTTAGGTTCATCATAAGTTTGACTGCAAACTTGTGTATTGACAATGACATAATACCAGCAGGCAGACCTAAGTGCACTCTGGAATAACTAATAAAGCCACCTAAATGATTAAAGAACCCCCTGGGACTGGGTGGATGGTGAGGAAAGGAAAGAGAAGAAGGAAAGAATAGAAGAGAGAGATGGCAGTTTTGGATGGGAGGGCTAGGGAAATGAAGAATGTAAAATGTACTGAAATTTCAACCCACCCTCCTTTAACGCATGCATGTAGACTGTAATAATGGCTAAATTTCCAGAAGTTTCCGCCAAAACAGAACGCTTTGTGAGAATGCTTATCTACAGGATTCTGTTTTTGTATTCTTGGAACGGTCGAATCAGCCGCTTCTTGTGAATGGAACAATCTTGAAGATCGATGGAGATAAAGAGGTTCGGTGGAAAACAGGCATGAGTTTGAGAGGTTTTTTGCATTGAGTGCTAGCTGGCAATCAGGTCAGGAGTGGTGGGCTTAAGCTCCAGGGTGTCTGGTGTTTGGCTGGAGTAACACCTTTGTGGTGCAGTCACTGAGGTGACACCTACAGGGAGAAGGGGACAGAACCGCTCTGATGAGGGAAGGATCCTCCTGGCTTCCTTATCCTTCCTAAATGAAATGCATGAAGCTGCCCAGGGACTTTTCATTCTCTCCATGGCACAAACTGAACGTACCAGCACTGACGGATACTTCAAGGACACAGGGGTGACAGCCTGATAGACCACCTCCCTTCTAGCTCTCCAGGTCCTAAGACCATTGTGCAGTTTCCCTTTGAGGAAGCAGCTCATTTAAATACTCAGCCGTCTAGTGAGATAAGTAACATCCGGTTATTTTCTTTCTTTAACTTCAACCAGAATCATTTGCACTTCAACCTCTATACATCATCAGGCTCTATCCCTCTATCCAGCTTCCAGCCACTTGCCAGGGTTGTAGGCTGGCATATATAAAATCTGGGTTGTTTCATTTGTTCAGCAGGCACTTTTATCCAAAAGCGATGTACATTTTTTTGAGAAAGCAGGATTGGACCGTCCCTGGATAAACTGAGGTTAAGGGCCTTGGTCAGGAGCCCAATGCTGAAATGGCTCTGCCGATCTTGGGTTCTGAACCGGCAACCATCTGATCATAAGCAGAGTCCCAGCCCACTGAGCCACACACCACCCCTGGTTATGTATTGATTCTGACCAATGGAGCTTGAAATTAAAATTACATGCACTTGCACAGCTGGAAATCTAGAAGGGCTGTGTGGGTCAGGGTTGCAGCTCATGGGTACAGTCTTTTTCTCATCGGGATTAGAAATCCCCCCCCATTCACACACACACCTGCACCTGTAGTTGTCTATAGCTTGTCCTCTGCTATTGAGCCGAGCTTTAGCTTCTTTCTGTGAGTGCGTGGGCGTGCCCTGGAAGGGGAAGGGAGGGGGGAGGGGGGGGCGCGGTCTGGCCCCCTCGTAACGCTAAGCCCTGCTTCAGCCGTCCACCGCTTTGTGTCCCAGGCTCCTGGCAGGGGGACGCGGACAATGCACTTCCTTATTTGGAGGGCCAGGAATTCGGTGATGGCGAATCGGGGCTTTGCGCTCTGCCAGTCAGGAAATACCCCATGGCCTGCCGCTCCTGAAGAACTGGGCTGGGATGCAGGGCCCTCAGACAATGAGCCGGATGCAGAATCCCGGCTCTAAGAACATGTACAGTGCTCCTCATGACCGGCGTCGAATCTAAATCAACTTTAACCTACGTGAAAATTATGTCAGCCTTTACATCATTTAGGATTGTATGGCTATTTAACGATATACCAAGGAACAGATGTGGCATGTATTAAATCTCCAGAATAGATGTATAAAATCCTTCCATTTTCATGGAGGTAGAACAGCCCAGGACCTGCACTGCATGGTCTGCTGGAGATCCATCTGCTGCATTACTGTGAAAACGGTAAAAAAGAAGTCGTAGAGTTTAATGTGCTACATTTCTCAGTAACCTCCAGTTCCGAGCTGCATGAAGAACATTAAAATAAAAAGCTTTTTAATTTATCTGTTGAAGCGGATGTTTGGTGGGGTGTGAAAATGAGGAATCTGATTAACTGGTTATTTAAGTCTGTTATATATTGTCATATACTTTACATGCATGTTGCTGTGTTTGGATAGATGTAAATGTGATTTATGAAGAGCCGGTAATTGATACGAAGGGTAGAAACCGCTTGTAGCACGAGTGTTATGTGGAGGTGATGTGCAGCACGCCCTGACTTCCAGCTTTTCACACTCTGTTTCGGAGCGTTATCCACATGGGAAATAAAAACACCAGATTTCATTTTAACAAGCTGCAAATGGGCAGATCAAGCGGCCGGACCATGACCAACCTGCCCCTGTTGTGATTTTTGGGTGTATATGAGTAGACAGGACAGATCTCAGGAAGGTGTGGAAGATCAGGAAAATTGCACAGATGATTTATGCAGACAATTTAAACACTCCGTTGTGTCGGGATGTACTGTAGCATGTTTCAAATATTTATTTTATAATTTTACCCATTTCACATTGTGTTACGGCTGTTTATTGCATAAACTCTCTGCACTGGCATCCTGTGCTGGGTGTCCTGCCTCCTATGCTGTCTGGGATAGAGTCCAGCCCCCCTCCCTCCTGCAAACCTGACACCAGGAGATGGATGGATATTTCAGCCATTGTAAAGAGGACCTGTGATGACTTGGCTGCACGTGTGTATCGGCCTCTCCCGGGCGGCTTTGGGCGTGTGTGACATCGACGCATGCGGTTCAGGGAGACCTCCGCTGTCTCGGAGGGTCCTGGCCGCCACCTCTGAGGCAGACCGTCTGCTTCCTCCATGGCTGACCCATTTAAACACTAATGCGTTATAGACGACCCGGACCGGCTGGGCCATTTTCACAGCAAAACCAACACTAAGCACATTATTTAACATGATGCATCTTCAGTTAGAACGCTATATTTACATGCATATAAAAATGTGCGACCTACTATAATATTTTCAGGACGTATATTTTCTTTGAGTTATTTATTCTTTTTAGCAGCTGTTTTTGTGAACTCTCCTTATGTGGAGAACTGAACACCCTTCTCTGGGTATTTAACCCTGTAACAGTCATGGTGTAGTTGCCGTAGTAGATGTTTGATGTCCCATAACTATTTAATTTGAGTGAATTCTGCTATTCTGAGCTTTGGCTGCCCCAGAGTCCGATGGGGGCCTCAATGAACAGTCCCCCCCCGTCTGCGTGTTTCTCTCAGCCTCACGTCTTTCTCCTGACTGCATGCATCTGAAAGATTGAGGATGATTTGTTGAACAGAACTGCCGCATTGCAGGAGAGGGGAAAAAAAACGGCGAGGATTTACTGAGGGGGTTCTGCTACGGAGTGCCAGTGGATTCTTTGGCTTCGGATCAGCACGAGTACCCGGCTGAAATACTGTTTATCTTCAGCGGTGTTGATACAGCCTTTCAGCAGTGTCTCCCTTACTGCACTCACTAGACATAATGTTTGGGAGTCTGCATAATTAGTGTCCCTGTTTTGGTTTTACCAAAGTATCCGAAATCACATATCTGCTCTAAATGGAAAACCACACCAAGGCTTTGTTAATCGGTGTACGTTACCGAATATATCTGCCGATCTCAACAGTCTGCTGTGTCTGGCGCTGCTCTCTTGGTGGAGGGCAAACCCAAATCGATCCGTTCCTGTTGTTGACACCTCCGGCGGCCATGTTGGGAGACAGGAGGCAGTGATCTACATTCTCAGCAGCCTTCAGGCGAAACGATGCCTCAGAACATCGTGGAAGGTGCTTTCAAGGCGTTAAAACACGTTAAATTTCCGTGAGGATAGTTCCTCCTGTCAAACCATGCCTTTCTGCTAGGATGAATCAGACCGAAAAAAGGTCAAAGTGAAAACTAAAATCCAATTTCAGCCTCCCGTTCCCGTAAGGAATCCCCGCAGAGGACGATCCCACCCGACCTGTTATGCGGAAAACAACCATCACTCACACTGGCGATTTTTTTTAACACTTCTTTAAAGTTTCGGAATCCGGATCGGATTTTGTGAGCACTGACCCGAGTAAATGAAAAGGAGAGGGGGGCCCACGTTTAGGGGCTGAATCTGAGCGCCCTGTCCCTGGCCCTCTTCCTGTTCAGCCCCCCCCTGACTGTGACCGCAGTGCAGGTATGCATGTGTACCTTTGGGATCCCGGCCGGGGTGGCCATCAAGCTCAAACTGAGCTGGTCCTCTGCTTTGCAGTGATTTTTTTTAACAGAATGAGGTTTTTTAACATTGATGGTTTTTCTCATTATACCCTGAACAGCTGGATGCTTTAGGATTTCGGCTACACAGTCCAGCACCCCATCCTTCATTTACAAAGCTCCACTTTTGACTGGCAATTTGTTCAGAAGGTGAACTCTTTTCTGGTCACGATATTTGTTTCCATTTATTTCTCTTTGAGCAATAAATCTCTTTGGTTGGCCCTTTTTTCCAGATTTTCACTCCGACGGTCAGGAGTGATTCTGTAGCATAGGGGTCCGTCTTTCTTGCCCCCCCCTCCCCGGGCTGCCTCAGATAGACCCCAGGCTCATGGCTGGAAGGACGAAGGGTTTGATGGTACGGATCCGAGGTGGCCAGGCTCTCTGTGGGATTGTTATCCCCACTAAAGCTGCCCTGTGCGCAAGTGCCAGCATTCAGCCTGAACCGGCCGGGGAATCTGGGAGGGAAGGGCTTGGATTCCATCAATGCCGCTTTCAGACTCAGCGGGAGCATTTTCCGATGGAAATAGGTGGGAAAATATGTGAGAGATAATTGCAGTTTTGAAGGGGAACTGGTCCTGAATATGTCACAATGCTTTATTGTTGTCTGTGTTTTTTTATTGTGTTGGTTAGGTTACAATCAGTGTTTGAGACAATTAGTGTGTGAGAATTTAATTTATCACGGTCTGCATCTTTAGCGACGTGGGCGCCCCAGACTTAACAAGGCCGGTCTCATTTCTGCCCTTTCAAATTACTCTTGGCTGCCCGTTCTCATTCTAGACTATTCACCGCTCTGGCACAGCTTGCCAAATCGCTTCAGGTTTCACTCTGCCATTTGCATTCTCTACCTGCTCTTAAAGAGACAGTATCCATTGTTCCTTGTGTTGCTTTTCCTCTGGGTATGTCGTGTAAGTGACCAGAGCTATATTGAATTATTCACTCATTTCATTAATGTTTTTTTGCTTCAGCAAAAAGTAAAATGCAAACATGTCTTTCTGAATATTTTGAATAATCACTATGAAATTCAGGCTTTAGTCACCTGAAGCCTTTTCTAGATTGATAAAAGTTAAGGTGTTAAACGTGAATAATTTATAATCGATTAAAACGTTTGTAGTAGTAATTTTTATCATCTTTCTGTGTTTCTAAGCATATTGGCAGATTCATTCCTGAACACCAATGAACCGTAAATGCTGAGTGGTCATCAGAAATCCATCCATCCATCTCCATTAACCGGCACAGCGTCACAGTGAGCCAAAGGGATACCCCAGGGGCACCCTGAACGAGATGCCCGTCCATTCATTTGGAGACCCCAGTACAGCTAAACTTTATATCTTATCATTACAGATAAATTATGTTTGTTTCAGTGTAGAGATCTAAATTCTACTGTATGTAAAGTATTCTGTTTAATGTTTCTTCTAGTTCTTCTAGTGATCTTTAACAAAATGTACACATAAAACATCCTCCCCTCCATTAACCATCTCAGCTTATACAGCACAGAGCCTTGAGCCTGGAGCAAGAATGAGGCACCCGGCAGGGGACACCCTGGATGGGGTGCCAGTGCATTCCAGGGGGCAGGCTCACACACACAATACGGGCAGTTTGGAGACACCAATTAGTCTAACGGCACGTCTTGGTTCAGCAGGCGGAAACTGGAGCACCAGGAGAACATGACAGCTGTACCCACCCAGCAGGGGGCAGTATTCAGACCCCCAGCCCTGGAAGTGCATGGTTTTGTACTTGTCTTGCATTCCTCCTCAGGCTAACCTATTTTGGATTGTCGGTCTGTACTTCTCAGAGAATATCGCTAATTAAATGTTAGACGTTAGCATTGAACAGCATGCCTACAACCTTCTCGTCATGAGCAGGCTTTGTTCAGTCTTTGTTTGTTTTTCCATTTATACCAATGCCATTCCAACAGAACACCACATTTTGATTGGATACGATGCATGAAAAGGAGTCTTTAAATATCAGGTATTTGGATATAATGGAAAAAAATCACTCCGTGATCACTCCATAAGAAGAGCTGTGATTGGGGAAAAAATAAGAGTGAAACTGTGCCCTCCAGGAATCCAAAGGCCTCACAGGCTAAAGCATCACAATTCTGAGCACGCAGTAGGTCCCTTTCTGACCAATCACTGTCAAGTCAGGCTTTAATTTCTAGCACAACCAAGAGTCTGATAAACTTCCATTAGTTACTCATGGATTAAACCTCAGCCCAACATTTCCTATGTACACACTGGATATAAAAAATCTCAACGTATCGTTTTGAGAAGCAACTGTCGCTGCACTATAGTTATTGCATAACTGAATAGATAAGAATTTATAATATCACACATACCAAGCCTGTTCAGTTTACTACAGTTATTTTATCAGCACGTTTTAGTACTTCTGGGAACATGGTATCACTCCATATTGCACATTCTGTGAGATTCAACCATAACGGGGCATATCTGCAGTTCAACTAATTGTTTTCAGCTTATATTTTTGCCATTTTATGGTCAAATTGATGTTATCTATAAACCGTAAGTTATTTTCCCGTGACCCTGACCAGGATAAGTGGCTAGAAGATGGATGGATGGAAGTGATTTTGATCTGAGAGCGTGCATTGTGCGCTCTTCAGCACCCTCTGTTGGAGTAAGGAGGAAGTTTTGACAGAACGTGATCCGTCTGGAAGACGGTTATGCGACCTGAACACTGCCAGACAGACAATAGAGTCCATGAATAAGTAATGTATATGAATATGGTAATGAATGCGGTTCAGGAAATTCAGCATGTGGGTTTAACAGCCAGGCCGTTCTGAGGTGCTCATTCCACGCTTTCATACTCCGCTGAAAGTATAAAAAAAGACACGGAAGCCCACAAGGTCATGCTAACTGGTGACAAAGGAATACATTTTGAAGACTGGAAAACAACAGACGGAGTGAGAGAAATAGAAACGGCAGCGAGAAGACGGCGTGGGGGGACCGGTGGCAGTGACCTATTCCAAGTTTTGACCATACCCTGAAGTTAAACGGTATACAACAATGTGACACAAATATTTTTTCCATAGCTGGAAGACGGCTCCCAATCAGAAAGATCGTGGAATTATTTCTGTCCTTTTAAAATTTTCATTTGAGTCTCCCTGTAATCTTGGCGCACTCATCCTGCTCCCCCGTTATCGAGGACAGGATTATCTTCCTTGGAATACAAGCTTGCTGCCCCAGGGACACAGAAAGCGAGAGGGAGAGAGGCAGCATGGGTCTCCGTGGTCTTTCACTAACCACAAAGATCCAGGGCCGTCTCCTGCTGGGCAGGAATGCCCACAGGAGGACCGGTCTCTGCTCCCCCTGCAGGCCTAAGACCTAATTACAGCTGCCTTCCACGGCTTGTCCCTTTGAAGCTGTGCTCTCCCCCCCTCTCCTCTTACGGAATGGGATATTACCATTTGGTGTAGTTGGTTTTGGAGAGTGAAGGAGACAGGGGGTTCCAGCAGGGGGGATTTCGACACACGGAGTGCATTTGCCTATGTCAGGCCAGTCCCCTTCTGCTGGCGGTTTTCTCCCACGTGGGACTGGCAGGGTCACTCGTGATGTTTGTACTGTCGCGCTGTTGACTTTAACTGTGTACTGTGATTTGCTGCTTAAATAAACTTAACAAGGGAAAAATGTGCTCATGTGTACTAATGCGCTCTGTTTTCTAGGCAAATTTCATTGCAAGTATGACTTTATTAAATTATTTAAATGCACTGCTATTAACAGTTACAATTCCATTTTTTATATATTAATGCTGTATTGGATTGTATTGCAGTGTGGCCAAGCTGGTATCTTTGTGTCGCAGAATCAGAGAATCCCAGCTCTTTGTGTGTATTTAGGGTTTGTCTCAGTTTTCTTTGAGTCTTTGGTTATTTGGCCTGGCCAGATATCTAATGTTTAAGGTGAGCTGGTGAGCTGTGAGTTTCCCATCAGTATGAGTGTCTTTGCATGTCCTGTGATTGGCTGACGTCCCATCCAGGGTTGTCCTGTGATTGGCTGGCGTCCTGTCAAGGGTGACCCCGCTTTATGGCCTGCTCCAAATGTTCCGTACAATCTGTAAATTTGACAGGGTAAGTGGCCATTGAAATGGCCGAATGTGTGATATTTCAGCCTAATATGAAATTCAATGCAATTTAATATGAAGCGCAGTGCAATTTAAAAAAATTCAATTTAAGAGGAAATATAATGCAATATAGAAGATATACTTGATGGGAGAATTTGGATTGTTATTATTTCCTTTTGAAAGTGATTTTTCCCCACTATAATAACCGCATATATTGTAGCATTTATTCAGTCACAGTAAATTCATTAGGCTGAATGTCAGGTTACTGTGTTATGGGTCCTATTATTCAGATGATAGCACTCATTCAAAGGAACAAGGCCGGTCTCTAAGGATATTTTTACCCATTTATTCAGTTGGAGTGATTTATCTGAAGTACAGATCTCCAGGGTATGACAGCGAGGCTGCTGGCAGGGACTCAAACCAGAGACCGTCAGGATGCGACTCTACTCTGCTACGCTACTCGCTGCTAATCACGTTTCCTGCTCTGTCTGAGCCACTGTTCGCTTTGCAGCGACATCACGTTAATTTCCCTTTAAAAATCCGCAGAATCTTGAGTTTCTCCTGTGGTGTTCCTCGATGGGAATGTTAAGGTTAATTAATACAGGATTCTTTCATCAACATTATCCCTTTTATTGAAAAAAATGTAACAGAAACAGACATACAATGCGACTTGTATCAGGTAATATAAAGTCAGATTTGGAACGGTTAATAATAATGAATGGAATGGAATGGTTAATAATAAAAATAATCATTTTTCTGCTCCTTTTTCTGGGCAGGGTCGTTAAATGAATGACAATAATTGAAAATAGAAGTTGATGTATGTGGCACACTGTTCTCGACTTGAGGGTTTGAGTGGGTGGCCAGTGGTGACCTCTGCTGGTGTCTTCCATAAATTGCAGCTTTGAAACCTGCCTCTGAATTACTTTTTATTTGACCATAAGGTGCAGGTGAGCTGTGTATGCACGCCTGTTGACCACATCACAAGTCTTTGGAAGAATTTTTCAGTTAATTTCCCCGACTCCTGTGACTGTGCTGGGGAGCTTCCAGTTTACTTTATAACGTTCATATTGTTTTGTGTTGCCATGGTGACAAACAGCGGCATCATGAGGTGAATGAAAGCTGTCTGTGGTCTGGCCTTTCAGACTCAGGGATCAGCCGATGGTGCTGATGATGCATTTACCTCAAGGCAGCTTTGTTAGCTTTGTTGTGAACTACAGCTTCTCCTTCCGGTGTGAGCTATGTCAGGCGGTGGCATTGTGGGTACAGAATCAGGTGGCAGGTAACTGGTATGTCGAAATCACTTAGCATTTAGGTCACTACAGCTGAGTGCTACATAGAAACGTCACCTCTGCCTGTTCTCTTGCATTTTCTCCATATAAAGGGATTAGCCAGGTGCCTCGCTTGAATCCTCAGTGGACTCACTGTTTCTTCTGGGGTCAGCTCCAAACCCCCGCTGCCTCGGGAGTCTTTTTCCTACTGAGTTCGGCACTTAGACATTCTGGCATTCTCCATGGCCACCACTTTGCCATAATTGGCCCGTGACAGGAAAGGTCCAAGCATTCCCAGATCGGAGCTTTGGCGGAAAAGCCCCGGCACAGATTCTCAGAGCTCGACTTTCTGACGTGAAGGACAATGTCAGTCCCTCAATTCAGACAAATCTTTAATATCCACTGTTAGCCTCATTCACAAAACTACTACAGTACAACTATTAAAATAAAGGCTTTTAATCTTTGTTAAAGGCATCCGGACAGTTGTGTTGCTGCAATAAGCACATCCGGTCTAACATAAATAAATCCTAAATATTGTTCTCCATTTATGTATAGTGAGTCAGATCTTATATACCCAGTCAGCTTCAGCATTATCACGGATTAGTGATACTAACCTTCTCGTATGAAGACTAATGTTTGCTTTATCTTTCAGTGCGGTTTGGTGTCTAGGGGTTCATGTTCGTTTGTCCCACTTTTAGGGCTCTGAGTGATTGATTGGAAGGGGTCCAGGGGGGCAATCATATTAGGGAAAGTCTCTTTGGCCCTGCCCACTTTAAGCAACCCTGCACCCGATTGGCTGGAATAAAGGCCCGCCTCCTTGGGTGGTGCCGCCCTTCTCTCATTTTTAGGCAGGTCAGAGGACTCTCTGAGTCCCTGGTCAGAATCTTTGGGATGGACACTGCTGCCATAACTCCCCTCCCAACCCCCCCGAATGTTATCAAGCATTTCTCTGTGCTCCTTTTGTCTGCGTAAATTGTTTGCCTGTCATTTACAGAATTGGAAAGCTAATGCCACCAAATCTGAGTTTTTCACCATTGGCGATGTTACTTTGTAACAAATATATATCAAGTTAGATTTACATAGAAAGAACAACTCAGGTGAATTAAAGTTTGACAGTAAGTTTATAATGAAAAGCCAAAAAAAAATCACTGGAACATGAGCTGTGTTCACCTGTGACATTATATCACATTGTAGCCAAACTTATTACCATTGTGTAAGTTTGTAAATATTTATTTATGTCAATTCTGGATCAGTGCTTCAGTTAGAAACATTATGAACCTGCCATAGAAACATTTAGCATGAGATTCTAACAGAAAATGTTTTAGCCAGGGTAACTTGATAATGCCTGACAATTCCTGGTTGTTTTAGAGTAAAACCTTTGGAAGCATAAGTGTCATAAAAACAAGAGATTTTGGGAGATGCAGGAAAAGGGCCGTGGCCCCTTTAAGCAGCTTGGCTCCTTTTAGAGACGAGCGCTTTCTGGCGGGCGGCTCGCGACCTGGCGGCTCGTGCTCCTCGGCAACAAACCGTCAAGGAGAACGGCGAACTTCCCCAGCCGGCACACAAACAGCGGGGGGGCGGCAGCCAGTCACACCGTGTGTCCTTATCAGCCAATGGAATGCAACAGCTGCGCATGGGGCCCCGAGGGTGGGCCGGCCGGAACCCCCCTGACAGACCCCCACCCTCCCCTCCCCTCCCCTCGCGGGGCGAGTGAAAGGCAGCTCAACTCAAAAGTGCAAGAGGCACAGAGAGCGACTTGGCTGGGTTACACATTAAAAACAGTGGAGGAGAGAGAAAGGGAGAGGAAGGGGGGACGGGAGCGAGAGAGCAGGGCACTTTGAAAGGAGGAGGAGGAGGAGGAGAGACCACACTGAGGGGAAGAAAGAGAGGGAGAGGGAGAGACAGAAGGGGGGCAAGGAGGACTGGGGCAGAGAGATACGGGAATACTCAATGGCTACAGAAGAGACGGCCGGGGGTGCCCGCAAAGCCACCAAGAGCAAACTGTTTGAGTTCCTGGTCCATGGAGTGGTGAGTTGGTCCCGTCAGCGCGCGCGCGTGTGTGTGTGTGTGTCGGTGTGCACGTGTGTGTCGGTGTGCGAGTGGGAGAGCGAGCCCCCGTGAGCGCCCGATAGCTGGGAAAGCCGCGTGAAGGTTATTTCTAGCCTCCAGAATGCCGTTTCGCTTCTTTTTAAAGACAAGGGGGAGTGGAGAGGAGCGGAGAACGAGGGAGGGAGCGAAGGAGAGAGGCAGCGATGGGGAGACTGAGGGAGCAGGAGAGGCAGCCGAATCCCTGGGCGTCTGAGTCTCTGCCGGGACCCACCAGGAGACCCGGATGGTCACTTTGTGCACCTTCAGACCTGACCGGAGCCCAAGCGCCTTTGAGTGACTCTGGTTCTAGTTCATAACAGGCTGTACTGGAGCCCCCAGGGCCGGTCTGATCAGCATCTGGGGAATTAAGTGTCTTTTTCTGATGCATCGCTTTATATAGGAGCCGGACAGCCTCCTGCTCTCACTGACTGAGTTAAACATAGTGTGGAGAAAATAAGCTGAACAGCGTCTCTCTATTTTGGTACAGTTTAAGTTTAGATGATATTTACCTCATTAGTGACTGGCTGTTTGTGTATATTTTTATTGACAAATAACTTTTTGGTTAGCCTCTGGGACTGGCTCTGGACCCCCCGCAACCCTGAATGGGATAAGTGGTTATAGAAAATGGATGGATGGATGGATGGATGGAAGTTTTTGATTCAGTTTGAGCGCAGTCAGATGAACCACATTACGGGAGAGGTGGGGGAGGCAGGGGGGTTCAAACTCAAAAACTCAGCTAGAATCCAGCAGGATACAAGCAGTGTCTGGATATTTGGCCAGTGAGTTTGGAGTTTAGTTTGTTAGGAAGGTTTCTATTGAAATGCGGTAGAAGGTCTGCCAGGCTGCTCTACCTAGGGTTTTTGGTGAGATGTTCATCTTGTAAAAATAGGAATATTATTTATCAATATTAATTATTTTTTATTATTAAATAGTAATCATATTATTAAGAATAAAAATATTCTTTTTAAGCATGTTGTGTTGTGATTCATGGATGTCCACAGCTTTCAGAGAATGATTTGTTCCTTATATCTACACATATTTCTTGTTCCTGGAACATTTCACTGCTTTATGGAGGGTGGAAGTGCATCCCATAGATAGAGTTTGACAGTGGGGGTCAGTTCTCTGTTAAGATAACGGCCGTCCCTGGTTGTTGAGGCTCTTCCGCCTCATTTAGCCTTGCTAGGTGTCCTCCCCGTCAGCAGTGCCCCCACTCCCCCGATCAAACACTGCGTGACGCTACCACGCGCTGTAAGGACTTCCTGTGACGTCGATCATGCGTAATCTGAATCGAGATCGATTTATTTTTATATAGTGCCTTTCCCCACGGGGGATTTGAGTTTGGCCTAGAGGTGAGCGGAGTGTGTGTAAGGCTGGATATCACACTCATGGATATCACACGCTGTTACGACTGTGCAGAGATTCAGCATGTCTGTTGCACTGTCGATAATGAATGCGGTGTCGTTTAAGTTGTGTATATGCTGAAATACTAAGCCGAACGCTGTCACTTGTGAGCTTCCTGGGCTCTGTTGGGCCGTGTTCTGGAGGGGCAGGACCCAAATGATTTATGGGAAGATTGTACCGGGTCGGTGCGCTAATTAACCTTGATGAGGCTTTCGCTACTTCCAGGCTGGTTTTCCCCCCATTACTCTTTTTGACTTCCTGTATCTCTGCTGCAGTCCCTCACCTCTGAAGGTGTGGTGACGTGGTGACAGTGACAAATGGGTCGGTGCCACAGCTGGGCTGCTCCAGAGACCTTAGAGAGCAGAAGCAGTGACTCTGGCATCCACATCCAGAGCCGGCAGGTCACCTCGCCATTCCTGTATGCGGTGTAAGCGCCCTTATTCATGAAGCTACTAAGTGACTATTAATTGGTTCTGAGTTAGCGCACTGTGACGATTCTCCAGATACTCACCCAGAGAACAATTTTGTTATCACTTAATGAGTCATGTCCCCAGTAATGTCCTATTAGAGACAGTGACAAGAATGCCACCAGCTACATCTATGGACATAATGACTCCTGTCATCGTTTTTGAGCAAACACGCATAGATATTACGGTGTTATTGTTACCTTGAAAAATAACATATATATAAACATTCAGGTGAAAATATTAGCATATTTACGGTTTTACCCCCGTTTGCCAGCATAGCCATCACCAGGGAGCTGCCAGCGGCTAAGGCCGGTACACGCTGAGGTGTGCTCCCCAAGTGCCATTTGAGCGCTGTTGCCATGGAAATGGGCGAAACGTGTTTTTTTTTTCGATTACTTTTGCCTCTTCTCCCTTGACTTTTGGTAGATTGGACCTGCTTTCCCTTTGTAGTTTATGCCTTTCAAAGGGGAAATTGTGTAGCCTGTTGGCAAGACGACATGGCCGGGTTTGATTGAATTTTTTAAAGAAAATTCTGGAAAGGAGGAATTCCTAGTCATGGTTCCTGGTCACATGTTCCCAGACTTATAGCTCCCCATGCCTGCCGCATCCAACATCCTCCATGCCCACTGCCTTCTCCGCCTTCTGTGCCTGGCACATTCTCCATCCTTCGTGCACACCATGTCCACATCTTCCATGCCTTCCAACCTCTACATCCAGTATGGCCTCTGCATCCTTCATGCCCAACCCATCCTACATGCCCACCATGTCCTCTATCCTCCTTGCTCACCATGTCCTCCATCCTTGATGCCCACCACATTCTCCAACTTCCATGACGAATGCGTCCTCCATCCTTCTTGCCCACCACATCCTCCATCCTCTATGCCCACAGTGTCCCCTTTCCTCCATGCCCACCACATCCTCCATACTCCATGGCCCCATATCTTCCTTGCCCACCATGTCCTCTATCTTCCATGCGTGCCACATCCTCCATGCCCATCGGGTCCTCCACATTCCATGACCACCGCATCCTCCATGCAAGCCGCGTCCTTCATGTCCACTGCATCCTCCATCCTCCATGCCTGTCACGTCCCCCATCCTCCATACTTACCACATCCTCCATCCTCCTTCCCTGCTACATCCTCCATCCTCCATATCCGCCATGTCCTACATCCTCCATGCCCACCGCATCCTCTATGCTCTGTGTCTGCTGCGTCCTCTATCCTCCTTGTCTGCCTCGTCCTCCATCCTTGGCAGATCTCACTATGTGGGCCTGAAGCTGATGATTTGGTAGTGAGCCCGGCCTTCTCTATCATACTGGCTGCGGTTCACTTTGGCTCTGTTTAGGCATGGTGCTCTATGCTCCATCAGATTGGGAGCAGCACGGTATGGACGACAGGCACTGAGGATTCACACCCCTGCGGTTCTGGGTTTGGTTTCCAGCCCTGCTCTATATAAGTGGAGGCTGCAGGTTCTCCACATGTTCATGTGGGCTTGCTCCAGCACCTCCAGGTTCTGGCTGTTTAGGATGAGTTTTCCTCTCTGTATTTGCCCTCTGATGGCCTTGTGTGCTTGTGTCTATTTCAATCTACTATATAACACCCATTGCTACCATACCATGCTCCGTGTGGTCTTGCCTAATGGAAACATTTTTGTGTATGCACCCCCTTTTCTTTTTCATTTTGGTGTATGCACCCCCTTTTCTTTTTCATTTTGGTGCATGCACCCACTTTTCTTTTTCATTTTGGTGCATGCACCTCTTTCTCATCCAAATAATTTTACTTACCTACCTCCTTTGCATTTTTGTGCACGTACCTTCTCTTCCTCATAATAGTGCATATACTTCCTCCTTATCATTTTACTTACGTACCTCCTCCTAATTTTAGTGCATATACCTCCTCCTTATCGTTTTACTTACGTACCTCCTCCTCATTTTAGTGCATATACCTCCTCCTTATCGTTTTACTTACGTACCTCCTCCTCATTTTAGTGCATATACCTCTTTCTTATCGTTTTACTTACGTGCCTCCTCCTTATTTTAGTACATGCACTTTCTCCTCATTTTACTGTATGAACCTCCTCCTTCTCCTTGGCGTTTTACTGTAGGCAGCGCCTTCTCTTCCATCCTCCTATGAAGGCTTTATCTCAGTCTGATATAAAGGCACTGGAGGCTCAGTGCTGATCTATAGAAGGGGACGCCGTGTTTACATATGGATATTCCACTCCATATGGAAAAACTGCAATTCCCTGTTTATTTTATGCTATGATGCCCTGTTATTTCCTTTGATTCGCACAGCGTCCATGGTGCCACACCCTATATTTCCCAATATTTCACGTTTCTTGGTTGTGAGCCCCACTGGACCATGTTATACCAAATATGGAGATGTTGCTGTACAGTTAATCTCGACACATTCCCGCACCACTGAGAATGGCCGTGCGTCGCGTGCGTGGTTTTTCAATGCTGCACATTGTGATTGTTACCTTTGCGGGTTTTACTGCAGGTGTCCTGGGAAGGCGAGAAGAGGAACAAGGGCAGCTTTTCATTCCATGTGGCAGTAATGAAAAGCTGTATTTAAATGTGCTCAGTCTTTTGCCCCCCCTCCCCCGTTAATATGCCCCCCCCTTGCAGCCCCATCACCAACCTGATTACCGCGCTCACCTGGGGATGTGGGGGCGCCGTCAGGCAGGGGAGAGCTCTCTGACAAAAGGCAGACGGTTCGCTTGTTAGGGGTGTCCCCAGCAATGAGCCCCCCCCCCCCTCCCCCAGTGACACGCTTCGGGGTGTGCGCCTGTGCCGCACCACTCTCAGTAATGGGGTCGAATCTCTCTAATTATCCGTGGTTTAGGAGCCCACCGGGAGCCCGTTTATGGGGGGGGGGGGGCCTCATTTCAAAACCAAGCCTTTGTGTTTGGAGTCAGACGTAGGCTGCCTTATGTGTATGTGGCCCCTGGTGAGCTTTGTGGGGGTTGGCAGGGGGAGGTGAGTGTGGGTTTGTGTGGGGAGTAGCCCCCTTGACTGACATGTACGAGTGCAACTCGTGGGGGAAGGGGGGACGGGAAAGTACGCAGTACAGTGCGTAGCTTTGTTCTTGGGGCCTGGAGCTCTTATGGGGTCCTAACATTAGCCCCCTGTCCGGACGTGAATTAATGTGCATTCACACGGTAGATCATGGCTGGCGCTGTAGCTTCACACTTCACACACTTCAACTCATTCACACACAATGAGTTTTATTGGCCAAGTAAGGTGACTCCTACAAGGAATTTGACTTGACGTTTCGCTCCGTTACAATCAAGACAAACAATAAATCATTAGTATTCCCTAATTGAAAAAATATTTTCTTGAATTCCTTGGAATGAGATATTTTGTCACGAGGCACATCGCTGTGTTTTAATTTGAACTTTAGTCTAATGTGTGTGGGTGCAAATGCTGTTAAGATGCTGGAGTGTAGACAGGGAGGGAAATGTGTGTCCATTTCAGGGTTAATTAGTCATCGGTGATTGAGCACAGAAGCCTTCTATATCAGTTCCCGTTACAGAGCAGTCAATGGTCATTCGGAAGAGCTGAAATCAAGAGCCTCAGCCCAGTCCTGCTCAGCTTACAGGGGGGACAAGGGGGCCCCCTCGCTACTGTAAAAAAACCTTGGTTAGCAGTACAGAGATACTGCTATTGAGGGTGACATACTACCGTCAGTAACATAACTTCGCATACATGTGAAGTCACTCATTTGCCTGTAAAATGAAAGAAGAAAACATTTTCAGGAAGGATCATCTTGAAAATCATATTTGCATCTGGGCATATTTGCAAGTCTGGACATTGTGTCTTGTGACCGCCTGCAAAGTGGCTCACCTCACGCTTGTGTCACACTTGGGGCATGTCTGTGCTATTGGGGGGGTTGGCTTCTCCCTAAGCTGCTGCGTGTTCAGCCAATCTGAAGAGGGGACTGGCCCGACACACATGTGCGTACGCTTTACAGCCCAGTTTGTTTAGGTTCTGCTAGATTCCAGTTCAAACCACCGGCGGTGAAGCGCCAATGTGCCCCCCCCCCCCCCCCCCACTCTCTTAGATATTCAGTATAATTTTATTTCGGCTGGCAGATTTACATTTTTTCTGCAGCCAGTATGAGCCAGCGAGTCGGCCCAGCCTTCAGCTCACATTACCCTGCGAATTTGCCCCAAATGGAATGCCGCCCCGTGCGGCAGGGGCGGTAACTCACAGGAAGCAGGGCTACCGTGAAGTCGCTGCGGGTTCGGACTCTTTTTTTCTCCCTGTGAGTCTTCATTTTTAATCACCTCACCTGCGGCTTGTGCATTCCGGAAGGTTCCAGGGCTCAGTGCCTTTGCTGTGACATTGCGCCCTCCGTCTGACGGGCATGGATTCCCTCCATATGCTCTGGCCGCCTCCCGTCTCGTGGTTAATGAGAGGAGTGTCTGCACCACGCTTCCCAGCTCTGTCATTAGTTGGGAGGAAAAATACAGACCGGGCCATATCCAGAGCGGCACAGAATCCCAGGGAAATTTACAAAGTTATTACGAGCTTTTTTTCTGATAGATCTCTTACCAAAAAGGCAGCAATGCAAATATTTGGTGGGTGTGATTTTATTAATAATTCGACATTCTGATATAGTATGAGGTTCCAAAAGACTAAATTATGTCCATCGGTTTAGAAAATAAATCACTGGAAATCTAAATTAAACGTATTATAATAGTATTGTATTACTGTTGCCAGGCATGCTGGGTGATATTCCGTGTCACGGATTTTTGCCTCACAGCTCCGGGTTTGAGTGTCATTTCCGGCATGTTCTCTCTGTTTCATCCAGGGGTTAATCCTGACTCCTAATCTAGTGTGGTGGGGGCAGGTAAATTGCCCCCGGTGTGTGGATGGATGGATGGATGGATGGATGGATGGATGGATGGATGGATAGCCAGGGAGGGTTAGTCCTCCCTACCTACCCCCACTAGGCCCCCACAATGGCTGCCTTGTCAGTGCATACCTGCCCCCCACCCCCCAAAGTTTGGGCTTCCTACAGTCAGACTGTAGCACAGCAAGTCACAAGTGAGGAAGGTGCTCCATGAGAATTTTAAAGCAGGAATATATTTGTATATATGCTGTCAGAACGGCGGTTCGTGAAATCCCACGGTCCACATGACAGCTGAGCTGTGCCGGATTCTGCTCTCTAACACGCTGTTTCTAGAAAGTTCCCCCTTGATCTCACTCTGAAAGGTTCTCTGCCCCCCACCCCCCCCGCCCGCCCCGCGCGGCCGCGGCCGGCCCCCGCAGGCCGGGGGTGCCCGGCCAGCGCCCGCCCAGGGGGCACGCGGCGGCGAGGCCCACGCGGACCCACCGGTA
>JAODLD010000001.1:28142694-28165690 GCA_026781065.1 Mormyrops boulengeri
CCCCCCCCCCCCCCCCCCCCCCCCCCCCCCCGCCCCCCCCCCCCCCCCCCCCCCCCCCCCCCCCCCGCCCCCCCCCCGCCCCCCCGGGGGGGTTGCAGAGTGTGTGACGAGATTTAAAAAGCATCAAGGGGCCAACAGGGGTGCCTGCCGAAAATGCAAATGGGCGCTTCATCCCCAGTGCTTGGGAAGTTAATTCCGGAAGCTTCCAGATTGTGTGACCACCAGGAAAACATTTAAATCGTTATTTTCGGCTGTGCCCTGTGCTTCCCTGGGATAGGCGCCAGGCTCTTTGTGACCCTCTATGGATAAGCGGATGGAGGGATGAGAGACTATTTAGGTTTGCGGGAGCCACTGTAGCGATAAGTGCGCCTGATTCGTAGAGAGCGCCTATATTATATCAAACACTCCAAAGCCAAGAGCTCCCATTGTTGCTGTATGACAGATCCAAGCTGTGCGCACAACGCCTGTTCGGGAGTGAGCGGGACTCGTGTTCAATGACATCGTGTCCCTGTGCCTGTTTCGGGGCCAGTTTCCCTGCTGGTCAGACCTAACACCTGGGATTAACTTTGAGAAGGACATTGTCCTTTGCGGTCTCTGTCTGAAACATAGACCAGAGAATAGGGGTCACCCCTGAGGTCATGATAAACAGGACCCAGTCAGGCTGACTTCTTAAGTGGGCAGCCCAGGGTATCTGATGGTGTTCAGCAGCTTCTGGGGGTGCTGGGTGGAGCTCGCCTTACCTGTTGTGTGTCCATAGTCTAAGGGAGCATGATCAGGCCACAGAGACCAGGTCTGCGTATATCAGATAAGAAGCCTCATTCATCATGTGGTCACTGTACAGTATTATGGAATGGGTCAGTATATTATGGGACACACAGTATATTATGAGGGCAGCGTGTGTCTCAGCTGGAATAGGATGCAGTGTTTGTGATTGGAAGATTGCTGGTTCAAACGGCAGCATTGGCAAAGTCGTTTGGCTTTTGGGCCCCTGAGCAAGGCCCTTAACCCCAATTGTACTAGGGATCATTCGTCGCTTTGTACAAAAGCACCAGGTACATAAATTTGTGATTGTTAAATGGGACAGTTGTGGAAATAAGCATGCAGTGGTGCCCTTAGCAAAGCGTAGTCTCAACCGTCACATTTAGGCAGTGGGCCACTCCAAATAGCTATGGGGTACCTGATGTTCTGTTGCAGGGATGTCGTGAAGGTCGGGGTCTGTTGCAACTGTCTTTGTTTGTCCTGCCAGATCCGCGAGCTGGTCCCAGAATCCCAGGCCTACATGGACCTACTGGCTTTCGAGCGCAAACTAGACCAAACCATCATGAGGAAGCGAGTGGACATTCAGGAGGCCCTGAAGAGACCAATGAAGGTAAACCCGACTAACCTGTCTCAGTGGACCAGTTGAGCAACTGTCATGTATTAAGGACACCTTTAGCCTACCATTGGTTCTCAGCATGCACCGGGTTTTTTTTATAGGTCATCCTTACACAGCCAACAAAATCTAATCAAATCGGGTATGGAGAGCCCCAGAAACCTTATGTGGTCCCATGGGGTATCGACAATCATGACTTGAAAAGGCTGGGTGTGACTTTTCATGAGAACCTCATTAAATATGGCTCCCTGGGAGAGAGGAAAAGAGAGGAAGCTGCAGAGGACTAGATAAAGACCATGGCATGTTCACACCAATGACTCCACATACAACCAGCATACCTACCAAAATATAGCAATTATTAAAAAGTCATCTGAAATGGTGAATTGTTTTTTATTTATTTTTTTATCTAATGTTCGGGCTCCTACTAGATACAAAATATTAAAACCATGCTGTACAGAAAACGAGAACTGCTGCCTTCAGTATCCCACATGTTGTCTGCTTTTATCTGCAGCAAAAACGTAAGCTGAGGCTGTACATCTCCAACACTTTCAACCCGGCCAAGCCTGATGCAGAAGACTCTGATGGCAGCATAGCATCATGGGAACTGCGAGTAGAGGGCAAACTGCTAGATGATGTGAGTTTTTTTTTGTTTGTTTTTATAATTTCTTATGTTTACCACGCTAATTTGTGAGCTCTCTGTCATATTTAGGCTGACTCCTTTTGCTCATACTTTTCTTGAACCTGCTACTTTGGGGGCTGCCATTTTTATATCGTATCCCAAGTATTCATTTCAACCAGCACCTCATTTGAGGCCCTTAAGAAGCTATATTCTGTAGACTGACCATTAAATTGGCACCCCATAGTACAAGCTGGGGGGCATGTCCCCTGGGGGGGTGCAAATTTACCTCCGGGTATGTCCCAGTGGTTAAACTAATGTTAATTTCGTAGATGAAAACTATGACGAAAATCGTCAACACAGACTTTTTAATGAAGAAAATGAGACAATAATAAAATACACATTAATATATGAGGCCAAAATCTGTGACAAAATGTACTGACATTTCTGTCAACGAAGGAAAATGAGACAAAAATGTCAGGAAGTGACAGTTTGACACTGATACAATCATAAGGAATATCTTTAGTTAGTTGATTGTAGTTGCTCATTAGTGGAAAATGGTTGGAGCACAAATGTCATACTTGCAAAAAGGGGGCCTGGCAGAAATAGTTTGGGAACCACTGCCATAATGCTGTACATGACTGCATGCCATATCAAAGAGGCACACAGTTCCACTGCCTTTCCACGCCTTGGTAGATCAGACTACAACCTAGTGTACCTCTACCCACAACACAAACAAATGGTGGAGATTACTATAAAGAGTGTGTAAGGAGGTAGTCAGTGGAGACCAGCGCAGCTCTGCCGGACTTCTTCGAAACAACCAACTGTAAAGATCTCTGTGAAGCACATGGTGAGGACTGCGTCACGGACTATATCAAGTTCTGTGTCAACGAAATTGTTCCTGTAAAGTCTGTACTCTGCTTCCCCAATAATAAGCCCAGGGTCACCAAAGACATCAAGGCCCTCCTGATTGAGAAGGAGAAAGCGTTCAGGTTGTGTGACAAAGAAGGGGCAAAGAGGATGCCCAGAGAGCTGTCAGTCAAGATCGGCAAGGAACAGAAGAAGCTTGAACGGAAGCAGGAGGAAGTTGGAACGGAAGCTCCAGCAG
This sequence comes from Mormyrops boulengeri, assembly GCA_026781065.1. NCBI lineage: Eukaryota > Metazoa > Chordata > Actinopteri > Osteoglossiformes > Mormyridae > Mormyrops > Mormyrops boulengeri. The sequence goes on from JAODLD010000001.1 coordinate 28,145,791, forward strand.
AACAACATCAGAGAGGTATGGAGGGCCATGAAGTCCATCAGCAGCTACAAGTCCACAGGCTGGTGACAGAGGGTAATGTGGATACAGCTCTTCAACAGATTTGACTGGCCAACTCCGCTGAATCGTCATGGCTGAGAGTCCCCTTCCCCCTATCATCCTACTTTACCCGTCCTATTTCCCATCCTATACCTGCTTCTGCCACCTGCTGTTCCAATATCTCCAAGGACCAAGTGAAGAATGAACTGTGCAGACTCCGCTCAGGAAAAGCAGCAAATCCTGATGGCATCAGTTCCAGTGTGCCCAGGACTTGAACCTCCCAGTTCTGTTGAGTTCTACAGAGCATTTTTAAACTGGGCCTCCGTTTGAAGAAGGTTCCAACACTGTGGAAAACATCCTGTCTAGTTCCTGTGCCTAAGACGCCATGTTCCAGTGTTCCATTTGATTGCACACCAGTGACATTGACCTCACACAGCATGAAGACCTTCAAGAGACTAGTCCTTGAGATACTCCACCCCCTGGTTGTGTTGCCACGTCAGTTCGCCTATGAGGCCCAGATTGGTGTACATGATGCCATTGTCTATCTGGTACACTGTACCTACTCCCACCTCGACAAGTCAGGAGGTTCTGTGAAGATCATGTTTTTTGATTTCTCCAACTCCTTCAATATCATCCAGCCAGTCCTGCCTGAAGGTGGAAGCTCCCCTACCAGAATGGATCACGGACTGCCTGACCAGATGTCATCAGGATGGTGTATCTGGGAAGTTGCCAAGCAGACTGATCAACATAAAATACGCAGAATGCCTGCAGAAATCATTCCTTCCGACGGCCGTAAGACTGTACAATCGATAAATCTATCAGCCAGGACGTTCAATTTAATGTACAATGATACCTATTTTTTTATCAGTATCTATTTATCATCATTCAAGTGCAGTACTTACTGCCATAATCACCCACCTGCATATTTACCATCTCTAGATGTCGTACTTATTTATTCTTATACAGAGATTGTTGTATTTGGTTCTGTGTACTGTCTATTTTTGTTTGTTGCATGGTTGTGTGATGTGCAGTCTAACAATATTTCCACCAGGATAATAAAAGTCTACTGATTCTGATTCTGATTCTGATTCTGATTCTGATTCATACAGTCCTCTTTCAAGATGGTGACCAGAGCAGTGACTTCTGTAAGCACGAAAAACGAGAAAAACGTGTAAAAACGAGACACAGCCTGTGCCACTGTGAACCTCTCTGTATCTCCTCTGTATCTACTTCAGCTTCTTGTCTCTCTTATGAAGTATCCACCATTTTTGCTTTGGTGTAGAAGCTGCTTGTTTCTCTTCGCCTGACTAGAAACACCCATTCGCGCTCGAGAGTCACATGAAACCGTATGCAACCCAGCTAGGCCAAAAGCGTTGCAGATAAAATTAGATGTTTCAAAAACACTTGTGGCCTGCTCTCTTGGCCACTGAGAGGCGCCCCGGTGAAAGCTGAGGTCGAGTTTAATCATCCAAACCCACAGAGAAGATTGGCAGGGCTTTGAGGAGGAAGCCGCTGCTTGCTCAGCGCAGACCACAATGATTTCACATTGTGTTTTTTTCGTTTGTTTGGCTGTTGGGAAAATAAGTTGAATCAATGTGCAGAAATAACATTGTCTGGGGGAAAAGCTAATGTTTGTATTTTCTCACTAGAAACTCTTACAAGCTTTTAGTAAGCAGGCAATTTGGCCTTAAAACTTTTACGCCTTCTGTCTTCTACCTATGAGGTCATTGATGTGTACTCGTCACTTTATGGTTGTTTACAGCCACCAAATGCTTAAGGCTCTGTAAGCTTTTATCTTTGATCATGTGTAGCAGATGTCAATGTGTGAAGTCGAGTATCTTCTGACTTTTTAAGCAGCTGCTCCAGGTCTTGTGCAGTACAGGAGCTCTTTCCATAGCTGCAGTTAGGCTTCCTTATTCAAGATTGACTCTAAACCTGGCACCAGGTTGCCACTTTCACCAAGTTGCCACCCTGCGCCAGCCGGACAGGCTCAGTCCTGTTCCTCTCGCCTAAGCGGCATAAGTCAGCATTTGTTGTCGTTGAAGATTTACCGAATTACCTCAACAGGCTTCTTTCTCAGTAACAACCGTAATACGAAGCAGTGACATCAGAGTGATATAGAAAGGTTGATAAAGAGTCATTTTGGGCGTTTCGGTTGTAATATTCAGACTTATCTCATAATTTGGATTATCTGAATTGTGACTGATGTCAATATTGTGGATTTACTGCCTTACAGGGTTGGTGTGGAATATCCAGAGTAATTGGGTGTAGTTTTGATGCTTACATGTAACATGATTGTCCCCCCCCCTTTCCTTAGCCTGGTAAACAGAAGCGGAAGTTCTCCTCCTTCTTTAAGAGCCTGGTGATTGAGCTGGATAAGGACCTGTATGGACCCGACAACCACCTGGTGGAGGTGAGGACACATCCATCTATTATTTAAAACTATGCCTCTGTCTCTGTTGTATTCTTGTGATTTTGTTGCATTACTCTACCCATTATATATTAATGCTGCTATACAGTAATTTTCTCTGTTTGTACCCACAGCTTGTCTCTTGTATTCATTAATAGTACATTTTCTTAATCTACATCTCGCATTTTTCTCTTAATTCTCTTTATTGTTTTGTGTGTTTTCGTCTTGACTGTTTGTTTAAATTGTATACTCTCGTGTAACCACCAAATAAAATTCCTTGGATTTTTTGTTAATGGCAAATAAGGGATTCAGATTCTCTTTTTTTGGTCTTCTGATGAACATGTAGTTGTGAGCGTTAAAGGACTGACTCTGAGAAATGGAATTGTAGATTTTATTCCCAATTTATTGAGTAGTAAAGGCTGGATTTTGCTGCTGTGAGGGAGAACAAGGAGCTTAAGCAATATGTAACATTCCCCCAACCCCAAGCGAAGCGTTTTAGTAACGTTATCCTATTGTTAGAGCACAGCAGAAACATGGCGTATCTTTTCTCCCGGGAACAGAAAGCACAGTCATAAAAATAAGTGCACAGAGTGTCCTCATATGTTATCTCATTCCACCTCAAAACACCCGGTGTAGAATGCTAAGACACCACTAGAATGAAAAACATCATGCTCCATGTGGACCTTCTGGATGGCTCAGCTGTCCAGAAAACTTCACTGTCTTCAGCTTCCTCGTCGTTCCTGAGTTTGGCAGCACTCAGGTCCTGAAAACCGAGACTGCTGTTTTAAAGACTGTGCAGGCCAATCTCCATTTTTCTGTCAAGGCCGTGTGTTCAGACTGTGGCTTACTTTGGTGCTTTGTGTACGTCTCACACACTCCTGAAAGACTGACCGAAATACTCTAGCCAGATAACTTTCTTAAATTAATGATTTTGTATCCCTGAGTTTCCTCAGGGAATTTATATATAATGTTGGGCAAAATGTCATCCTTAATGACCGAAAGTAGTTGATGTGAGTGGGAAACAGTCTTCTAGAGAAATGCTTGACGTTTTTGTGGCAAAGAAGACCTCTTTTGGGGATGGCTGAGAACAGGGAAATGGCCTGTAAAGGAGTAACAGTCTTTGGAGGACAGATGGTGTCAGTGATTATTAATATTGTCATTCTGCTCTGCCAAAGTGACTTAGATTCTTCATATTTTACTGGAGTGACTCATGTGTGGTACAGTCCCTGAGGCTCCCGCAGCAGGCCCTCTCCTGAGACTCGGACCGCCTTCCTGCCTGCTAGACGATTTCTGTGTCTGTGTCCCCGGCAGTGGCACCGCACCCCCACCACTCAGGAGACGGATGGCTTCCAGGTCAAGAGGCCCGGAGATGTGAGTGTGCGCTGCACCCTGCTTCTGATGCTGGACTACCAGGTGGGGGCGCCAAAACAACTTTTGTCATTTGCAGTCACCGCTTAGCTTTATCTGCAGTACTATGGAGTGGGCAGTTATATAAATGCTTTTGGAAGGTGGTGAATGGTCCTTACATTTTTATAATTAATCAGCCTTTTTATCTATGTACTTTAAATATCTTCAGTAGTGAGATTACATATTTTGTAAACAAAGGAGTAATCTACAGAGTATTATGCTGTATAATATAAAAGAGTATAGTTCTGTAGCCAAGAAACTCAGTGGTCAGGGGCCAGGGAGTATTTTCCCAGCAGAATTACGCTCCACACACAATGCAGTTCCAAGTTTGTGGACACTCCCTGGAAGCTAAAGCAGTGCCCTTCAGTGCTGTGGGAGTTTTTCAAAAAAAAAAAAGTTAAACTGTATTTTTTAATAAACTAAAATAGCACTCAAACTGTAAGCTGTTGTGAAGACTGACTTCTGGGATTCATTTGGCTCCATTTAAAATTATAATATGGAAAAGTTCAGGTACAACTGCAGAACAGTCTGACAAGACTTACAAATCAGTTTGTACGCCTGGGTGTTTATAGGTAGCTTGTTTGGTACCTGGATTCCTTTATAGGTACATTCATTCACAGATTCACAGATAATAAACCCTTTGAACATACAAATAATAGGATTTGATAGTTCAGTCTTTCTTTATAGCACCATACAAGTAAAATGTTTTGAATGGTACCCATGCCTTGTGTTGTGTTTTTTTTTTTGTAAAATACCAAAACTTTAAAGAGCAGGTCAGTTACCATGTGGTCACTACACAGGGGTGTGTCAGTAAACCATTTCTATGGCTTAAACTACCACATTTAGAGTTAATTAGGGGAAACAGGCTGCATTGGTGACGAAATATTATTGTGGATTGAAGCCGCAGTTACGTGTGGTCATTACTGTGCTCTAATCAGCCCCCTCAGTTCAAGCTGGACCCTCGCTTGGCACGCCTTCTGGGTATCCACACCCAGACCCGCTCGGTCATCATCCAAGCGCTCTGGCAGTACGTCAAGACCAACAAGCTGCAGGACGCCCACGACAAGGAGTACATCAACTGCGACAAGTACTTTCAGCAAGTAATGAGCCCCAAGTCGCCCGCTCGCTCGCGAATGCACAGTCCCATTGTCCTCCTGCCACGGTCCTCGCCGCCGCACACACTATCCTGTTTCTTTATGCAAGATCAATTATCGGATTTTTTCAATATGATTAATTTAAGAAATTTGAATCTCAGGAATACAGGACTGGCCTGTGGAGTCAGTGAAGTAGTACTTTGTTATTCCAGATGAAAAGCATCTAGTAGTTTAAGATTAGCTGGCTAAAGATTTTAAGTAGGCCTAAGTTGTCAGCTGGATATGCTATTTAGAAAATGGGTGTATTTTTAAAAAAATTGAGTCGAATGAATAAATCTGCTTGAATCCTTGATCCTCAAGGATGGTCAAGCGGTGAGCAGGAGTCAGGCTGTCACGAAGGTCTGCAGTATATAGGCCCAACTGACCAATGCCTTCTTCCTTTTCTTTCTCAGATCTTTGACTGCCCCCGGCTGAAGTTCTCGGAGATCCCCCAGCGCCTCACCAACCTGCTGCTCCCCCCTGACCCAATCGTCATCAACCACGTCATCAGGTGAGCGTAGGCCCCGGACTTTCGGGACTCTCACATTATCTCCTATCATCTATTTCTATGGCTAAATATCATACATATCATTTATTAATGACTTCAGAAGCAATGCGTGGTGCCCCAAATTGTAATCTTTTTTTTTATTATTTAGCAGAGTCTTTATCCAAAGTAACCTACCATTTGTGAGAAAGCAGGGTTAAACAGTCCCTAAACCAACTGTTAGTGAAGGCTTTGCTCAAGGGCCCAGCGGTTAAATCACTCTGCCAACTGTAGGATTGGAACCTGCAACTTTGCAATCACAAGCACAATGTCCTAACTGACTGAGCCACACACGGCCCCCAGTATTCATTGTGTCAGCACTGCTTCCTAAATTGGCGCTCCCTGTCTTCACAGTGTGGATCCCAATGACCAGAAGAAAACGGCATGCTACGACATCGACGTAGAGGTGGAGGACCCCTTGAAGGGCCAGATGAGTAGCTTCCTGCTGTCCACAGCCAATCAGCAGGAAATCGCCTCATTGGACAATAAGGTGAACTAATCACAGGCCTTGGGGGATTGAGATTAAGCCAATCAATTCTATTCAATGATACAAAATATGGTGCAGTACAAAGTTAGCATGGTGTCTCAGCCTTTCCAACCAAACAGCCCAGCTCATCATTCGTCATGTTGGCAGGCCAGGGTAAATTTTGCTAACCTGAGGTGCCTTCATAGAGTGGGGAATATGGCGGTATGGCTACGTATTTTATCACAAGATTTTTTTTTCCAAATCACCCAAAATTAATACTTATTCTAATTCTTTACTTCAGGGCTCAGTTTTTGCTTTGAATTCCCTTAAAATGTACTTTAAACAGATTCAGAATATGACAAAGCGCAACAAATTAAATGGACTGAAACTGAAAACCAATTTTAATAAATAAATCACACAAAAATAAACTTTTTTGACATAGCGCGTAACACTAGAAAATGCCAACAGTATGGCGTGCTGCTAGGTATTTTCTGACTGCCTTTGACATTGCTGGTAGAGCTGTCACCCATCCCATAATGAAAAGTAAAAGCTGTATCCCATTTTAATACAGAGTGTCCCATATTTCATCAGATTGAAAGGGGAAACCCTAATTGCTGGTTTTTGTCACTGTAAGCCCTTGCATTTTGTACATTCAACTGAATGGGAATGCTTCAAGTGGTGAAATAAGTTCATAGTATTTCCAGTTTAGTTTCAGGGTTCACGGCACACAGCACCAGTTTGCTGCATCTCTTAGACTTTAAACTCCAAAAGAACCACGTCACCGTCAATGTTGTTTTCCTTGTTTATCCACGATATCTCCTTTTTAAAAGATGTTGTGACTCTGAGCTGTCCCTGTCTTCACCGACACTCGAAAATTCCTCTGTCGGAGCACCTATCTCTTCCATGACCAAAACAGTAGCATGTGACATCCTCTGCTGAGTCAAGCAACCTTACTGTGTGTTTGTTGGGCATAGGTTGTCGGTTCTTAAGAGACTACCACATGATTGGTTGGAATTGCATTTGAACAATGTTCCTTATCGACAGTTTATCAACATTTCTCATATTCTTATCGCTTAAATTTTATATGACGATAAGATAATATATATCTTGGCCAGCCCTATCCCCTCAGTAAACGATCGGGTTTGCATCCGTTTGGTGGCCCATTATGGACCAAACTGGGTTTCACTGCGAACCGTGGCCCAGTGGTTGACAAATACTGCCGTAGACGTTATGTCACAGGGCCATCTATGCAGTACCATACATTTTTAGTGATCATATTTTGTGTAGTTTTACTTTCATACAGCTTGCTAACATTTTCCTATTCTGCCGCTCCAAACCAATCATAAAGCTCAACATGAAATTCTCCTAATTTATCTGAATCTGACTTTAATTTGAGGCTTTTTCTGATTGATTCTGATTTTTTGATTACCGTACATGAGCGCTGCCATTTCTGCCTCAGTTATTTTTGTAGCTAGTTTTTTTTTTATCTTACTGGTTGCTGAACCCACTGAAAGGTGACTCCCAGTGACTTTTTCCCCAGATTCACGAGACCATTGAGTCCATCAGTCAGCTCAAGATCCAGAGGGACTTCATGCTCAGCTTCTCCAAGGATCCAAAAGGCTACATCCAGGAGTGGCTGAAGTCCCAGAGCAGGGACCTCAAGGTACAAACAGTTCAGGTGAAGCAGGAGGTGATGCTGTTCATAAAAGGCCTAACAGAACCAAGGCCATGATGTCTGGATAAACTGAATAGCAGAGGTCATCCAGAAGCAACCATAATGTATAGACCTATCAGAGCCACTCAGATTGGCCTGTGACTGGTTGCAGGTGATGACGGACGTTGTGGGGAACCCAGAAGAGGAGAGGAGGGCAGAGTTTTACCACCAACCATGGTCCCAAGAAGCTGTTAGCCGGTACTTCTACTGCAAGGTGAGGACATGGAAAATCTGCCACATTGAAGTCAGGTTCAGAAAGCAGCTGGAAACACTACAAGATGTTCTGCTCTCACTATACCGCTTTTCTGCATCAAATACTTGTTTAACCATGCATGTTCTTCCCTTGCTGTGGTTATATATTCTCTTATGGCAGACGGTGACTGTACCTCTCCCACTCTTCTGGTCTGTCATACAAATGACACTTTCCCTCTCCATAGATCCAGCAGCGGAGACAAGAACTTGAGCAGGCGCTGGCCGTGCGCAACACGTAAACACCTCCCCAAATGAACAACAATGCACCTGTCCCTCCGAACAGCATCCAGTCTCTGTCACACACGTTCCTGTCCTGGTGTTTCCTGTAGTAACTTACTGTGACCTGTTGTAATTAAGAGTCTCGCGGGGCCTTTGATTGGTGTCAGATTTTGTATCCCAGGGGAATCAAATAGCGAAACTGCAAGGCAATCATCTGTTGGTGTTACAGAGAACATCCCTTTTATACAGACAAACTTCAGCAACGTTCTCTGGAGTTCCATCAAGTTTGTATCTATGTACTTCCCCACACTCCCTCTTGTTAGTCATGCATGATCAAGACAACGCACACGCTACTTCATAAAGACCGTTGTAATTCACGTGTCTTCATTTAGGAATTCCCCCAAAGCACACGGTCGCCTTGTCTGTCTGTAAACTGGAGACTGTGTGACCAGTAATAATCCAGTAGTACTTGAGGGGTGTGGAAATACCAGGAGGGGAGATTCACAGTTTTGAGGAAGCCACAGTGTTAGCATTTCAGCCACAAGTAGTGATGTTCAGCACACACGTGTCAGTATTGTTTCAGTAGTCATGGTGCTACAGATTCACATTTAGTCAGTATTGAACCTCCTTGTGTTCTGTCAATGAAGTCCCAAGCTGTGTTTACACTCTTGTTCGTGTTTCTTAAGTAAACACATGGGTGTACAGTCTCTATGCGTCACTGTATGGCGAGTTTTATATGTGCCATAAAAACAGTACATATGACACAATGTCCACCCTGTAGCGGGGAAACTGGTTGCTGTAGGCAGACATGGACACCGGGATTGGAGACCATGTCCCAGATGGCCGTGGACCACACAGGAAAGCAGCTTCTCAGCCTTGCACCTGGTTAGCAAGAAGCTCACTCTGAACTTTGGTCTTCTCCTTGGAGTCCAGGGCAGCAGGCATGGGCTTTTCTCAGTGCTGCAGGGCTACAATGTCACAGTGTGCTAAAGAAGACCAGCATCTTTGGGTTGGGAGGGGACAGTGTCAGAGTCGCCTCATTCTTTCTGCAGGCAAGACTGGTTATCTTATGCGAGTTTTTCCCCAGAGTGTGTGCCTTTCTCCAGTTAAACTCAACCAGACAGTACCGTCATAGAGTCTACTAGGACTGAACTGAACTTCCTGCTAATGGTCTCATTTAGCTTTGAAGCTTCCTTATTGGTTCCTGGCTCCGCAAGTCCCTCATGTTGACGTTACTGTGGCATTGCTCTGATGTCATCAAGGTGCGTGCTTGCTGGATGCTTGCACCGAGGGTTGTTTGTGCAGTTGGAGGAAGCATGTGACTGTATCACCTAAAGCCTCCATAGAATACCTCAGTTTTCAGTGTTTGGGGCTTTTATTTTTGTGTTTTCTTCTTTTACTTACCAATACAAGTTGCCAGATGTGGAAAAAGGGAAAAGCACAGGGAAAATCAAAGGGAAATTGGGCTGTCACTGGCATGTTTCACCAGCATCTTTGCAGTCAGAATTTTCTAAAATAAAATCTTATTGTTGCTTTTTAAGTCCCTTTAAGTTCTGTGTGTCTTATCCATAGTCTAGGGAGGCCAGCTGACCCCATAATCATCAGCATCCATGAAACAACCAATGCTTTTCATGAATGAAGTCTTGCTCTGAAGTGGAATTTTGTAGAGGAATGAAGGAAATATTACAGAACGGCAAATGAATAACAGCAAAGGTCTTTGCCCATTGTTTTTCATAGTACTGTTAGAATAAGTGTCATGACTTAATCACCACATAACATTAGCAGTGTTAAAGAGAATCTTGCTAATTCGAATCACAGAAGAGACCATTTTGGTGACTGTCAGTCAATAATTTTTTCTCTTTTAAATGTAAATATAAGACATGAACTTTTTTTCCATTGGTGTGCTCATGTATTTAAGGCCGCTAATTATTAGCGGTGTGTCACTAATTATGTTTTTCAAAACTTAACTCTATGTCAGTATCTTTCCCCCATTGATGTACATATAAGAATTGTTTTAATCCGTTCCCAGTCTATAATTAATGCCCAGTCGGCTATTACTATAAAACAAAAGTCTGTTGCAACTTGGACACAAACATTTTTGGCATAGCCAAATATCAATTTAGTACTAAGGCAATGGGATTTGTTTTTTTTACATAAAGAATATGTAAATGATGGTTTTGATAAGACAGCCGTCACTGAGCATATGTGTGTTGTGTGACTGTTGTGTGTCTATGTCAGGGATAGGACCGTGTTTGCATTGTAAGACCTTCTAAGGAACAAAGGATGATATTTGCACAGCTGTAAACCTAGAGATACTGACAAAAATGACACAAGCAGAATTAAATGTAGCTGCAGGTTAGTTCTGCATCCACGTTCAACCACAGGTTGTACTGCATGATGACACTGATACAATATTTAAAGACTCGCCTCAGCATGGTCCTGACGTTCGTCGTCACCAAGTCACTGCCATCAAGGTAGCATGCTGACGAGAAGCGATATGCCATTTTGGAGAAAGGGGACTTTCCAAACCGCTGTCTGAGCAGTCCCATCTGGCTCCTCCCTCTCCAGGCGAGTCTTAAAGACAGTGGCACGTAGCTTATTGCTGAATCATTGCGGGGCACACGTATGTGAAGTTTTTTGCCTTTCACTTTATTATTATTATCAATATTATTATTATTATTTTTACTATTACAAGTGTCAGGGGAGATGCCTTGACTGTAGCCAGCATCTGTTTGGATGTTATTTCTGTCTAAATTTGCTGTTTTTGTGCAACGATCTTTCACGTGAATGGTGTGTTTGTATTATAAGACTTAAGAAAATAAGTCTTGGAAAATATAAAAATCTTTGGAGGGGGAAAAAACTGAAACCCTCTGCCAATACTGGACAAAGGATTCTAAGCCTATGCATGCCGAATGGACGTGTTTTTATATTTAAAAAAAAAAAAGTTGAGTAAGCACTCGATCAGGAAGTTGAGATGAAGAAAAATTCTTATCTAACTTCCTTTGTGATAAACAGGCCTTTGGAATGGTATTTTTTTACTGCAACTTGTGAGCAGGTGGTAATTGCACTGGGCTATGCAGAGACATTCCAAGGAAACTCCTTAATTTCTTCATTGCTGGTCTACGCAACACCGTTGTACAATTTTTTTCTCTGCAAAGGGATCGGCAGGTGCTTGCGGCGCACCTTTGTATGTTACAAGGAGTCTTGTAGACCAAAATTTTGGAGACAATCACTGTCTGGCAGCCAGAGAGCGCCTCGTCTGCAATCTACAAGACACTGTGAGGTCACCACCCGGGAACCCCGATCTCAGCCTTGCCAACCAACATCAGTGCAGCGGCTCCTTGCTGGTTCTGAACCAAGCACAGCCCCAAACACTGTGTCGCCATCCTCCCTGCTTACCACGGGCCTCTTCCTTTGCATGCATCTTTCCGGGGGGGCCCAAGGACATGTCAAACTGAGCATCTGACTCCCTCCTTGTTCCGGAGGTCTGTACAATAATAAGACACAGCTGAGGCTTCTCTGAGACAGCCTGGATGTAAATAAAAAGAGCATTTGCCAAAGTTTGTCCCTGTTAGGGAGTTGTACTGGTTTGTTCCTGTGTCCTGTTGAGTGAAGCATGTGTGTTAAAGGTCAGTGTGGACTCAGATCAGAACAGCCTATGTATTATACATCGGTTTTTCCTAGAAGGGCTTCTTCAGCCATAGTCCTGTACTCTAATGTTGTCGTCGGGTTTTTCATTCCAACGAGCCACTGAACGGTCTGATTCTACTAAAAGTTCATGTTACTGATTAACTTCTCTCCTTGGTGGTTACATTGTTAGTGGTCTGTGGAGGGCTGGAGAACCTACTGCGTAGCAGCTTGCTAAGACCAGCTCTAAGAAGGCCTAGTTTATAGATTTACATATATATCTAAACAGGTAACAGAAACCATTGTAAGACTGACCAATGCGTCACCATAATGGGTAAACTAGTTCAACTGCTTCGACAAATACATGCTTTACAAACAAACCAAAAGTTTAGCCTACCCTTTGGTGAGAATTGAAGTGTTTTTCTGTTTTCGCCTTTTGCTGCCACCCTGACCCACTGTCGTCCAAAGTTGAATCACTGTCTCATTTTTTTTACTAGCCTCTGAAGGATGTCTTTGAAGAGATGTATTAAAAATGGAAATATGATGTCAATGTATGCAATAGTATTTTTATTTCATGTAGTCCCTGAACAAGTCAGATGTACTTCATACACTGAATGTGGCGGCTCTTTGGTTGGCATCCTCACGCTTCGGCAGGTTGTGTTGCTAGACTTGCTAAATACTACCCACCATGACTCCCCGTCTTGTGTGAAGGAGAAATAATGTGGCTGTCATGTGTCGAAATCTAGCTGCACACAAACGATAGACTGTTATCTGTAAGATGTTGTCTGCAGTGAAGTGAACAAAAAAAAGCAACAACAGTCCAAAACAATCACTTAAAATCGTGGCAAAACATTTAAATGTTGAAAAGCGCAGGGGTACTCAAATGTAATGCACAATTGCTGAAATGATCTTGTACATAAGGTCTACAAGGGCAATGACAAGCTAGAAAACCAAATGGAGAAACCCCCAAAATCCAATCATGGGTCAGTGAAACATGAACATATAAAATCCATCACCGATTAATATTAACCAGAGATCAATGCAAAACGAGCGTTAATCAGAGGTAAATGAAAAATTTCATTCAATACTCCCATCATAATACTCCAAAATGTATCTTACAAGGTGGCTTGTAGGCCAAAACTTTGGAGACTATCACCGTGTAGCAGCCAGAGAGCACCTTTCCCAAGGAAATCAGGCTATGAAAGCTCACACCAGGAATCCAGACGTACCAGAAGGCCTCGTAGGAGAAGCGTAAGGGGCAGCATTTGTAGGAAGCAAGGCCATCTGCAGCAGCGGGGCCCGCACACTGAGGCAGCATTGTGCCCCACAGCCCTTACATCACTTCCTGTGAAACGGAAACATCCCTGCAGCCGTGAGAAGAGAGAGACACTTGCTCTGCCTGTTGGGAAAGCAGACAGAAGCTCTGCGCTGGACAGCAATATCCCCAGCATGGTGCTTAGGTGTACCTCCCATGCAAATTCAACTCGCATACAGTATTTATTAAGAAAGTTCCTATAACTCTCACATATTTCCTCATATAGATATAGATAAACCGCTTACATTCAACATTTAATATTAAAAAAAGTCTTTAACATAGCTGAAAATAATTTCCTGCATATTGCACGTGTTGGTCCCTGATTGTACAAATTTTTAATTGTATGCAACTGGGCTGACACAATCAAATGTAACTGTTAAAATCATTTGGGTTTATGGCACATAAAATCTTATACGATTGAACGACCCCAGTTGCATTTACTCTTCATATACGTCTTAGCGATGAGTAGCATTAGCCAAAAAGCACTTGCTCTTCAGTGAGGCAGCAGCACAGTCAAGGGACTTTTCACACTGACCTACAAGCTGCCATGACAGCAGTCAGCATGAATACATTCAGTCACTCTCCTTGAGACACTTTTGTCTTAAGATTCCTGGCCACATAGATGCAAGGCATGGAAGAAGTGCACATTGGAAAAAATTAAATTAGCATGTGAAGCAATGCCTTTCAAAAAAAGAGAGAGTTGCAAAATAAGTATGTGATTTTTCTTCCTATACTGATGTTTATGAGAGACTGAAGCTAGACAGTGAATCTAGGTCCTCCAAGTTTTTTTGTGATTTCCTCATGGGAATTCCCTCAATCATATATAGATATGAAACATTGCTAATATGATGGGGTATAAGACTCCTGAGTTCTACAAGAGCAGTAATACCTGGCCAATGCATAGGCTAATTGCTGCTAGCCTAATTTTTACCAAGAGGACCACAGCCAGGGCAGTATAAAAAGGGCCCATGTATCCAGCTTCATAGCAGCTAGGTGCTGTTAGCTTGCTCTTGCTCAAAGAGAGCCATAGCCAAGTGTGAGCGAGACGCAAGTCCCTCGAGGTTGCTCAGTATACAACGCTGGTAGATGTCTTCACTGAAGCGAGGATTGCAGGGCCGCCGCACATGCTTCTGGACTAGTGCCGGCTCCACAGCCCGGAACACGTGGAGGCCAGAGTAGCGGATAAAGATATCATAGACGTCCGTGCTTTCCAGGAGCTCATCGTTGTCCAGGATGTCAGTGGTCATCTTGGTGCGAGCAGCCATGTAGTCCACATTGTAGAAGCAGGATTCATCAAAGACATGCCGGTCAAAGTGGCCGTTACGCAAAGGGTCAGAGCTGAAAGGAGAGCCTCCAGCAGAGGGCTGCTGCTCACGATACACAATGGCTGGGCTATACTCCTGGAAATGAATGGGGAAGAAGACCTGCCAATTACTTATAGCATTCATACGGCAACGGTTGAGGAAATCACCGTTCACCTCGGTCCAGACATTCGCCATGAAAAACAGAGTGTCCACTGGGTGTTTCTTGGAAATGATGTCCATGAGCTTGACCTGCGAAGGCACCTCAGTTTTCACACTGATCCACGGGATCTTCACGTCGCTGTACCGCTTTTCAACCTCTCCAATCATTGACTTGACCCCAGCAAAGACGTCTTCCTCGTTGACCCTCTGAGCATCAAAGGGGTCGTAGATGAGGAGGAAGGTGAGAAGAACATTGTCGTGCGTGTCCAAGGCATTCATCGCGTACGTATCCAGGAAGTTCCCCACGTAATCCTGGTTATTAGCGGTGATGGGCAGGATGACTTGAACCCGAGTAGCCTCTGTAACATATGGCATGGGGATGATCTCTATGGAGCTGAGGGGACGGAGAAGGCCCACACGCTTGGCAATGACCTGACTGTGGCCTTTCTGAGTGAAAGCTTCCAGGACCAGGTCCAGGGTATATTCCATGCCGCGCGTGGGGTCGAAGCGGCGGTAGCCATTCAGGAGCCGGTGCATGCGGAAGCGAAGCTGGGGCTGGTAACGCTCGTTCAGGCGCTCCACTGCAGTCTCGAGCACAACACTGATGTCGGTCTTATCCGCGCCCCGCAGTTCACACTTGGGGGCGCCATCAGTACACGAGTAAATGTGCTCCTCTGTGAAGTACTCCCAGCTGATGACTTCAAAACGCGTCTTAGGCTGGAACGGCGGATTGATGCCGATTGGCCAGCTGGCTCCGGCTGTACCCTCTGGCGTCAGCTCACTTAAGTTACTGATCTGGACCTGACCAAGGAAAACAGACATTAGGAATGAGATGATGGGGAATGAGGAAATTTGGGGTGCATTCCCTAAGCTGGATACAGCTGAAGCCTCAACAAGGGGGTCAACAATGCTACAATTTAGATCCAGTTTACCTAAGAAAAACCACTGTCTGCTCTCTGCTTAAGTTACTTTATTGCCAGTTACCAATTTAGAAACTTTCTCCAAAATACAGAACACACAGTGCAGAAGTGCTGATTAGTTCACATTACTGTTTTAGACCCATAAGAACATTACATTTTATAAAACATTACGTTTTGACTTTCCATAAATATGTCATCCCTTATTTAAAAAAACTAAACGGCATAACTAGAGAAAATTTTTTTACATTTTTAATGGATGCCGATTAAAAAAAATAGACAAAAGCTTGACAGTGTTCTCTAAAACTATGACTAATGTCCTTATGTCAATCGGCACCGGCAACCACAGGAAGTTTGCTGAACAAATGGACCCAGTAATTGGTACAGATATCATCACACCAAAATATATTGGTATTGGTCAAAATGTCCACATCGAGGGACCACTAGTAATTGCTTCATCTTGACGATTAGCTAAAGAACGTCTAAAAGCTTCAGTGACGCCGGTGTTTGCCCGTGAACTCATTGACGGAGCACCGTAGCCTCCTTCGTGGATACCAAGAAGGCGGCGCCCTGTTCGGCTGCGGCTGCATTAGCTTATATATTTTTTTTGTTTTTACACACTCTGCCGATGGTGAGCGAAAATGCAACAAAATTTCATTCTGATGTTCACTAACCGGTGTATTTCTGAATGACAATAAAAGTGGCTATTCTATTCTATGAGCAGAGACCTCCAAACCAGCTGCACTGCAGATTTCTCACCTAAGCAGAGAATACTGGTCTATCTCCAAAGCTTGTCTGCACAAGTAGATCTGGACTTGCTAAATTTACAGATGGAAAAGTGTGAGTGACTGAAGGACAGCACCAATGGCATGTGGCGATTTAGATGCTGGAAGGCAAAGTCAGGTTGATACAGGTGCCAAAGGGAATATAACGATGAGCGGACACTCATTTTAGGTTGCAAAGTAAAAGGAAAGATGCAAAAATGTAAACAGCACTGACCTGTAGCTGCTGAATCTGCAAGTATGTCTGGTCCAACTCGATCTGACTGAAATGCTTGTGCAAGCGGTACATGAGGTCTGGCTCTGAGACTGGGTGGACTGTAAAGGCGTTCTTAAACTGCAGGCTGTCCTCACGCTCCGGGTCCGCGTTCTTCCCCAGCTCGAAGTAGCGGTAATGCATCTCCTGGAGGCACACAAGGACAGCGTGATGTGGACCATGATGTTCTCACACAACATGTTGGGATGCTGTCATAGAGAAAGTCAGCAAGGCCTATAGCAGGTCACTGTGGTGAGACTATAATGGGGAATTATGGGTGTACGAAGATGCACAGACACTTCTAAGAGTCGTCAGTCCAGATCAGGCCAGTGTCATTTACTTAGAAGGGTAAAAGTTCCCAGAGTTCAGCAATGGCAGCCCATATTATATACCACATTCAGACAGGGCCGTGCCCCTTTGACAGATATTACACAACTGATCTGGTGATGTGTAGATGAATACAGAATATATGACTCATCTGATTGAGAACAAGGAGGTGACTGCAAGCATCATTTTATGCAAAGTATAGAAACACACTTGCCGATTCACTGAAGCAATTAATTACAAAACTGCAGGTACCATTTTCAGCATTTCCCACAAAGCTCTGCTCCTTAATGAAAGCAGTCAAAATTGAAATTCTCATTTCTGTGCAGCAATACAGAGGGGAAAAAAACTAAATGTGAATAAACTCAGATGGCAATCTGGTTTAGAGGTCCATCCAACAATTTCTGGAAAAATAAATGCTATTTTGAATAATAAAAAACAGAATCCCAACAGAAGAGTCCTAAACAAACTTCAAAATTCAGCCAGTTTTTTTTAATGGCAATAAAGTTTCATCCCCCTGTAAGCATAAGGTGCCACGCAATGAGGAAAAAGTCTGAAACATCAAATAATCCTCAGGTGGAAAAATTTAAAAACTCATTACCTGGTGCGTTTCCACGCAGTTCAGACCCAAGTAGTCGATAATGCAGCGGCCGAGCCACTCGTCAGGCCTGACGCTCAGGATGTCATTGCGGCAGGTGTCCAGGTGGGGCTGCAGACGGGCCAGCAGGCTGCGGGAGAGCAGGTAGCCATAGCCGCCGTGGCAGTAACGCGCCCGTTCCTCACCGCCAATGAACTCCTCCGGCCGGCCCATGTAGAGATCCTGGCCGGCGCTCAGGTGGCCCACCAACTCTGCCAGCCGTTCGGCATGCGTGTACGTGTCATCCTGCGCCAGGTAGAACCAGTCGTAGTCAGTACCATAGTGCTGGTGCAGGTGCCGAACTGTCTCATACATGAGCCAGACGGGCCGGTCGTCGCCGTGGGCAACCACAGTCATGCCATGGGGCAGCTTGGCACTGCGCAAGCCAGTGAAGAAAAAGGTGCGGCGAGCGTGATGGGCCACAGTACGGTTCACAGCCACCGCTAGCGTGTTGAGGGTGGCGCGGGAAGTCAACACGCCCACCAGGAGGCGCTCTCGGATTCCCAGCTCTGTGTGAATGTAACGGGTCCTGAATGGGAGAGAAGATACAGCTATTAATTCAACATGTTGACACAGAACCACACAGGAAGCACTACATATGTATGGCTAATAAAAATGCTTGTGGCGTGTCACATAGCAGAAAACGGCACTGAAATTTTAACAGTTTAACAATTTCATCACACTTCCAAAGCAAAACAAATTTCTGTTATCAGCGCTTATCTTATTGTCAATCAAGTAGCAGCAAAATTATGAGTCCGGCTAATGCAGGACAGAGATGTCCACTTTATCAAGTTCACAAAATGACACTGTAGAGAAGACTGCGCCGGTCCTTCTCCTGCATTAAAGTTTGGATAAAATGCTGTGCAACAAGTACAAATATGTCAACAGCAGCAAAGGCCAACTGAGGCTCAGTCTACAGAACCACGGTTTTTAGAAAATTGCACAACCCCACAAGGAAGTTCTGTGAACAGCATTTCTGCATTTCCTGGAACATGCCTCTGGCTCAACAATAATTACTTGAGTGAGCCTCGAGCACTGCATTGTGTTGTAATGAAACTGCAAAGGAATATCCTCCATGTCATAGCATACATCATTTGAAATGATCAAGTTAACATTAGAAAACCCTACAAGGTGACACAACAAACAAGTATGACATAAAATCTACATACACAATAATTTATAGTTCAATTTGAATAGCTGGCATGTTAATTGTATAAGAAATAATTAAACACAAATATACAAAAAATGCTCAATATGTATTTGAATAAGTGGCACTGACCTATTTGTAAGAATTATAATATACCAGCTATCTAAAGGTTAACCTTAGAAAAAGGATTTCAAGTATAAATCGTTGATTACTGAAAAATATGAACTGGACATTAGCAATGGAGAAATACATGGATTGTCAGAAATGTCTCAAAAAAAAACTCTGTGAAACATTTAAGAGGCCAGCTGAAACTGACCGAAGCCAACAGAGTAATGATACACCACAAGCGAACATGAGAGACAGGGAGTGAAGCTAAGTGAGAAGCAGGGACACGATCAGGTTTCATCGTAGCACATCTCCAGTGGGAAGCATGGGGATCAGTTACTAAGAGCTTCAGCCATGTCGGACACTTAGCATCCGAAGCATGCAAACGTACAGGCTCACGCAGAAGCCCGGCTCCCTGCCAACTCTATACTTTCACATTTTCTTTCCTCTGTTCACCATGCTTTGCCAGACTGAGGAAGTCCTTTGTCCCCCAGGCCAAATAGCTCCACAACGTGTCACAGAGGCCGAAGAGCGAATTTTACTTCTTGGCTGCTTCTGGGTTCCCTCTGCATTTCCAACATACTCGTATATAGTTTTCCTACTTTACAGAGTATGTGCATTTTATAGAATACATTTTTACACACATATAATCATGTCATTTTTCATACTTTAAGAGTATTTCATATTTCAAGAAATTACTTTTATATTTCGTATATTACATATATACATTAGGTTAAAATACTATATATATATATTGTTTTACATACTGTTTTATGTTGAAGTATACAGGTTATGTATTTTATACATATACTATACTTTTCAATTACATATTCCCATTATTTATTTATTTATCATATAGATAATGTATGATGACAGCCATTATTATCTGTGCATCTCTCCATCACCCTCTACATCTGCAATCCTTGTATTTTATCCTATTATCATGTGTCTTACTGTCTCTACCATTGTACTTTGTGAGCTACTGGATGCCTAAAATGCCTAAATTTCCTTCGGAATTAATAAAGCATCGATCGACCTTACAGCAGTGTTTCTCAACCTAGTTCTCAGGGACCCAGACAGTCCACGTTTTTGCTCCCTCCCAGCTCCCAGTAAATCCAAATCAAAATCAAGAACAAACCAAAAAAATCT
>JAODLD010000001.1:28171207-28182261 GCA_026781065.1 Mormyrops boulengeri
AGCACAATCGCGGCACATACGATTGCGACCAGTTTGGTTGAAATCTGAAACATATGGGGGGCCAACTTCACGCAGGTGTTTTACCCAGATATCAATATAATTGAGCATCTTTGGGATGTGCTGGCCAATAAGTGCGATCCACGGAGACCCACCTCACAACTTCCAGGACTTAAAGGATCTGCTGCTAATGACTTGGTGCCAGAAACCACAGGACACCTTCAGAGGTCTTGAGGAGTCCATGCCGCAATGGGTCAGAGCTGTTTTGGCGGCACGAGGGGGATCCACATAATATTATGCAGGTGGTTTTAATGTTATGACTGATAAGTGTATAGGGATTATGAAATAACTGACATTTTACTGATTAATGGGACGGTAACTCATCTGAAATAGTGCTGAAAGCGTGCCGAAATCTTCTTCTGACCCAGTTTAACATTACTTTTTCTGGCAAGTGTCAAATGAAAACTGTCTCTGCAAAACAGGAAATCGCCTCGTATGTTGACATTTATCTTCTATAGCTGTCTCACCGACGTTTACCATTTTACAGTAATTTATAGTCGGTTCGTGAATATGACCGCAGTTCTTTTGAATGGCACATTCTTAATCACTCTTGCCTAATCTAAGCTTTAATGGAGCTTCTTATAACTGGCTGTCTTTCACAAGCGATTTCAGAATTACACTTCATTAATTAGATGACACCCAGGTCATTCTGTTTTCTAACTTGGGAGAGCGTAATCTCAGTGACGCGTCAGTGTGCTGTAATGCTTCAGATTTATCCCTAAGCTCGAGAAATGGAGATAGTGAACATAATGTTGCATCATGTACATTTTAAAGTATTTTGTTTTCTTCTGTTGAACTGCTTTCTTGGCCAGCTGAGATTCTGATTAATATCGGTCCAGGAAAAACAAGAAAAGACTCCTGTACGATGTGGAAAAATTCACAAATGTATTTACTCACATATCGTCCCTTTTTTGCTTATATGGCCAATGCCATAGCAATACATGGGCTACATCACAGACCAGTGGCCAAAACACCCAGACAAAGTGACCCAGACGGACCAAACTAGCCTCAAATTGATCAGTCTGATTTGTGAAAGTTTTCACAGGACATATTTTATGAGTTATGATTGATTAAAGTACAGTAGTATTTATGGCGGATCAAGGTCTCAATCTAGCTGCATTTCAAGGGCTTAAAAATGACCAACATGACCTCAAACTGACCAAATAAAAACTTTCACACCTTCATGTACCCTTCAACAACTCATACAGATTTGTGAAAGTTTTCAGAGTTATGGAATATTTATAATAGTTATGACTGATTAAAATCCTATGACATGAGAAAAGCCACAAATCATGTGTGAATTTTTCCACAAATCATGTTTTGTCAGAAACAACTTGGAAATTGTGATTTATGGGGGTATGTTCATTATTAGTAAGGTTCATATGTAAAAACAGTGCTTTTTCCCACCAGCTGCCTAATACACACACTGACCTATGACTGACTGAGTTTTTTTATTAT
Organism: Mormyrops boulengeri; assembly: GCA_026781065.1. Lineage (NCBI taxonomy): Eukaryota > Metazoa > Chordata > Actinopteri > Osteoglossiformes > Mormyridae > Mormyrops > Mormyrops boulengeri. The sequence goes on from JAODLD010000001.1 coordinate 28,172,723, forward strand.
TCTCGTTTGACAATAAAAAGGCAAAGTATAATATCGGCAGATTTCGGGGTGGGGAATGCCGTCATCTGAATTCACAAATCACGAATAACAAAATGCCACTGTGTTTACTAGTTTACCTCACCGCACTGTCGAGATAAACTCAAAGGAATCCCAAATCGCAAACTGCAAACTATCTTTACCGCGGTTATGATGCTTGCAAAGTAATGAAGATATTAATTCTTTATTCAGCATTTGTACAGGTATATAGGAAATCTGTAGTTTTTACATATCTCCTTTGACAGACAGACACAAACACACACACACACACACACACAATGGGTTAGTGAGGCAGGAAAACTTTTTTGGGGGGAGGGGGCAAAACTCCAGGGCCAATTTTTAATCCCAACCCAGCCCTGGTTTCACAAAAAAACTCCTGTGTATTCAAATAAAGAGATGATGCTTTGTTTGCACAAGTACATTGGAATGCTTCTTTTCATATCTCCCATCTTACTCTCTACACACACACACACACACACACACACACGGTCCACCATTTATTCAGCGCCCCTGGAACATTTTGGGAGGGGGTAAGGGACCACACTCGAGGGCCTAATACAAATTCTGGCGAGGCAGTAACCTTGTGATCAGGCAGAGTCTCCTAGCATGATGAGTCCTAGCGCGGTGAGCCGCACGCCACCCCCATGGCTTGTTGCATTACCCTGAGTGTCCTTCAGGACTGGGCTGTATACTGTCAGCTCATTCGGACAGCACTGAGGACTCGCGTGCTTTCTTGGACACCGCTGCCCTGATGACCTGCCCCCCTCCTACTCAGGTGTGGCCGGCCTGACACAGGAGCTGGACGCGTTCGAGCTGAGGAAGACGGAGGCGCGGGCCGTGACGGGCGTGCTGGCCTCGCATCCCAACAGCACAGGCGTGCACATCAGCAGCCTGTCCCTTACCTTCCACGGCCAGGAGCTGCTCAGCGACACCAGCCTGGAGCTCAACTCGGGCCGCCGCTATGGCCTCGTCGGCCTTAACGGCACAGGTGATGCGCGTCGTTTCCTGGGAGATGGCAGGAAGGAGTGGCTAGCGTTAGGGGCTTCGCTAACATGATCGCCCCTTGACTGTCCTGTGGTTTGCCTGAGAGGCACAGGATCAGGAATTCTGTGAGGTGATGGATTTGGAAAAGCTATCAGATATCACAGTTACAACAAATGACACTATAATACATAGTCAAATAAATGTATTAAAAACCATTTGTGCCAGAAAACCACTGCTGCGTAAACACACAGGTCCGCCATGTTTCCTCATCATCGCTGCCCGCAATAATTAGATGTAAACCACAAAATTTTATTTTTAATTTGTTAGTGCTAGCTCAATCAGTATTACTGCTGTTTTAAGGTGATTTAATGTGGCAGTAAATTAACTGCTAGACTGCAGTTACATTGACTTGAATGTAGGTTTCTACTCTGTGTTTCTGTGTGTGTGTGAATTATGTTTATATTACATTGTGGGGACCAAATGTCCCCCACAATATGATTTAAAAACCTGTTATTTGGACATTGTGGGCACCATTTTTCAGGTCCCCACAAAGATTTGTGAATGCAATCAAAAAAGTAAAAATGCCAAAAGACTTATATTTTGTTTGGTTACTTATGGTTAAGGTTAGAGCTGGGTAGCGGTTAAGGTCATCGTGTTGAGATTAGAGTTTCCCCCATAGAAATGAATGAGTCCCCACAAAGATATAATTACAATCCTGTGTGTGTGGTAACAAAATGAACTATGAACATGAAGATGATGAGCATTTAGAGAAAGCTGCACCTTTACAAAATTCAGAGGCTTCATCCAAAGTGCCGTCTCCTGGCAGGGAAGTCCATGCTGCTGTCGGCCATCAGCCACCGTGAGCTGCCCGTCCCTGAGCACATCGACATCTTCCACCTGACGCGTGAGATGCCTCCCAGCCAGAAGATGGCGCTGCAGTGCGTCATGGAGGTGGGTCAGGAGAGGATCCTGTTGGAGAAGGAGGCCGAGCGCCTGGCCCACGAGGACTGTGAGTGTATGCTGGGTGTCCCAGCTCTTGGGAAGAGATCGGCACAGGATGAGGTGTCTCACGAAGATATACAATCTCATAACTCAGGGCTAATCAAATCACGGTCCTCAAAGTCCAAGTACTGCTGATTTTCCAGCCCACCTTTGACTTGGGAGCCAGGTGTGAAGCTTCTGTGACCAGTCAGAATCAGTAATTAAACTAACTACCTGGGAGAACTGAAAACAAGACCTGGATTTGGAATCGACGTCCAGATTTGAAGAGCCCTGTTATAGCTAAACCATTCAATGGTTTTCTAACCACTTTTCCTGGTCAGGGTCATGAGGGCGCTGGAGCCTATGCCATGTAGCACAGGGCAAAAGGCAGGGGGACACCCTGGATGGGATGCCAGTCTATCACAGGGAACGCGCACGCACACACACACACACACACACAAAAACAATCATATTACTCATAGGTCTTCCGTTTTATTGATCATGGTGATGGACACTCGATGTCTGGGTTATTCTGAGGAATGTCATGGTGTCCCAGCTGTAAATCAGTCGTTAGATAAACGGTACCTTAAAAACGTATTGACCTCTTATCGAGTTCATCATTCGGCACAAACACTGCATGGTCGTTTCTCAGTGATGTTAATTTTTATGCTGCCGTTGGTGCGTCAGTGTAAGCGGGTGAGGGTCTCCAGCTGAGTGTGGGACCCCCCTGCCACCCGGGACACTCCTAATACCCTGTGTCTCCTTGGCTCCCTTTCTGCCCCCTCTAGCGGAGTGTGAGAAGCTGATGGAGCTCTACGAGCGCCTGGAGGAGCTGGACGCTGACAAGGCTGAGGTGCCAGGATTGGAGGAGTAATTTCACTGTTGGGCTCTTGAGCAAGAACCTTAATGCTAATTGCTTCAGGGAGTGTCTGACCCTGGTTTCTCAATTGTATGTTACTTTGAATAAAAGCATCTTGTAAATAAATCAGGAACAACAGTAAGTGCTAGAAGCTGGCCTCCTTGTAATCTGGACTGGTGCACGAGTGCAATGATGTATTCTTGGTGTGCCTAGGTTCTCCAGCATCCTGAAACAGTTTCCCTGCATAACTGTTCTACTTGACAAGCTTTTTCTAGACACCCAAAGAAAAGCTTCCTGTAGATCCCAGATGCTGAAGGTGGCCGCCAGCTCCTTCCACTTGCTTTCCAGGGCGCCGTTCATTGAGCCCGTCATGCTGCTTCTTGACGAGCCAACCAACCACCTGGACCTGGAGGTATGTGTGTGGCTGGAGGAAGAACTCAAAATGTGAGCTGTTTCTACCTCTCTGCAGCATCTTTTCCTGTCCATTTTGGGAGCAGGAACCTTTGCGATGCCTTTCAGGTCCCTACAGTTAGAAAGGTTGGGGTAGTGGTGGTCGTAGTTTACAGAGTTTCCGTCTAACGTTAATGACCACTTATGGTAGCTGGATTAGCTGAAGGGTCTCTCTTCTGTGAAATAAAATAATTTGATATGCTGCGTTTAAATCTGTGTGCTCTTACCAGTATTATAATTTTGATTTTTTGATTTATTTTTTATTTCATATTGCTTTCAATTTTCAATTCCACTTTACAATAAAGCTTCCTTTTGCCACTTATAAATGGTAGTAACACATTAATAGAAAATTGTCATAACTTGTTCAGAACTGTCGATTAATGATTTACAAAATGCTACAACCGAATTAATGAGTTGATTATAAGTCATTCATAAACCCATTATAAGGGTAATTTTAATGTAAAGTGCTACCCAATTTTCATTTCAAATTTAGTTTTAGTTAGTTTTTCAGTGGGGTTTATTTATTTATATTTCAATGATACAGACTTCACATTATGTACTAATGTTCGCAAAATAGGCAAAACATGTTCCAGGTATTATTTAAAGTTAAAGATGAACAAATCATTACATTTCATAAATATTATTTAAAAATACTAATGGAAAGTATTTGACATTTGTTTTTATTTTTAGTTTCAGAAACAGTATTTCTAGTTTATTTAGTTTTGCAGTTTTTTTTATTCTATTTTTGTATCATATTTCAGTCACGAAAATGATTTCTCATTGTTTTAGTTTTTGTTTCAATAATAACCCTGGTTCTTAGATAGCCTTGTCCTTAAGTGATCTTCGCTGAATATTTGGTCTCGAGTAATTGATTTGAAGCGGGTGACAGCTAAATCGCCCCAATAGGTTCAAGCGGATCCTTGTCTTGATCTCCCACTCATAGTATTTCCTGAATGGCGTGTGCACCAACATAATCCACCTGTACCAGAAGAAGCTGAAGTACTAGACGGCAGGCAGCTGAGGCTGGCGTTAAAGTCAAGTTCAAGATGAAGATCAAAACTTGATTCATCTCATAAGGGAATTCTGGTGCATACAACAGCGAGAACGTAGTGAACAAGCGAACACACATATAGTTCCAAACACAAAGTGTAAAGACAGTACATACAGTGCAAACTAGTAAATGTGGTGCAAACAAACTTTAAAAATACACAGTACACTAAATAGGATATCCTGAATAATAGAATATTGTAGGATCACATAAATAATAATAATAATAATACTACGGCATGGCTGGTTTCTAGAATGGCTATGTGATGTGGACTTTGGGGGCACTTTAAAAGCAGATGTTCCTTTAGGACAGAAAACCATGGAGCATGAAACTTAATGGGCTCACTTGCCTTATAGGGATAAGGGTGAACTTCAGATGTGGTTAAAAACAGATGGGGAAGGTAATGGTAACTTTAATAGTACAGACGAAGCCACAGGTTTCTAATAATAGGACTTTAATTGCTTACATTTTTACTGCAGGGTAACTATGACCAGTATGTGAAGACCAGGGCAGAGCTGGAAGAGAATCAGATGAAAAGGTACAACTGGGAACTGGACCAGATTGCCCACATAAAGGTGAACACCGCCACCTGCTGGACGGTAGTAGGAATTGAAAGTCCCATTTGTATAGTTGGTCTTAACTGAGCATGTGGCTGGTCGTAGAAATATATTGCACGGTTTGGGCACGGCTCTGCCAAGCTGGCCCGGCAGGCGCAGAGCAAAGAGGAGACCCTGCAGAAGATGGTGACATCGGGCCTTACGGAACACATAGTGAATGACAAGGTAAATCTTGGACTGCAGTTACAGTCCTTCACGGGGTATGAATAGACCTTGATCAGAGGACCCTGTGATCTGAGTCTTCCGTGAACACTATATAGATGTGTAATTATATTAACAAATCATGATCCATCAGCGTTCATAATTATTAAGTTGCTCGGCCAACCAATCAATTTTCAAAGTGCCAGTGTGAATCCAGAAACCTGAATTGCTACAATGAAATACTTAATTGTCTTGTCTCCTGCCGACGCTGTCATTTTATTTTCCTCCCTGTGGGAAGATCCCACCTCCGGTTATCATAGTGCAGAACGTGAACTTTAGATACTCAGCCGACATGGTAAGTTCACCTGGAGTGGTTTTAAGTAGGTATTGGGAGGTAAAAAATTAAAATTGGCCCAGGTTGGAATTAATGTCGGAATGTTGTATTCTTGAATGGGTTTTGAGGTATGGCAATTGGGGTATCCCCTGACTTGATGAGGGGGTGACCTCACCTTCATGTCCACAGCATTGACTGTGAAAGGAACTTTGTTATTCAAGCTTTATTTTGGTACCTAGTTTAGTTGGGTCTTTTTGTTGGGCTTCTATGACAAAATTGAGGGTGAAATTAACCAATGTTTTAGCTGGAAACTGCTGAAAGATTTATGTATTTATTTCAATGGATGATTTCAATACGATTTTTGAAGGCATCAGTTAGCAAAATCAGTAAGAAATTATTTAACTGTGTTTTGGGCAGTTTTTACATTATTTTCCAGTCAGTGAACTTACAGTACCTGCTGGGGGTGGCGTTTATATGGCTGCTCTGGCTTTGATTCCTTTGATTCTCTTTTTTCATTTCAGCCATAGATATATAAGAATCTGGAGTTCGGTATTGACCTGGACACACGTGTCACCCTTGTGGGCGCGAATGGGGCTAGGAAGTCCACACTGCTGAAGTTGCTCATGGGTGAGGTGAGCTTCAGCTTCCTTCCCGTCACATGACTACCTATAGGCATATACAGACACTCCTCTACCAACGAATGAGATACGTATAGAACGGCCGTTCGCAACTTGAAATGTTCATAAGTCGTTATTCACCATAATTTTAAGGACATACGCAAGTACTAAGAACTAGGATGCCGGGAGTACACACGCTACGCTGCTGCGCGGCGGGAGTAGCGGCCAGAAGTCGTACTAGGCGGGAACTGGAGCGCAGAAAAAAATTTGATGTTGCGGACAGGAATCGTTCGTATGTCTGAGAGTTCGTAAGTTGAAAGTTCGTAAGTAGAGGAGCGTCTGTAATTACATTCTCTCTGTATATAATGTTGTTGGCTTGTTTGCCTTATGAGTTTGGGTGGAACTGCTATGTCATCAGTAATGTGTTACCTCAAACTGATGTCCCCATTTGTCATGTAGTTGACTTAATATGCTTTGTCTCTCCCTCCACGCCTACAATAACAGCCTCTGCCCACAGATGGCATGATCAGGAAACACTCCCATGTGAAAATTGGCAGGTATGACCAGGTAATGTTATCTAACATCGAATCCTGCAATGCAAGAGTTCCTTTATTTCTATTCATGTTCCTTACTGTAAATGATACACAGAAATATCACCTCCCCCATTAGTCAAGTTGAGGGATGTATAATATTGAGAATAATAGCATGGGTTAATATCACCTGAATCTGGATTTTTTGACCATAAGGAAAATTGCAAACACGTTAAAATGTCAGCAGTTAATATATTTATATATGTTTGTGAGGGCAGTGTGTGGCTCAGTGGGCTAAGCCTCTGTGCTTGTGCTTAGAAGGTCACTGGTTCAAGCCTGGCCTCAGTACATCTGCTGGTCCTTGAGCAGAACCCTTAACCCCCAGATCCCTAGGTACCGAAACAGGCGGCTGCCCTTTGTGGCCAGCTTACTCTCACCTACAGAGAACAAGTTGGGGGAGGCGTAAAAAGAGAATTTTAATAAAGTATTATTCATATATTTTTTTCCTTATTGAGTTTATCATGGTGGATTAAATCATAAGTAATAGCTTAGAATTGCCAAAATATTTAATTTCTAAGAGCATTTCATACATTAATTTCCCTTAAGTTATATACAGTATATGTATTTTTAATGTGTTTATGTCAGGTACTTTGTGACTGGAAAGAATTTTAAAATCTGTTTCTTCATTCGAGTGAGATAATGGTTCATCATGTGCATACTGCCTGTCTTTGATTCCAGTGAGTTCATAGTTCAGCTTGAGGTTGTCTTCTTGCAGCATCTGACTGAGCAGCTAGAGCTGGACCTGTCTCCATTGGACTACATGATGAAGTGCTTTCCTGAGATCAAAGAGGAGGAGGAGATGAGGAAGATCATTGGGCGCTCCGGCCTCACTGGGAAGCAGCAGGTGAGGGCCTGACACCGGAAATGCTCTCTGAATGCCACCCGAAAGGTTACCTGAATTCTGCAAAACTCCAGTGTTACCCAACAGCATGAATCAGATGTAGGGAGTCCTGCTGGTTAGCGATTCTCAAGTCCTCTTAGATGACTGTGGTGCGGTTAAGAAGGAAATGTTTTTGCTAGATGCTTTGATTTGGCAAGTATCAAAATAGAAAATCAAAAGGGATTTTCTGGATCTTGATTTTAATACTAAAACCGATATACCCTTTTTGGTAAGTTGTTGGCACTGTAGTCTAGTGTGATTTCTCAGAATGTCTGTGTGTGTCGCTCTGTCTGTGAGCATGTTGTTATGTTATATGGAGGGACCATTTCAGTTAGCTGTCTGTAGCACTCATGGCACTTTTCAAATAAATATGAAGAATCTTAAGCTTGTTCTGCTGCCGCTCTTACCCCCATGGAGTGAAAAGTCTAGATGTGCCCTTTGTCAAGTGAGCCCCATCCAGAGCCTCTCAGACGGTGCCAGGTCTGTTTCTCCTGGCTGGCATGGCAGTGTCCTCACATGCTGTTCCTGGATGAGCCCACCAATCACCTGGACATCGAGACCATCGATGCCCTGGCAGATGCCATCAACGACTACGAGGGTGGCATGATGCTGGTCAGCCACGACTTCCGACTCATGCAGCAGGTGGGATCGCCCACCCGAGTGTCAGACGACACAGAGTCACTGAACATGCGCTGGAGTGGGAATGGGGTTATATGGCATCTCTCATCCTGGATGTCACACTGGATGTCACTGTCATCAAACCTGGGAACTTGCATCAGTATTTTGTAAATTTCCAGTGTATATTTGAAGCAGGCCCTGAGGGTGACAGTCCCAGAACCTTTTTTTAGTGGTTTCAAACAACTTGTAGTTAATTTATTATATATGTTACTGCAGAATAATGCTGAGCTAAATAGAGGAAGTGCAACCCAAATGTAGCTTCTGGTGCTGAGCAGCCCCCATACAGGGGACTTTAAGAGAAGACATCGATTCAGAAGCATAGACGAGCAACAATGACAGGATTAGCAAACACAGAACTGGGGAGAACTTAAATACACTGACTAATGAGGGGCAAACGAGATACAGCTGGAAGTAGCACACATGAGTGCAGGAACGAGAGGAAAGGCAAATAAGCAACAGATGTAGCTTGTTTAGAGCCAGACTGGGGAGCAAACAGGAGGATCAAGCAGACGGAGTGGGCTGGGCGTGACAAATTTATGGGAAGCCGTGTGGGACTTAAAGCACTGAAAAACATGCATATACACACTGGAAAATGTGCGCGCACACACATTTAATCTATAGGTCCCCACCACTGAACACACTTATACACATACACTGATGAGGTGCACTATATCAAGTTAACACTCGATACACATACTGTCGCTACTTGCATCACATCTCAAAACACCCATACACTGTCACCATTTGTGAGGTGTATAATACTTTTAAACTGCTGTCATGTCAACACAGCCTCTTGAATTACGAGCTGAATTCAGGGGGAGGAAAGATATGAATGGATGAGGAGAGCAGATAATACAGGGGAGAGAGAGTGAATTTTCAGTGCGCCCGGGAGCCTTTTCAGTGTTACCGGAAGGTGGGTAACGCGCATGCGCTACAATATTGGGGCGGGGGGAAATCCCACGAGTGTCTGGCTGCAGAAGGGGCCTGAGAGTGCGTGTCCTCCTCTGTCAGGCCCCATCCACTCTCAAGCCCCTATGTCATTTCCGTTCGAACGACAGAATCAGTCTTGTCGCGACAGATTATGACTTGCTGACTGCCGCTATAAAATTTTATATGTAGAATTTCTTGTTGCGCATATAATTCTTAAAACGCGGTATGTATGGCTTAACAGTTTAAAAATTAATCATCACATCGAAATGCGCGTGTGTCGAACTCCTCTCCTTACTACAGGCAACTCGTGTTTACCCTAAAAAAGTCCTAAGACTAGTGCTCGGTCACATAATAAAGTCAGCCAAAGTCAAAGTAAACTTTATAGTCATCTCAG
>JAODLD010000001.1:28182361-28204693 GCA_026781065.1 Mormyrops boulengeri
GAGGCCGACAGTAAAATAAAAACTATGTCTACCAAAACTATGTCTCAGCGTCTAAACAAAATCGAACTGGAAAGGCAATCATAAAAATGGAACACACAGACAAGGTTCTCGTGATGTACAATAAGTCAAGACTGTGTCCATTAGGGAAATGCAAGGTCAAGCTGATAAATCCAAGAAACAACAAAAAGTACAGAGTTGAGTTTCAAGTAGTAGGAGAGGACTGTAAAACACCTCTACCGGGCAGAACTGCGAGTGAAGCGATGAAGCTGATTCAAGTCGAATATGACAACATATACACTTTGAACATCTCAGTTACAACCGCGACTTCTGAGAAAAGTACATGGTTGTTGGAGGAGATAAAAGCTGAGTTTCAAGATGTGTTTATGGGAGATGGTTGCTTAGAAGGAGAATATGAGCTGGAAATTGACCCAACAGTGCAGCCTGTCAAACTCCCTAAACGCAGGGTCCCAGTGGCAATGATGAAACCACTGAAAGAGGAACTGATGAGTCTCGCAGACAGAAAAATAATAGCACCTGTGGAATGCAGTACTGAATGGATCAGTGGCATGGTGACTGTGCAGAAACCAAATGGCAAACCCAGGATATGTATTGATCCAAGACCACTGAACAAAGCTTTGAAGCGCAGTCATTTTCCGTTACCAACTATTGATGACGTCTTACCTGATGCTTTGAAAGCCAAAGTCTTCACAGTATGTGACGTGAAACATGGCTTTTGGCATGTGAAGCTCACTGAAGAGTCATCTCACCACATTCACAACACCGTTTGGTTGTTTTCGTTGGCTGAGAATGCCGATGGGGATCAGCCCAGCGCCGGAGGTCTTCCAGCGCAAACTGATGCAAGCGTTGGAAAACTTACCTGGCACTTACATCATCGCCGATGATATACTGATCACTGGAGAAGGTGAGACTATTGAGGAAGCTGTGAGAGATCATGACAGTAAACTGAGACTCTTTCTGGGAAGATGCAGAGAGAGGAACATTAAACTGAATGTGGACAAACTCAGGCTCAGGAGACAAGAAGTACCATACATCGGACATCTACTCACAGCAGAGGGACTGAGGGCTGACCCAGAAAAAGTGCGAGCCATTAAGGAGATGCCAGCTCCTTCGGATGTCATGGGTATACAGAGACTGGTTGGAATGGTCAACTATTTGTCAAAGTTCTACAAACACCTGTCTGATGACTGTGAGCCTCTGAGTCAACTAACACACAAAGACAGTCTATGGGAATGGACAGATGTCCAGGAAGATGCATTTAAAAGGCTAAAGGAGAAAATAACACAAGTCCCAGTTTTGAAATATTACAGCCCGGAAGAGGAGTTGACACTACAGTGCGATGTAAGCGAGATGGGGTTGGGAGCAGCTCTGACTCAAGGTGGCAAACCAGTGGCATTTGCAAGTCGTGCGCTAACACTCACTGAATGGGGTTACGCACAAATTGAAAAGGAGTGTCTAGTCATTGTGTTTGGTATGGAAAAGTTCCACCAATACACCTACGGTCGTCTGGTTAGAGTTCAGTCTGACCATAAGCCACTTGAGAACATTGTTAGGAAGCCGCTGATGCAGGTACCTAAAAGACTTCAAAGGATGCTTCCAAGATTGCAAAAACATGACGTAAGCATAACATATGTTCCAGGCCGCGACATGCTACTCGCTGATACATTGAGTAGGGCCTACCTGCAAGAAAGCAACAAACATCACACAGAATTAGAAACGGAGTGTGTCACCATGGTGGATTATGTACCTGTTTCAACTGAGAGCATGGACAAAATAAGATCTGGAACAAGATCTGACCGGAAACTACAAACTCTGATACAAACGATACAAAACGGATGGCCAACTTGTAAAAAAAGATATACCTGTTGTTACGATCCCCAGTCTCCCAGGAAATTGGAGGTGGAAATTCGGGCTTTGATGTTAGTCGCCATATCGGTCTTGTTCCTGTGTTTCGGGAGAATGAGGTGGATGCCTACTTCTCTATTTTGGAGAGGATCGCTACGACGTTGAACTGGCCTAGACATCTTTGGTCGCTATTATTACAGTGCAAGTTAGTGGGGAAAGCGCTGGGGCACCAGCCTGGTCACAGGCAGACAGGCCTGCCTGAGGGGTCGTGCTCAGCGAGCGTACCTTCCACGAACGGGGCACAGGCTTCTGGTCAGCCATGCTCATCTGCTGCAATGCCACCTCCTTATCAGCCTCGATCTCCACAGCCCGGACGTGCTACAGCTGTGCCTGGTACTCCTTCCTTTTAATCTCCAGTTCCAGCTCCCTAAGCCGAATGGTAAGGAGCAGGTCCTCCCTGGTTGAGCGAGGATCGCCGAGATCCATGCGGATCCCCGTCCCCCGGTTGTCGCCGTTGGCCCCACTGCAGCAGACACCCGGACTGGACTGGATGCAACACTCGGCGACTCGCCCAACTCAGGTAGGATGCCCTGTCGAATCAGGTCGTCCTGCAGAGCCTGTTTTATGGCCCGCTTAGAAGCTTCCGCAGGAACCACCACCTTAAAGAAGTCTGCTATTGCTAGCAGATCGTCCTTACGGCACCTATCGAACTGTTCGAGTGTGGGGTGAAGGGTGAAAGCAATGAGGTCGAACTGGGCCATCTCTAACACAATCCCGACGTACGTGCTGAACTTGCTGACGTGCTCTAGTTTCCAGTAATAGTGAACCTTCCGGTAACACTGAAAAGGCTCCCGGGCGCACTGAAAATTCACTCTCTCCCCTGTTTTATCTGCTCTCCTCATCCATTCATATCTTTCCTCCCCCTGAATTCAGCTCGTAATTCAAGAGGCTGTGTTGGCTTGACAGCAGTTTAAAAGTATTATACACCTCACAAATGGTGACAGTGTATGGGTGTTTTGAGATGTGATGCAAGTAGCGACAGTATGTGTATTGAGTATTAACGAGATATAGTACACCTCATCAGTGTATGTGTGTAAGTGTGTTCAGTGGTGGGGACCTACCGATTAAATGTGCATGTGCACGTCTTTCAGTGGGGCCTATAGATTAAATGTGTGTGTGCGCACATTTTCCAATGTGTATGTGCACGTTTTTCAGTGCTTTATGTCCCACACGGCTTCCCATACAAATTAAATCAGAGACAACATCCAGTAAGTGTCCTTGCCCGATTCCGTAAATCACACAGTATCCTCCTTACTTAACATGCCCCATCTTTGCCATCTTTTACATAAACCACGATCTTTTCAGACTGCTTTTGGCTAATTACTACTGCTGTTTCATCCTCCCCTCTCCAGGTGGCGCAAGAGATCTGGGTTTGCGAGAATCAGATGATCGCCAAATAGAGCACTTAAAGTCAGAGTTCAACAGGCAGACGCACGACATCTAAGCCCTTCGGATGTCACTGGCTTTACCACTGGACTCGTTTTGTACACTTTTATGGACTTTTTTTTCTTCATTTTCTCCTTCCCAGGATGAAAGCCAGTTCCCATTTTAGCATTGTCCTCCGGCTATGCTGTCATTCGATTGCTATGATCAAAATTAAATTCTTGTTCTTCCAGTAAAACGCAATCTGTGTTTGTACAACAAAATTTTATTTCTCCCAATGACATCCAGAACACGACAGATGACATTGTTTTACCTTGCAGATAAATCAGCTGAACTACCCTTTAAAATGGGGTGATGTCACAGGTGGGAGAGGCAGGCAGGGGAACAAATGGACACAAAGACACGATGTAAAGAGAAGTAATGCTCTTTTAATGTCTTTAAAAAGACAGTTGGGTGTTCACACCTCTACCTTTCACACATCAGTCACCTCTTGGTAGGGCACTTATCAGGTATGCAGTTACCACTTAGGGCAGGGGTCTCCAAATCCGGTCCTGGAGAGCTACTATCCAATAGGTTTTCTATTCTACCTGACTTCTGATGAGCCACGCCTGTTCCTGGTATCTACCTAAGAAATGGTGCGACTCATTAGAAGCCAGGTAGGATAGAAAACCTGGACAGTAGCTCTCCAGGACCGGAGTTGGAGACCCCTGACTTAGGGTGATAGGAAGGGGGCCGAATCAGGCTTACATAATCCCCTAGCGCCATGCGCTACAAAATATAATTTTTAAAATGTAAATGTAATAATGGTTTGTCTGAATAAAAAATATCTTGTATCTAAATAACACTCTGGTTCTGGTTTTTCAGCTGCAAAAAGGGTTGATTACACCTGGGTGGAGGAATCTCACCATAACTAGCATTTTAGTAGCTATAGTTGGCTGCCTTTAGCCTCCTGAATGAACCTTTTATAGTGTATACACTGTAAACCCTAACTAGAGCCATTTAGAACATGATGTCCCTCTGAAAGTATGTAAAGAAATTTAAAAATGGTGAGGAAAGACGTCACATACCATTCTTCTGAAAGTCATGTTACATATGTAGCCATGAGTGCATTAGGAAACAGTCCCCATCAGCAATAACCTGAAAGCTGGTGTGGATGTGGTGCCCTGCCCCCTTTTAACCTCTGCAGTGATTCAGGCCATCTCGGCATGGCTGTTGTCATGTGTTCCAGTATACTTCAGCCTCCTAGACGTTTCATTGGGCCTGGACGGGACTATGATCCGGATATTAGCATTTGTTTAGAACAGAACAGGTGTCTTGTCACTTTTGGTAGTGTAGTTCCTGTCGCTGATTCCAAGCAACAGGTGGACCAAACAAAAATCACTAGCTGCGTGACCATATCTAAACTGGCTGATACAACCCCCCCCATAATTATGTCTCCTCCTAAATGGGTGGAGACCTCAACGCCTCCCCCCCCCAGTGTTAAAACCAAAGTTACACCCTTGTGTGACTATCTAGAATGAAGAATTTCTCCTTTCAGTACAGTTGCACAGGTGTTGGGGGGAGGAGAGGACGAGTTAACCTCTGACCACACCTGTTTCAGTAGAAGGTGGGGAAGGTTTTTTCGGAATCCAGCCCTAGTTGTTTCTCCTGAACCTGAGTGCGTCGTGTACTTCTCATCCGTTCATCGCGGCATCCTGAGCCATGTCATACCTGCGGTCTCCGCGCGGCCCCGTCGCTCCGGACGCGTGCAGCCTCCACGGCAGCGTCTTGATCATCTTCTGTGACGGCTGCCGGGAGCTGCTCTGCGAGGACTGTCTGAGCAGTGACGCGCACAGGAACCACGGCTTTGTCCGCTTACGGGACGCCTGTAGAGAGCAGATGGTAAGTGCGCCGCTTTACCCGTGTGCCTGTTATACTTAATAACTGGGAGTTTAAAATGCGGTATCGTGCTGAAATTTTAATCGTATCAACAAGAAACAATACTACTGTTACGTTATTTCGATTTATACGTTTGATTGCTTTATTGTCGCATTAATTATAACTGCGACCAGTCGTACCAAATCATGAAAAGAGGCTCATTTATTTAGGGCGACCAGATAATCCATGTCATGGAGGACACTCTGAGCTAGGACAGGAATTGTAAATTAACATTTCAGTGAAAAAGACCCGGATTTCACTTTAGCACTGAGTTCTTGCTGTGTACTTATTGGTCAGTCTCCTATAATCATGAATGTGTCACATGTTAATGTGAAACAGCTGGATGAGTCTTTCAATCAAGGAAACGAACCAGTAAAAGCGCAAGAAAAGCTGAACTATTTAGCCGAGCACAGGAGCCTTTCAGTTTGAAAGTAGTTTGTAAAACCCGAAGTAGCTCAAAGTGTCCTCCATGACATGGATTATCTGGTCACCCTAATTTTTTCATTCAGATCTTTGCATCCTAATTGATTTATAGAGGTGACATCTCCGGCTGTCCATTTCCAAATTATTAAAATTTCGGCTAAATTGCAATAATGCGGAAAACAACAGTAAAAGGCAATCATGGCTCTGAGCGTTTTCCCTTTGTGTCCTAGGACGAGGTCACAAAACAAGCCCAAAAGCTGAAGAACAAGTATACAAAAACGGGCGACGTTAATTATCGCACGTGTATCGAAAACAAAGAAGGACCATGAGGTAAACATAGATTAAATGCATCACCTTTGGTTACAGTTTCAGTTTCTAAGTTCTGCATCCATAGTGTTTACCAATTATGGTATTGCATAAGCTTAGACAAAGGGTTTTTAAAAAGATCTAAACGGAAATACACGGTACATGAGAAGGTACAAATTTTTTGTTAAAAATGACAGATCAAGGGCCTAGATTTTGGTATGGATGGTAGGGACATTTCCCTGCCAATAATGTTGGGATACATTGGGTGTTTAGGGGGGCAGGGGCTATCAGTGCCGAAATCAAGCCTTGATTGAGATACATTCGGAAACTAGATCCCTCTGGCCAGTTCAGAGGTCTGTAGTGTTATTGTTGATACAGGGACACAGCATTAAGGCTGGAGTTTAGTTTCATTATTTGTGCTATCAAAAATGTTGAAAAAATCTTTTCACATGATAACTGTGTATTTTTAATCATGGGCAGGAGAAATTTGACAAGGCCACAATGACTGTGAACAAAATGTACGAGGAACTGATAAACCTAATAAAGAATAACCAGGAGCAGGCACTGCTTCTGATCCAAGGGCTGAAAGAGAGCAAGGGAATGGGGCTGGACAGGTTGGCCCAGGAAGTCAATCAGACCAACCAGAGGGTTGCTGACATCGAAACAGCTGTGGCTCAGCTTCGACAGAACCTGCGAGGCAACAGCTTGTCCACATTATTGGTAAAACTGCTAGATGCTATACCTACACACCAAGGGTACAACCATCACACTGTCAGAACAAAGGGTACAGTCCTGGTACAGTTTTGATCCTCAGGGTACAAAAAACGTTATTGTACCCTCAATGACACAAAATGAGTCCATTTCTGTACCTTTATATTAGACTAAAAGGTACAACTGGCAGACCCTTGAGGGTACCATCCCAGTAACAAGTAATTATACCCCCAACGGTACAAATTGGTACTTTTTTTTCTGACAGTGCAGTCTAGACATTTAAAGAGAAGGCAGGCATGATTAGAAGCAAGCATGAGTCCAGTACAGGGTTATGAGGATAATTAACAACTAGGAATGGGAATTTCTGTCAGGTACTCTCTGCTATGTCTTTAAGTTGACCTAAGGTTGACCTAAGAGAAAGGTTCAGTACATACACAAGTTTTAAAATGTAAAACAATAATAAGTATTCCAAACAAACTGCAAAAACTACTGTATGTGATGAGTATGGTCTGTCTGCAGACTCCTCACCTTGTTTTGTTGTTCTTTCACAGGAAATCAAAGAACTACAAAATAGGTACGTGTTAAGTTCTGCTTCTTTTGACTGAAAATTCCCTAAATATAAAAGTGATCAGTTTCATGAGGACCCCCCCCCCAAGGATTGTGATCTTAGCTTGAACTCCTGGTAGGACCCAGACAGATCAGATCTTGGCAGTGGACACTGGCATTGGGAATGCGGAAAGTTACACCAGGAAGGAGCCTGAGTTATCAGTTACATAAGGTTATCTTCTATGCATATTATGGGCTCTGGAAGTAAGCCTCTTTTTTAAGGATGAGAACAGGCCCCACCAAATCTAAGGCAGTAGCAGGGGAAAGAGTCTACCCTTAATGAAAGAGTTTAAGTAATGTGTTCACAAGTAGGAACGTCAGATTGACAGGCTGCTTCACATTCAGCATTGCCCTGCTTCCCATACTGGATGGCCATGCAGCCACGAATGTGCCTTGATACCTTGTCCATCGCTAACTGGAGACACCAGCACTGATTAAGAGGTTCCAGCACCCACAATATGGATAGAAGATAACCTTATCTAACTGATAGTTTCAGTGACTGCTGGTTTGTGGGCACTGAGCAGGTCAGTGGTATTGAATCAGGAGAAAGCCATGAAACGAGTCTTTAGATCTTTAGATGCTTGCGGTATACTGGCCAATCTACATCCCTGTCCTCACCTATAGTAATTAACGGTAAATAATGACCAAAAAGCACAAGATCACAGGTACAAGTAGCCAAAAATGAGATTTATACATAAGGTTGTCATGCTTGCTCTTGATGACAGGGCGAGGAAGATCCAGAGGGACCTTAAAATATAGCTCAATCCTCCTTAGGATTGATAGGGATCTGCTCACATACTCCTACGCCAAATTTCCATGGAAGACCCAGCAAACATTACGTCTCCCAACTGGCTAGGGAACATTCCACCACTGTGACTCTCAACTGGTTTCTGAATTTCTGTTGTTTCCGCAGTATTGAAGCCGTAGGTGATTTCTACAAGATGCTTGAGGAGAAAACGGATGGGGACACCACAAGGCTGAGAGCACTAGTGAATTCTGTAGAGAAAATTCTCCAGATGAACCAGAAGCTGCTGCCCCGGCCATGGGAATGTAAAAACAGCATCCGTGTTTTGCTGCTATAATTCTCATTATTTTCATAACATGTGATAAACACAGGCACAAGTGATTTATTTTAATTTGTACTGTCCTCTAAAGTGCAGTACAAGAAAGAGTTTTAAAATGTCTTTGTATGTTCCCAATTTGTTTATACGTACAACCTTTCAGCATTTTTGCACGTAGATAGTCAATGTAAAGTACATAGAGTGTGTCGTCAACAGTATGTGGATACACGTACTTCTTTAAAATCTCATTCCAAAACCTAGGATATTGATATAATACATGGACAAAAGTATTGGGGCAAACCTCTTAATCATTGAATTTAGGTGTTTCATTCAGACCCATTGCCAGAGGTGTATAAAATCAAGCACCTAGCCATTCAGTCAGGTTAACAAATACTTGTGAAAGAGTGGGTCATTCTGAAGAGCTCAGTGAATTCAAACGTGGTACTGTCAGAGGATGCCAGCTTAGCAATAAGTCAGTTAGTGAAATTTCTCCCCTGTTAGATATTCCACGGCCAAATGTAAATGGCATTATTGCAAAAACTCAGCCACAAAGTGGCAGACCACGTAAAGTAACAGAGCGGGGTCACCGAGTGCTGAGGCGCATAGTGCGTAAAAGTCACCAATGCTCTGTTGACTCAACCCCAAACCCAGCACAAAACTGTGCACCAGAAGTTTTATGGAATGGGTTTCTATGGCCAAGCAGCTGCATGAAAGACTCACACCGCCAAGCACAATGCTAAGTGTCAGATGGAGTGGTGTAAAGTACGCCGTCACTGGACTCTAGAGCAGTGGAAACGTGTTCTGTGGAATGACGGATCACGATTTCTGTCCAGCAGTCTGACAGACGAGTCTGGGTTTAGCAGATGCCAGGAGAACGTTGCCTGTCTGACTGCATTGTGCCAACTGTGAAGTTTGGTGGAGGAGGGATAATGGTATGGGGTTGTTTTTCAGTGGGTTGGGCTTGGCCCCTTAGTTCCAGTGTAGGGAACTCTTAATGCTTCAGCATACCAAGCATACCAGTTACCTGTGGATTTAGAATGGGATGTTACAAAAGTTCCTGTAGGTGTAATGGCCAGGTGCCTCAATACTTTTGTCCATATACTGTATGATGTTAGACCCACTTTGTTGCTATAATATCCTCTACTTTTCTGGGATTTTGGAACATTGCTCGTGGAATTTGCTGCCATTCAGGTTGGGTATTGATGCTGGTTATCAGGTCCCTTTCTGTGAGCTTGTGTGGTCAAACACTTTAAATTTCTCCCATACGTTTTCACCTTCAAAATGATTTCACTTCTGATTGACAAGGACAGCTCTAGCACCGCATAAATGTGGCAAACTGACTTGTTACAAAGATGGAGTCCTGTGATGGCGCTAAGTTGAAAGTCACTGAACTCTTCTATACAACTACCTATTCTTCTGCCAGTGTTTGTTGCTAGACGATTATATGGCTGGATACCTAATTATTTTCCTTTGTCTGCAGTGGGTGTGGTGAACTGGCCATTTTGTATAATTAATAGGAGTGTCCACATAGTTTTAGCCATATAGTGTATGAATGTTAAACAAACAAACAACTCAATAGACAGTTAAGCACTGTATTGTATGAGCTATCCTGTAATCCTGTAAGAGTAACGGTATGTAATCTGTTCTTTGAAGTTGCAGAGAACCTGACTTTTGATGAGAAGACAGCTGACGGCAATTTATCTACATCAGATGAGAAAACCCAGGTCCGCTATTTCAACAGGCATCGAAGCAAGGGAGCAGAAAGCTTTGCTAACATCCTGGCAGTTCAGTGCTTCACAAATGGCTGTCACTACTGGGAGGTGGAGGTAAAGGATGCTGAGAGCTGGACTGTAGGAGCCGTGGAACAAGGATGGCAGCAGAAGGGCAAAGCACTTGGTGAAGACTGCCTGTCGTGGGCACTGCAGCTAGATGGCGGCAGTCTGCTGGCCTTACATAATGACGATACCATAAGCCTTAAAGGGTCCGAATTTGAGCGTCTAGGCGTCTTCCTTGACTACGACAAGGGACAACTGCAGTTCTACAACGTGGTTATCGGACAGCCTTTGCATATTTTCTACAATAAGTTCAAGAATTCCATCCACCCTGCTTTCGGCATTGGCTATGAAGACGGTAGCATTTCACAACTTGTTCTCTGTCACCTTGTGCCTCAGCACCTGCAGACAAACCTGACCAATGATTCTGAAACCTTGGATTGAAGTGATTGTTGGAAGACCCACCTGGACAAAACCTTTTGACCTGGGACATCAGCACACTCCAGCTTAGAGGTCATCAGCATTATAGTAGCCATCATATCATTATAGAAATGATGTGTATGATATTTGGTATTAACAAATTACACATAGTATTTTCATATCTTGCGCGTAATTTGATTTCCTTCATATTCACAAATTTTGCATCTGGTAAGTTTTAATTTTTCATAATTTCAATTCCTAATGAGATGAAATTATAATAAACTTGATTTTTTTAAATAGTGGTAGAGGCATATTCCTTTTATCTTTACAATTTGAACAGTGCACATTTTTGTCTCATGAAGTACTGTCAGTGAACTCTATGAAATAAATGAAGCTAAGAAATTTAAAATAATTGTACTGAAAACTGAATGATTTATAAGTTATTATGGTATTGCAAAGGTACAATGTGTGGCGAATAAAGGCTTTTGTCTTAAACCAGTTGCCGTTATTCCAAATGTGTTTGGTCCTACAGTTGAACCTTGGCAGCCCAAAGTACCAGCTCACCAACCTGGAGGCTTCACAGGCAGACTTTACTCACCCAGTCTCACTCCCTGTCAACCTCTTTCTGTCTGAAGGACTGAATTGTCATAGCCCACTTTTTTTCAGTCCGGTCCATGTTTTTTGCTCCCTGTCAGACAGTCCAGCAAAAACGCGGACAGTCTGTGGGCCCTCAAGGGTCGGATCGGGAACACTGTTATAACCTGTTTAAGCATAATATTAACTGTAATTATTATACAGGTACTGTGGTGACATTTAAGGAACAGACATACGAGTGTGGTATTTCTGGTTTGCTGACATAGTGGATGACTGTAGTGTGCTTATGTTTTATGGTATGCTTAGCACTGAGATGACACAAAAACAGTAATTTATCGAATAACTTTCTCAGTCTTTCAATGTTTTTTTTTTTGAGTTTTCATAAATTTGTATTTTCTTGATATATTCCGTTTCGAACTTCAGGGCCACCAGAAGGTTGCCGTGTATAACAAAACAAAGAATATAGAAGATACAATCCCATTTTGGATATGTAGCATGTATTTTAATGACACTAGTATTAGTACGATTAGTCCTTTTTTGTATAGATTTTTTAAATGACTAGAAGAGAATCTGGATAATTAAAATTCCTACTTTGTCTTAATAACAGTAAATATTGCCTGCTAACAATCACTCTCAGGATGTGAATAGAATTTAAATATGTGTCTTAAAATTTATGACTATTCATGATTGAAATTGTAGTTGAATATGTGGTTTTGATGTAGAGGTAAATAAAATATTGATTAAAATTGTTGCTAATCATGGCATTTTTAGCCCGATCCAACAAAATCAAGCCCAGTCCCTTGGTCAATAATCCCTGAATTTGCATAGGCTATATTTAGGCTATATTGTGTATGCATTTTTTTGTTGGAATGTCTCAAAAAAACATGACCTAGCACTAGATGCTGGCTTGGCTAGCACTAAAAGCTAAATCATCACACAGTTATGCCTTAGCACTGCGGCCTCTCCTTTGTTTCAATGTGTGTTATTTCTTTGTCTGGAAATTCTTGTAATGGGCTGGAATTTTTCAGGAGTATACCGTGCTTTAAGGTGCCGCTGGTATCTGACCATGGAGGAATGTTAGAGCAGAGGCCTGCATGCCTGCGGCTCTTAACATTTCCTTTCATTTAGTATCTGATTTACATGTAAAATACCAATTTGGTTGTTCATAATCTGTAAAATGACTTCCTGAAGCTGACCAGTTTCATCAGCCTACCCTACACAAATACACACAGAGCCTTAACTAGGACAGCACTGCCACCTCCACGGCTTGGGGTTTCAGCCCTACCGCTGTGAACATGTGGAGTTCACATGTTCTACCCGTTGTGTGAGCTTCTGCCCAGACCAAAAACATAGAGAACCGCTGCCCCATGACCAGTATAAGCAGTTGGAAGGATGACATTCTTGACCATCAGCCTGGTAATTAACAACTCACATTCTAGTGATCACAATCTGATATCATTGGCCCAGTAGTAAGCTATCCTTAAATTGTCTAGTTCAGCGTTTCTAAGCCTAATCCTTGGGAAACCCCATACCATATTTTTGCTCCCTTCCAGCTCACACCACACCCATACCAGGAATTTGGTGTTCTTAATTTCATGGTTCAAGTGTACTGGGAGCTGAGAGTGAGCTAAAATATGGAGTAAGTCTGGGGGTTCCCAAGGACTGGGTTGGGAAACGTTGGCTTAGTTCAGTATCGATTACAGGTGGCACTCTATCCTAATACCACCAAAGTTGGAACAGCTACAGGAAACTCACACAGCCATGCTCCTAATACCTGTATATGCAATTGGGTGAATTGGTGTCCGTTAATTTCTCTTAGAGCTCCTGGTTCAACTAGACTCTATTTAATCTGAAAGATTTATATGTAGTTGTATATGCAGTATAAAAGTCATATACACAGCATATTTACATTTTACATCTGAATCTGCACAGGAATAGAATTATCAATATCCAACTAACTGCATTTCAAAAGGATCTTTTTTATTGATTGAGAATGGTCACTGCAGAATGTGTTACACATTTTAAACAATCTGATACAGTTTAGAAAATATACTATATTTGAGCTAGGAAAACGGTTACATATAATTATACGCCCATACATTCTGGTTAAAGATTTTTGAGGGTGCAATTTAGATAGTGATAGTCATCCACAAATGGTAAAGGGAAAGATTTGCATTACAGCTGAATTATCTGTAGTTAATGGATGAGTTACTGACACCAAAGAAACGTCTGATGAGCATATTGGTGAGTTAGGTCACACCATGGCTTTCCAAAAAAAAAAAAAAACAGCAGAAAGAAAAAGAGGACAACTTGTTGGAATCTTGTGTGTCCTGTACAAACTTTGGACAGCGCTTCATATGACGTTTATCTGTGTCCGGATGATCGATATTTCACAGGACTTCATGCCAGCAGGACAAAAGCAAAAAAAAATCAACATACAGTGATTTTATAACCTGGTTTTGCCTAATGAATGAGAAAACATTGAGAAGGGGAGACAGTTATTTTCCTAATAGTATTATAAATCCACATAGAAACTTAAAGTTAACAAAAGGCAAGTCTCTTTACTCTCCTCGAAATACAAGCTGGAACCCAAATAACAGTCTCAGAACACAGCATGAAGTCAGGAACAGTCACAGACGATCTGTAATTGGTGTGAGCAGTGACACATGCATGTCAATCCCAACTCTTCTGTGGGCTTCACCACCTGTGACTGCATGAAGGCAGCTTCATACTCTGGTTTGATGGCCACTACCCTCTCAGCGCTCCACTGCCAACATTTCATGCAGCTTCTGCCAAAACAGAAAGGGCCAGTCGGGCACAAATAAGGTGTGGCGCCCACTTCCCGAGGGAGGCTTCATTTACCAGCTGTGCTTTATCCATCCAACTATCTCAGGGCAGACTGGGGTTAAACACCAGACAGTGTTGTTTATGAGATGGACTGGCCTCTTATCCAGTGCTGTGCTTTATTCTGAGTTTATTTTCAGATATGCAGTTTACAAAAGAATAAAAACAACCCTTTTTGATGCCCGCTTCCACATCGCCTACTCTTTCTGACCACACCATGGTTGGTATTTTTTAATCATACAATAAAACCTTCAAAAAGAAAAGAAACTAAAGAATCCAAATTAAATCAATTCAATTCGAGAATCTTAAAAGTTAGAGCTTGGAATTACAGCTGCTATAACTATTCTGATATAAACTGAGCAAACAGATTTTGCTCGTAGACTTTAAAGCCATTTACTGGTTTGCAGAAGTACTTTTATCGGCGAACAGCGTTTGTGACCAGCAAAAAATAAATAAAATTCTAGGTTGGGGAAAGAGCAGACGTTAGTATGAACTGCTTATTGCAGAGGAGTATATAAACAGGCCTGTTTTTGCAGGAGTGCAGTCAGAAGACTTAGCCAAGAGCTGCGAATATGCTGCACGCACAGCTCACCACCACTGGGGAGCAACGGAGAGGCAACTCCCCCTTCCCCGGCCCCCTTCACGATGGGATGTCGGCGTCGCCCTCATCGTCGGAGACCTGATCGGGCGCGATGGCCTGAGTGTGACTTGCACGGATGCTGGCTACGTGCGGGCAGGATGAGATGAAGTTCGCGATGCCCTGCAGACTCACGCCCGTCCCGTCCAGGTTCACCTGGCTGAGGTGCATCTGCCGCAGGAACTTCAAGCCTTAAGCAAAGAAAAATAAAAACCACAAGCGTATTGCAACACGCCCTGCGTGCGACGTCATTGCCCGTTGTGCCCTCTGTGAGACATTCCAACGTGCCTTCCAGGGGCCAGGACACATTTATGTTTGTTTATTACATTTTTCCCATTTAGCAGACACTATTAACCAAAGCAACAACTCCCAAAGCTCAGACCTAGACCCAGTACAGGGCCCTGTTTGCAGATGACAGTAGGTTTTGGGGTCAGAGCACAGCATAGCCAAGCAGCAGCACCCCTGAAGCAGTTGGGGTAGAGGACATTGCTCAAGGGCACCAACAGTGATACGATTATTCTACCAGGTATTCTAGCGGGATTCAAACCAACAACCTTCCAAACATAGGCAGAGATCCCAAACCTGCCATGCTACACACCAGCCCACAAACACAAAAACGGTAAAAGCCATGCCGATAGACAGGGCTCAGGCGAAGCACTGACAGCCGACATACTGACCATGATCGGTGATGCGTGTGCGGCTCAGATTGAGCTTGACCAGCTGGGGGCAGCGCAGGAGGCCCCGCCGCACCACACTGTCACCCACCTGTGTGCTGGCCAGGCCCAGCACCTGCAAAGCAAGCACCACACACATTAGCATGGTGACGCAGAACAGGCAGACAGATACAGAGTCTGACGTCCCCTGATCGTCTGAACTAACATAGTTCTAAGAAAAGGGGCGTAAGCTCAGCTAACCACAAATCACCCGCAAGTGACACAAGCAAGACCGGTCTTGGTATCTGGCCTCCCAAGAACGAACTTGGGAATCATGGGATTGGTCTCGTTAGGCGAGGGTGCAACAGATGTATCCTTGATAACTGTGCTGGAGCAAGAGCAACATCTAGAGATTTTGAATATCCTCTGTATTTGCGTTCTGGTCTTCAGAAGATGACATAAAAACGGGCACACAAGTACGGTCAAGTACAAATGTTGAGATTCAGCCCAGCTTTTCTAATACACCGTTTCTGAACTGCTGGGTTGAGGGATCATTTTCAGTGGTTTACAGAGAGTGTGAAGAGAACTCACTTTGTTTTTCACAACCCATACACTGCTCTGAATAACAAAATAATTATTTCTTTCATTTCAAAGCAAAGTAATTTCTTCCTTGTTAGGTGAAAAAAAATAAAATTTACCCCTCCCCACAAACCTTTTTTGAGATTTAAAACAGCAATAAAAAAACTATTTATACAGTTTTGGGGTGCCAAGGGTACCAGGCAACAGGTGAATGAATAATTTATATACAAGTAAGACACATATGCATTTCATTACAAAAAAATGATGATACTCCAAGCCCTTCAGTTTTTCGAAACCGAAAAACCGAAAGTAGTACAAAAAAAACATGCAGTCTGCAAAACGAACTTTGACCTTGAAAAAATACTTAAGTAAAAATAAAAATTTAACCACACGAGGAAAACATTTTCTGAGCTTTCCGTCGAGCCATAGCTGAATCTTGTAGTTCTAACTGTAAGAAAACGGCTCATACGAAAAAAAGCACTGTATCTCAAAATGAAACTTTAAAATAAAAATCCATTTTTATCAGGAGCTCTGGATGAGCAATTCACGTGTGAAATTTCATCAAAATCAAAAAAGGTGATGCAAAAGCTTAGTTTGCAAATATGTGAATTAAAATGACCTTCTTAACTATTGCACTGTTTTCTGAGAAAACATTTTGGTTCAAAATTTTAAAAATTTGGGTTATGACTTAATGACCCAGGGAAAAATGCGAGTCCTGAGGTTAAACCACTTGAGAAGCAATGGCGTGACGCACACTAACCACTCCAACCAGCCCTGCAACCGAACGTCAAACATGCAACAGGGGGCACCGCTCTGGTTAAGTGACGGAGGGGCGTACCTGCAGGTGGGGCAGGCAGATCACACAGGCCGCCACGCCCCTGCTGGTGACGGCAGTGCGGTCCAGGCACAGCTCCTGCAGTTCCAGCAGGCCACGTAGGAAGGGGAGACCCTCGTCTGTCACCAGGGTGTTACCAAGAGAGAGCTTCTTTAACCTGGGGGGCATCAGGAGACCATCTCAATGTTCACCTCGAGGTACGGACGACCTGCCAACTCTATTCAGAGACCCACCGTTAACTTATGTTTCTCCTTACGGGTATTCAGTTAAATTCTATACCATTTATTTTCATATCGTATATCCCAACATAGTTTTGCGTCGCTGAACAAGCACTCTAGTTAGTGAGCAAAGCAGTTGTCCAAAGCAGAGTACAAGTGAGGAAGGTGATGCATCACAAACATACAGCAACCAAGAAGCCAGGTGCTGCAAGTGCTGCTAGGATGAGCTTCCAGCAAAGGAGCAGAAACAGGTGCAAGATAGCAGCAAGACCAGAGCTTTACCGAACACAGCTAAAAACGTCATCTCCATAACCACAAACATTATCAATCCAAAAAACAGGGAAGTTATCAACATCACTAATAACGGCTGCCGATAAGGCAGAAGACAAAGGCCTGACCTGGTCATGGCGGCCAAGTGGGCGACTCCCAAGTCCGTGACATGAGTGTAATCCGTCAGGTCCAGCTCTGAGAGCAGAGCCAGCTTGGACAGGGATGCCAGGCCGCTGTCCGTCACCGAGTGGCGGCCCGGCAGCGTCAACTGGCTCAGCCGGAGACCTACAGTCACCGGGTCACACACAGAACACGGAGCTTACGGACATCACAGGGTCAAACTTGGGGCGAGCCATTCAGTAGAATACAACAACCGATCATGTTTGTTACGAATGATGGTATCAAGCACTTTTTGCACTCTGCAACATTTTTTAACTTCACATGAAGTGATCTTACATTTTACTGTACTGTAACATCCTTTTGTTCATCTGGTATGCATTTATATTGTATTTATGATGGATTGCATAGTTTTTAAACACCTGGCTGTGAATAAATTTACCCTAGTAGGATAATAAATTTGACTTGACATGTATGTACATCAAAACAGCACATGTGCCCGAGTACGTCTTCATACATTACTCATCACCATGACCAAGAGCAATCATTAAGCCACTCCCAGCCCAGTACTGACAGATTACATCCACAGAGAGTTCAAATAGCTTCAGTTAACATTCACATTTATTAATTATCCAAAGTCAGGTACATTTCAGAAAGCAGGCTAAGATGATCCCTGCTGCAACTGGGCATTGACTTCCTTGTTCTGGAGCCCAAACGGCAACATCACCCTGCTGATCAGGGGCTTTTTGAATCAGTGACCTTCCTACAGTGTCCTAACCCACGGAGCAAGATAGAAAGCAAGAAAAAAATTAATGTAATATTGCACATAAGATTTTTACTGAAAAGAATATACTTGGATGTAACTCCTTAGTAATCACCAACGTTAGTAACTGAAATTAAATTATATATTTTTCCCAGTGATGGATTCCAATGACATTTGTTTAGTTATCTCTAGTGATGCGCCGAAATTTGGACTGAAAATATTTGGCTGAAAAAGTATATAATATAACCTCCTTTACATGCCAGCTGCAGTATTCTTCGGTGTACGACACCTTTTCCTTATGGAAAAGGGCCAACGTGTTAACATAACGTCCGCCCATCAAGGAAATAATTGGTCAGTAATCCTTTCAGTGGCAGAGTTGCTTCACTCCACAAAAAACCCCATGATAAAATCATGTTTGTATTATATTTTTACTTTCATTTTTACTCTCCTTATCTGACGCTGGGAAAACAATGACTCATTCCAGTTGGCAAATGTACTCGAAATTAAACTAAAGGCACCTGTGTAAAATGCAATCAGTATATCTGTGAGAATTGTTCAAAAAAGCCACCAAAGATGTGTTATGAACTGCGAGCAGTGCTTTGCTTAATGTTTACCGCAGTGGGATTTATGTAATAACCAAAACATTTTACAATTAATTTCAAATACAAACATACTTTTTTTAATGAAGTGTTCCAATCTGTTTATAGCCAATAGATTACATGGTAACACATTAGTTGAGGGAGCACAAATATTTAGTATTAACTCAGTTACTACAGAAGGATAAATTATGAACGAATATAATTTGTCATAATGCGTCATAATTCATTAATGATGAACAAACATGAGATCAGTATTTCACGTGTTTTTCCATTACTTGTTCCCTCACTAGTTCCTTGGTAGTTCACTCAGGTCAAAAATTTTACTAAATGAACAGCTATAGTAAGAAATATAGTAACTGCTTGAGAATAAAGAGGATTCACCATTCATTAATGCTGAACACACATGAGATCAGCATTTCACGCGTGTAATTCATTATTTGTTCCTTCAGTAGTTCACAGAATTAAATAAATATAGTAAATACAGCAACGGATTGAGATTAAAGATGTGTCACAATTCTTTAATGATGAATTAACACAAGATTAGTATGTACCTGAGACTTAGTGGTTAATTAATACTTAAGTAATAGCATAATACTACATTTTAGGTGACCGGTCGGGTAAAGTTTTACAGATCACACCCTTTTACCAAGTATTTCAAACTCAGTCTGTATTTTACAAAAATGTTTCGGCTTTACTATTTCATGAGACCACCCACTCTATTAGGAACATTTAATATCCCTGGTTTAGGGTGTTAGATTCACTGCTGTTAACGCTAATAGCACATCATCAAAAACAAAATGGCTGCATGCGTATAATGGCTTGCAATGTTCAAAAGAAATAAAACCTACTTTTCTCTATCTTGCGGCATTTATAATTTCCTTCAATTAAGCTCAAAAGCAAAATTAATTAAATACTTTATAATTTTTTTAATTAAATTCTTTAAAATCTAATTACATTTTGGTTCTGGTGTTTCGGTAAAAGATCCATTTCAGTGCATCACTAGGAATTTCATTATGTAACGACATTACATGTAACTAGTTACTTCTCAGCACTGGTTATTACACCCTGCTCATGTAAACCATGCCCTGCCTCACACTGTGATTGTGTTCTTAAGCACTGCAAGAAGCTGCCTAAAAACTGAGTGCTGCACTGTTGGTGAGACCATTGAAGAAAAAAAAACCTCAAGCAGTGGAGTATCCATCCATCCATCCATCCATCTTTGGTATTACAGATACAAGGCAGAGAATAACGCAGGATGGGGTACTAATCCATCAGAGGACACTCGCACACCATTCACACCAAAGGACTCGAAACTCCGATTCACTTCAGCATGGATTTGGATGGGGGAGGGGGGGAGATTACATGGATTGAAGTCCACGATGACATGAAGAGATCACGCAAACTCCACACACAGAAGATTCAATCCCTGATCTGCAGAGGTGTGAGGCAACCATGCTAGCCACTGTGGTGCTCTGGACTGGAGTATACAAGCATAAACAAACAACACTGGAATAGTCTTCCTGCTAGTGTAGCGCAAACTAAAACCCTGGGTTCCTTCAAATCAGAGCTAGGAGAACTCTGAGCTATTAGTTAGTTCTCCTCAAACGAGCTTAATGGGCCGAACAGCCTCCTCTCGTTTGTAAATTTCTTATACACAAAGGAGGAGAAAGGGGTGCTCTGCACGTCACAAGCACAGCTGACAAACACCAAAATGCACCCAGAATAGATGCACCTGTAAAAGTAAGAGCACTGTTCAATGTCACCAGCTGACTCTCCCACAAGCGGCTCATGCTCAAAATCATAAATGCATTCAGCACTTCCATGATTCAGAGTCAAACCCCATAAAAAGGCAATTCAAATAAAAACAACATCAATGCCAAACTGCACTGGTACTCAAGACCCCTGGCCCTGGGGACACTGGGCTCGGCAGCAAGTCACCTGAGATGATCTGGAGAGCATGGTTGCCACTGACGACCGGAATGCCAGCAAGACCAAGGCCAGAAAGGGTGGGGTGGGTAGCCAGGCTCTCCAGCGAGGCCTCAGTCACGGCGGTGCCGTCTAGGTACAGCGTCTGCAAGGCGGACAGCTCTGCCAGGGCGGACACCTCCCTCACCTGGGGGCGGAGAGGAGAATACACAGAAATTTACAAAGCTGCTCACACATTGAACCTGCATTCACACACTTCGGTTGGGGTTGGGGATGGGGGCCTAGTTAGTTTAGTCGTTGTTAATGACTTTCGACTTTCTGCTTTTTATGAGTGAGCCTATAGCCTTCAGGAAAATGTAAAAATATACTCCATCCATTTTCCAGGACTGCTTAGCTAATGCATCCCAGAATGCACAGGGCATGGGCAGGGTAAACAAACACACACACACATATTTGTATTCACATCTTTGTGGAGACCATCCATTCATTTTTATGGGTATAACCCTAATCCTAACTATAACAACCTTAACTCCTACCCAGCCCTAACCTTAACAACAAGTAACCAAACAAAATACAAGATTTTGACTATTATCTTGACTGCATTCACAGATTTTTCTAAAACTGGGGTTTATAGTGGGGATCTGAAAAATGTCCCCGCTAAAACATAACAGGTTTTACCAGGTTACTAGTATTATAAGAAGGGATTTTGTGGTCACAAAAAAAATGATAATGGTGTATACCATATCAATAGACAAAACTATTTAAGCCTGACTGCATTTATCAATCTAAAATTAGAAATCTAAATGGCTCTAAAAGGAGAAGCCTGACAACCAGTGAAAGTTCACTTTATAACATGAAAGATCTTAAGATTTTAAGGTATAAGCATTCAATAAAATAAAATATTGCAAATTACAATTTTATTCTATGTATGCTTTCTGTTTGGTCATTTTTAAAAATAAAATGAATGTTTTGATTTTAGCTTTGAAATCAGGAATTCTGAGCAACATCACAACCTGAACTCACGCACTGTTTACAAAGAGTAAGGAATATAATATGTTTCTATTAAAATCTGTGCTCATACTATTCTACCATTTGGGTAACAAACGTTTAAAGTCTTACAGAATCCCCATTTTACACTTTAACATCATCCTGACATCATGTCAATGTGAAAACAGACAAATGCGGTCAAGCCAAAGTGATCTTCCTGCTCGTGCCTGGATGTGGAGCGGGGCAGTGCATTATGGGATGGGGGAGGTGAGGGCGGCTGCAGGGGCACCTTGGTCTGCTTGATGCTGAGAAGGCGCAGTTGGGGGACACAGACTGGCAACACTGCCAATGTGGCCTCGCTCACCAACGTCTGGTTCAGGTTGAGCTGCACGAGTGACGGCGGCGCCCCCCGCAGGAAGGGCACCATGCCTGCGTCACTCACTTTGGTCTGGTCCAGGGATAGCGAGGAGAGTGCCTTCAGCTCTGTGGGCACATGGGGAGGGTCAAGCTGATAAAGCCACATTACAGCGGGGTGCTGGGCGTGCCTTCTGGAGCTCAGCTGGGGCGAGGGGGCAAAAATTAAATGGTATTTTATTTGCCATTTGTACAAGTACGAAGACATTCTGCAGTTTTCACTTCCATTCCATTCCATTCCATCTGAGACACGCTCATAAATAGGTGAGAGTGAAGCTTGGAGTCAGAGCACAGGGTCAGCCATTTATCTGATACCCCATGGAGCATTTTGGGGGGGGGGGGGGGGGGGGGTTATGGGCCGCGCGCAGGGGCCC
>JAODLD010000001.1:28204793-28225383 GCA_026781065.1 Mormyrops boulengeri
CATTAAGAGGCACTTGTTTAGGACCTACCAAGAGAGGGAAGGATGGATTTAGCTAGGAACAGCAGAGGACTTCCAGGGGCAGGAGTTCGTCAGCTTGCTGCAGGAGGAGAGGTTCAGGTGCTGCAGCTTCTGCAGGCCAGGGAGCACCGAGAGGCCCGAGTCTGCAGGGTGGAGACACAGGAGGTGCCTTGAGCATACCGTCCCTGCACTTCCCCTCCCACTTGGGGGGTGGGGGTCTGGGAGACACCGACAGCGGCAGAGGTACCCGTGATGAGGGGCGAGCTGACGAGGCTCAGGTGCTTCAGTGCCGTGAAGGCCCGTAGCTGGCGAAGCAGCTCGTTGGTTGAGTATGGGTAGCAGTTGAGGACAAACTTCTGCAACGGGCAACCGAAGAAGAGCTCCAGGGTACGGGGCCGCAGTAGCCTCTCCCGGGCCATGTGGGTGAGCAGCAGCTCGGCCAGCTCCGGCGTGAGACATGACAGGCTGCTGCTGTACTGCATGCTGGGGGCTGCAGGGGGAGTGGGGGGGTTAATGTTAAGGGGCAACGGCCACAAGGTGGTGCCAAGACGCTCAGAGTACCCTGCAGGAGCATTGGACGAACACAAATTAGGAATATATTAAATTTAGTTATGGAGAAGAATGTCAGAGGGGGTGAAACTAATATGAATACAATTTATGATAAGGTTTCTGACCTTTTTGTACATGTGGAATAATCCCAATAAATCCAGGCAGAGACTGTGCACACAGAGGTCAGCCGATCAGTGATGACAAAAGCATGTGGGGAGCCCCGGCTGACCTGTAACGAGGGCCACGGCAGCCCGAGTGGCCATGGAGCAGAGCGATGGCACACTGGGCGTCCGGAAGACCTTCTTGGGGGGGGACGGGTGCCCAGCCGACCCTGGGGATTCCTCCTGGGGCAGGGCTCTCTGGAGGCGCTCGGCGGCCGCCTGGCCCGCCACGCCCGGGGCCACCCTGCCATCTTGGGGGCCTGCGTCAATGGGGCCCTCTCTGGAGTGAGGAAGAGAGCGAGGTGTTACTCTAACAGGCAGAGCTCCATCTGGGGCACCATAGACAGGGAGCTGCTCACAGATCTGACAAAAGCTGGCAGCTTCTCAAAGAGCCCTGCGGTATGTGCAGTGTAACCATTGATTTGATTGATAATTTTTTTTTTTTTTTCCCCCCCCCCATTTAGCTAGTATAGTTTCATTTAGTTTAGTCAAATTTCCATTTGGACTTAATAGTTTTTAAGGATACATTATTTAGTTTTTATGTTTTATAAATAATGTTCATTTTATTTCTTTAAGACTTAAGACTTTTTTATTTACCTACAAAGTTGTAGAGCGTTTGATCTTTGTATCTGGTATTTTGGGAAACCCTACATGAATACTGCATGTTATATACTAATGTCCTCAAAATGTGCAAAACAATAATGGTCATTGAAAATAAACTATAATTTAAGTTCAACTGTATTTTAAAAGCAGTAGTTTTATATTTTATCATCCAATTTTATTTCAGTTTACAAATGTATTTTATTTTGAACTGTTTTAGTTTTCATTAACAATAACAACCCAGCGGGGGAGACAACGCACTGGAGAGTATATCTCGCACGGGGGGTAAAGGGACGGCGCTGCTCACCGCAGCCTGTTGCCCTGGTCTGGCCAGCGGTGCGGGGGCTCAGGCAGACCCCGGGGCCGGTGCTCGGGGAGGAAGGGCAGCTGAGGAAGACCTGCCAGGGGTCAAAGGTCACAACATCAGGCCAGGATCCAGGCAAGAAGCTGCTAATGATGATGCTCGGCTGGTGACTCAAAGCTGGCAGCCACAGGAAGTGACAACATAGGTGCAGTGGGTATACGCGCCCTGACCACGGGCTAAAGGGCTGCGTGCCTGAACACAGACAGGAGCTAAAGCACACCCACAGCAACAGCCACACAAACTGCCTCGCCCCGATGCTGTCACGCTCCTCCTGACCATGGCACAACAGGGCTGCACGCACTACCAAACCCTGAATAGTCAACTACTTATTCACAGACTTTCCCACATCTTCACGTGAGTGTGAGCTAAAGGAGGTGCCCAGAGACCCAGAGCCAGCCTGAACAGCCAGACATATCGGTCACAGGCCCGGAGCGGCCAATCAGGAGACTCAGAAGACTAGCTGTTGTGCCACTCGGAAACAAAAACTTTACTACTTCTACAACAATACTTCAGAATTATAACCGTGCGCGCACGCGCGCACACACGCACGCACACACACACACACACACACACCCCCCCACGGATGGACGCATCCATGCACGCACACACGAACCAACACGCACGCACGCACGCACGCACACACACACACACACACACACACACACACACCCCCCCCCACGGACGTATGGACACATCCTCGCATGCGCACGCGAACCAACGCACACACACACACACCCCCACGGACGGACGGACGCATCACACACAAAATGGTTCCCAAACCATCAAAACAACAGGTTTTACCATATTGTGGGGACACCACAATGTAATATATACATAACCCACCCCACCCGCACACACAAAATAGACCACGATTACTCTGCACAGAGAAACATGTAAATATGCAGCACAGTGTGCAGTTGCGGAGGTGCTGCAACTCATCACCTGCTATTGCTAATCACTGGAAATTTTTCAAATGATGCATGGTAAAGATACCAAGCGGGGCTGGTAAACTGCAAACTGTGGCATCATTTATCAAAGTTCCCCGAGAATGAAGACAAAAATCGGCTGGTCTTGGGCATAAAACTCCCGGGGTTGAAAATTAGTCCCACTCCATGCTTGATAAGCAACATCGATTCTCGGAGGCGGCTGGACTGAGCTGTACCGGGGATGGGGATGGGGATGGGGGGTGGCACGTTCTCCAAAGGGGGAACATCTTCCTCCTCTTCCCCAGAGCTGGAGCCCTCTTCCATGTCACCTGGGACTAGCTTTTGACCCCGTCCTGCCAACGAAACAGAAGTCCAGTTAAATCAAATTGAAATATCTTAATATCTGCTCTGTGCGCAGTGACAATAAAGAGAAGATTATCTTCTTATCTCAAACCAAGCTGGATCATTTAAGAGGTGCAGAGCAAGCCACTATCTGCTCCCAGATCTCTTCCACAGCACAAAATCATTTAAATAGCAATACTGCAAAGACAAAAACAGGAGACACCATAATGAACTTCCACACTAACATACTTCTTACAGGTTTCCTGATCATAAATGTATGCCATGTAAGACCTCAACGATAAGACAGCCACCCCTTATAAGAGGCTTAAAGGAAGTATATCAGACCTGAAGTTAACCTTAATATCCATTACCGGATGGCTCTTATTAAGCTCGATTTCGATGGAAGGGGCAAATGTTTTGAGGCTGTTTTTAATAGACAATTTCTACAAGCCGGTAGACACCAGGGTGGGTAACGGGAAGCTTTAGGGTCAGCTCTATGAAGCTGCCATCGATAATGCACTATAGATTCTGTCATAATGCATTGTAATGGCCAGCCTTTATAATACATTATGAAGGTATTTATAGTGAGAGCTTCACAGAGCATAATAAACATGGCTATGATATGTTATGCCTTTTTATAAATAGTTACAGCCATGTTTATAATACTTTACAATTACATCATAATGTATTATGAAAGTCATCTATAATGCATTATACATGACTGCTTTAAGTAAAGTGTTACCAACAATCCTTACTATGGGTCAATATGAATGCAAGAGCTAAGAGTCAAAAATCAGTCCCACTGACCTGAATCTTAGCTTACTGAATATAACAATCTGCAAATACATCTATCTGGCTTAAACCGCCCTTAACCAGTTATGTAATACCTCAACCAATCATGCACAGAGAAAAGCACCTTCTAGACAAATGTAATGAAAAGTAGGACAGGAGACAAAACCCTCAAGAAAATGCTGCTAGAAACTCTCAGACCACCCTTGCAGAGCTACCACATTTCCCTGTAGACAGATTAAGCAAAATTAAACAGCTTTAAACAAAACAATATGGGACCTCTTCTCTAAGGCCTTTACATCACTGTTTGTTAACCCAGCCCTTGGGGACACCCAGACGGTCCACATTTTTGCTAGTTCCCAGCTCCCAGCACACCTTAATTACTAGGAACATGCTAGCTTATAAATATATTGCTATAGTCCCAAGATCCAAGGCAAAAGAATTTTTTTAATGTTGACATGAGAAGAAAGCTGGTATCAGATACATGTGATGCCATCCTAAAGCCCTAGCTGTTCTCCTTAAGGAACAACAGGACTTAGAGTGGCATGTATAGTATGAAAGATACGAGCAAAAACGTAATGTCCTCTACAGAGAACAAAAATGAATTGCTGGACTCTCAAGAGGGTATTTACGGCAACCCTTAAGTTCTCGAAAACTGAAACAATTGGATTTTGGTGCATTTCTTTCCTTTTGAAGAATTTCTCCATATCCATGATGCTTGCAATTCACAGTACAGATTTCACACTCAGATACTGTGGCAAGATTTGCCATTTTGCATGCGCGTCTCAGACAGCGCATGTTGTCTTATAACACATCAGAGAAGCCTAGAAGACAGGGCAGGCAACACATTCCACCGTGGTCATTCTTGTACTAATGGCAAATAAAGCTTAATTTTATTTTAAGTAATGTGACTTGCAATGTGAGGGTCTGAAGGTCTCTGGGATGCTCCAAAAACGTTACTCATGAACAGACGGATAACTAGGGTATGACGATGTGCAATGTTAATATTAATGCCGCATGTTATGCACACGCATGGAATTCAGACCTCACGGAAAAATAATCAAATGTCCCTGATCTAGTATGGTAAGAAAAGTTTCAAGTTTAAAAAGCAAATTTTAAAAATGTCAAATTTTACTGCTGTTGCTTTTGCAAGAGCTTCACTAATAACTAGCGTGGCGCATTTGTGAAATTTTTTTTAAAAATGAGTGAGGAGAAATAAAAACGAAAAAGAACCGGTCAACAAAAGATATTTGACTTCTACTGCGTGGAAATATTTTGGACTTCGCAGAGACACGGGTTTTGTCGGCACTATTTAATTGCAAAAACTTCCAGTATTGTGATGTGGATTCTTTTCCAATATCATGCAGCCCTATGGATCACAGTGAGAGTCAGTGAGTAAAAGTGTGTAGAGTTTTATTTGGAGCTGACCCATATGACCCTAATGCTGTAACATGGTATCAAGGCGCCAGCGTGATGTTTACCCCAGTAGTGAGGTTGGCTGGCCAGCGGAGACACCATCCCTGGGATTCCAGCGTACCCGACGGCCTCCTCCCACAGCTGCCGCGGCAGGGGGCCTGGAGGTGACAGTGATGGAGGTGGCGGCTGCTGCTGCTCCTCCACCTCCTCCTCCTCCTGGCCCCGTGCGCCCACTTCGGGCGTCTCTGGTGGCGTGGCCTGGATGCAGAGCGCGGCATTGGGGGTGAGGCCCAGCTCACGCAGCGACAGGGAAAGCTCAGCCTCCCCAAAGCGTTTGCGGGGGAAGCTGTGCAGGAGGGCGAAGGAGGCCAGCGATGGGTAGCGCTCCGAGATGTGCTGCACGACGCAGCGGAGTGGGGCATCAGCTGGGAAGCGCTCCCGCATGGACTCCCCAGAGGGCAGCCGAATCTGGAGGGGGTCAAGAGAGAGTGGAAGTGAGTGATCGAGGTACACTCGAACCATCCAATTATCCACAATCTGACCCCAAACCCTTCCGAAGAGCAGGCCGGATGTCTGGCCTCACCATGAGGAGGCACTGATTGTCCACGCTGGTCTGCACCCTGCCCCCCAGCCTCTGGCCCTGGCCCTGGCCAGGGGTGGTGGCAGGGGGGGACGAGGCCTGGCCTCCAGGCTGGCTCTTCTCCTGCAGGCTACGGCGGTCTTCGGCGATGCGCCTCAGTGCCAGCTCTCGCTCCTGTTTACAGCGAGAGCCAATAAGCATTCCCATGAGAACACCCCATCTGTAACCGGGGTACCGGCAGACACCAGGGCCCGGCCCAGTCACCTGCTTCTTCTGCCTCCTCTCAGCTCGCGCCTCCTGGGCCACACGCTGCCTCTGTTGCTCCTGGAAACCACTGCGATCCTGCTTGATCCGGGACCCGAGGGGAGCCAGTTCTGTTGTAGGACCGGAGAGAGCCACGACCCCTGGGAATGCATTCAGATGTAGAGAGACAGCTGGTCAGAACAGCCCAGATACTCAGAGAACATTCATCTGTGCAATTCAGTATCATACATATCGACCAGGCTTCAAGCTAAAGCGGGTATCAGAGGGCAGAGAATGATGGCAGACAAGTATTCATTAACAGGCAAATCAAGAAGATTTCAGATTAGATGGAGGCTCTGGTATGGAGTAGATCATATTTTACTCTGTTGACTGAGCTTCCTGATAATGTCAGCAAGGATAACGCGCAAAGGCTTCATTCACCTGTAGCCAATATCTATTAATACGAAAGACTTCTGTTTGTCAGGGAAATGCAGACCAGACGTCTGGACGCCGTTTCCACAGAAATTGAGGAAGCCGACACTGCCTTGTTCCCCAGTCAGTTTCCCTGCCTGACTCTGTCTGCTCTTGCTTCCACTCCACCCCCAGTCCCTGCTCCACCTCTAAACCCCCCACCCTTTTAACATGCCAGCAACTGTACTGAGTATCACATGGGTTAATCTGTTTGGTAACATCAAGTCATTTTTCAAGAAAAAGACAAGATAATTTCCTTTTGGTATGCAGAATACCGACTGCTCTCTTGGTACAGAATTCCGCTTCAAAAACACAGTAATATAGAGAGCTTCCGAGACCTGTAGTCCAGCAGGACCAGTCCAGTCATTGAGCTGGAACTAATTACATTCTGGTTTTACGGTCAGCCTTCTTTCTTTAAAGGTAGAGGGGATGCCAGGATGCCTACAGAAATCCTGATGTGAAATTTAAGATTTTTAAAGACCGTTCTGTTTTAATGCTATTTCAAGCTGAATTTAAGACCAAACTGTAAGCATAAATATGCTTTACCAAAATCAATACCCATACATTTACACTACAGTGACTGCACCCATTTTTCATTCAAGTTTGTATTAAAAAAAAAAAAAAAAAGGTCAGGCAATATGTGTGAATAATGAATCAACCTTTCAAAAAAAAGTAACTCAATTATGAAAAATCCTCCTACCAAGAAACTTCAATCAAAGCAGAGGAACAGCAGACTTAGATTAAGACAATTTATGTCCCCTTCTCCAAGATTAGTACCACTTAAAGTGGCAGATAATAGATTCTTGAATATTTGAAGTTACCCTTTCCCATGGGTTGCTGCTTCAAAGACAATGCCGCAGAAAAATACCTAGCTAACTTGTATTGACAGCTGCATATATGCTATTTTTGGGATCAATGGTTGAACTTCCACTTTAAAAAAAATATTACTCTGATATTAATTGCATCAGATACTAAAGGGATGTACCATGAAGCAAGACGGATCCTGAACATTACACTGGACTGTCACCTTCACACCTTGCTCTGCCCTACTTAAGCCCCCTTATACAGACATATAATTAAATAACTTTTTTTATTATATAATAAAAATGAAATAATTCTTCATGAAGAATTGTTTTTCTTTGAACAGATTTATTTCAATAAAAAGTTGGACTTTTGTCAGTGTGACATGAAGCTACTTCACCAAAAGGTGGATTTTTTCTAACCCCTTTTACAAATCTTTACAAGGGGTGCCAATAATGGGGGAGGGCACTGTATATCTATACATCTTTATTAATAATTGCAGTGTCCATTCACAACCAGCGACTGTAACAGTGTGACAGCTACTTAACCTGAAATGCACATGCGAACATTCAAATATTCATTCAAATCTGCCCATAAAGTTACTTACGACAACTTAATGCCATGCGAGCAACCAGCGCTATATTCATGGCAAGCAAATAGATGAGAGGAAAAAAAAGAAATCTAAAAAAGCCTCTTCTGGCTTGACTTTTGCTCGTAATCTAATCTGGAAAACCAAGGGGCATGCAAGAGTTGCTATTAACTCAAAATGCTGAACCAGGATCCGCTTACAGAAGAGATCGCCTCTTTTCACAGATATTCACAAGACTGACCACACTTAGCGAAAGGGCTCGAAATGCAAAAATAAATCGGTGTGCATTTCTGCTTGTGGACTTCAAAGATTTGCGAAAAACTGCCTGGCTTGCTTGTTCAAAGATATTATAGCAGAAGACTTTCGATATTTCCAAACTTTAAATTGGTTGAACTTGAATTTAAGAAATCAGTAATACTTTTAATACCATGGCTTACTTAAAATCTACTTTGTGGCAGGGAGAAGGAAGAAAAATTGTGCATTTTTATAGCCACCGATAGTTATGAACCAAGTTTATAGTTCCCTGACGAATAAAAAAAGAAAAAAAAACCTTCGAAAGGTTACGCAGAAAGACTCTTCCTGGAAACATTACTTGAGATTTCACAACCATTCCCGTTAAGCATTTATACTAAAAGGGATTTAATGACCAATTACTGTGAACTAGGGTGCAGGGGTCAGCTGTCACGCTCAATTACCATATTTATACTGGCAAATACCTGGATGTGTCTCAAGCACTTAACCCTGGAAAAGGCGCCAACCAGCTACCTTTATTCCCAGAATCCTCAGCAGCAGGTGGTGGTGAAGTCCCTGCACTGCCCAGAGTCTCTGAGGTTTTAGGGGGGTTGAAAGCAGAGAATGCGGTTTCTGTGGGCTGGGAGGACACTCTAACCAGCTTGTGCCTGGGACCCGCCCCTTGAAGAAGCCTACAAAAGAACGAGATGCCAAAAGCCACAATAAATAAATAGGCAAAAGTACATCTACATTGCAGGGGGAGTAGCATGTGGCTAAGCAGGTTAGGATGATGGGCCTGTGGTCAGGAAGTCCCGAGTTCCAGTCCCATGTCGGGCAGAGTGATGTCACCACTGGGCACTGAGCCAGACCCTTAAACCCCAGTTGCTCCGGGGGCGGCCTGAATATGCTCTGTCATAAAAAAAAAAAAAAAATCTACATCCCGTTGGATAAAAGTTTCTGCTAAGTAATGAGATGCTGAATTCTAATTCAACTAACGGATTTAAAAAAAAAAAAAAAAAAAAAAAAAACTATAATGGTCCGGACTACAAACCACATTGGACGAGCAGTTATTAACCAACAATAATGTTCCACACTTTAATAATCACAGTGAGGCTAACACTTTGTCAGCCTCCCACAAACATAAGATTAGCAGGACCGCAAAGTGTCCAGGACGCAAGATGATCCTCACCACTCGGCGGCTTCCGGCACTGAGAAGTGGCCCGCCTGCATGGCTGTCTGGATCTGAGCCTCGCTGAAGCCCATCTCAGCCAGCGTGCTGAAGAACTCCCCGATGGTCTGGGGGGACAATGTTCATGTCCTCAGATAACATGACGCACTGGGCGTGCACTGCTGCACCGCATAATCACGGAAAATTACTCGCATAAAGATGAAAGCACACTTACAGCTTAATATTAAAGGTGTTCCACCCAATAAACTAATACGATTTCACAACATTAAGTCATTACATCTTTACCAGAACCCAGACAGGCAGTGTGTTGATTAATCAGGCAGGATGAAAACAGGACAGCTCATTCTCATATTCAGTCTCAATTTCATGAAAACACAAAAGGCAGACTGGACTAAGGGCACAGGGAAAGTTACTGGGTGGGGTAGCAGCTTCAGGTTTTCTGGGTATGCCCGATGGACAATCAGTTTCCAGGGCTCCTCAGGGTCAGCGGGAGACAGACAGACTTTGTTATTTACTCATTGCATAAATACAGGCCATGGGGGTCAATTATAATGGACAGTGCCGAGTGTGGCTGCAGGACTATCAGACATTATAGTGTTCAGCAAAAAATACACCTCAATGACAGACCAAGCCAGAGAAGGTGCGGGTCAAAGTCCAGCTCTTTCTTACAGTTATCAAAATCTGGCTGTAGCAAAAACTAAACAACAAACTCTAAATCTGCTTGATTAAAAAAAAACCATCTTAATATAAGGTTAAAGCAGACAATACAGACCATTTAAAGTGGTGGAATGGACAAAGCAGCACAAGTCCTCTAGAGATGTGTGCAGGTATGCTAAACAAAGGAACCAAACGCTTCAAACATTGTGATCAGTAATACATTTTTTTTTTTTTTTTTTTTAATTTTAATCCCTGGTCTTTTCTCAGGAGCTGCAAATCTAAATCATGGCTAAGAAGGCCACTCCAATTGTTCTTTCAGTATTAAAGATAATAAATTTTAAGTAAATAATGTATTATGGGTAGGGATACACCAATCCCACTTTTTCTGTCCCGATACCTGGGCTATCGGTATTGGTCAATACAGAGTGCCGATCCGTTACTAGTGTGTGTGTGTGTGTGTGTGTGTGTGTTATATATAAAACAATTCTGTATGTTTAGCCTATAAAGCGGAAACCACTTCTAACGATAATGTCTATCTGGGGGAAATTGATCATTATAACAATTTTTTTGTTTGTTTTTCTTCACGTCTCAGGCAGATTACCATTTGATTAACATTTGTACATTTATTAAGAACATAAGAAATTTACAAACGAGAGGAGGCCATTCGGCCCATCAAAAAAATTTAAATCTTATCTAGCTCAGATTTAAAGGACCCCAGGGTCCAGCCAACCTCTCCTCATACGACATTCCTCCTCTAAAATTACATGACTATAAGGTAAAACGGACAGTGTCGTTAACTAAATTTTAAAATACAATACAGCTCTTTCAAATGCTTTACAAATTACAGTACAGTAGAAATTAAATTAGTGAACTGTGTATGATTCAAATATGCTATAATACAGCGGCCTACTATACAGATAATGCAGCAGCAAAACTACAATGAGCTACATCTGAGTGGCCTGTTTTTGGCAGTTTATCATAAGCTTTGATGAGACTAACATTGAAAGAAAATGACACATATACTGCGATTGTTTTTTTTTTTTAGGAGCAAAGAAAGCGTACACCTACGTGTACTTACATAGGTAACAAATTGAAATGCTATTTATATCCAACATTAAATAAGTTTAGTTACTTAATGTTAGACATAAATAATGCTTCCCTTTAATTTTCTCTTGCTTCTCCAGAATTTGCACTTGAGCTAGTTTGTTGTTGCGATCTTTCGCTGCTAGCATTAGCAAACTCTGTGTACTCTATACTATGGTGCATCTTCAGATATCTGATCAAATTGCTTGTGTTAAATGATGTGCTGTTCCTTCCTACTCTTGATACTTTAGCAGAACAAACCTTACACTCTGACAAAATGTTACAGCTTTAAGTTTTAGTGTAATGTTGCAATTAAGTGGTATCGGTTCTTGGTATCGGACATTTTTTACAAGAACGAGTATATGAGTGCAGTATTGGCCCCATACCCGATGCTGGTATCAGTATATCCGTAACTATGGGAATATCCTAGCTAACAATTTTTCATTCTTGGAACATTTACTGAACATTACGATTAATGTAAGGAAACGTTCAAAGTGTCCAGTTTTCATGACATTCCCAGAACGTTACCCTACTACTACAACTAAGAATAATATATAAACAAATTAGGCAGGCTAGTACAGTGGGTGGCACTGTGGCTTTATACCTCTAAGGCAGGGTTGACCCATCTTATCCACAAAGGGCTGGTGTGTATGCAGCTTTTCGCTGCAACTCCCTAATTAGAGGACTGATTGGCTGAAGAGTCCTCACACCTGGGTTTGAACAGCTGACCTAAAGGTTATCCCAAAAACCTGCACACACACCGGCCCTTTGCGGATAAGATTGGCCACCCCTGCTCTAAGGCCATGGGTTCATGACTGAATAGCGCGTTCGCAATAAACAAATACAGCACTACTATAAAATAATATTTTATTATAAATAAATCTAATATAGGCAAATCTATATTATTCCGTTTTAAACCTAAAATTGGCTACATCAAATGAGTTTGCAGACTTTACTCGAATTGAAAATCTCATGCCAGCTAGCTGACCAAAGCTGTCAACCCTGTTAACACGAGCAGAATCTTTGTTAAAATGTAAAACGTGGAAATGACATTACAGTAAGTCTCCTCTGTCTACTGTGCGAAGACTGTTACTTAGCGTTGGATAAAGATCTGTGGGAAGGTTCCATGTCAGCTGGGACACATGTACATCAGCCATCATCTGAATGGGGTTCTCGGCTGAATCTGGAAGGGCTGCCACACACACCCACATACTTTATTATAGACCGAACGAGCCAGAGGGGTTCCGGGCCGCGAAGCCACCCCCGGGAGATCCCCGAAAGCGGACTCGCATCGCGGAGAGCCTCGGCCCGCCCGCCAGCTCCGGCGTCACTTTTCCGACGGCTCCGTTGCGTGCGAGACCGCAGGAAAAGCAGAAAGTCACGGCGCACCTCGGA
This sequence comes from Mormyrops boulengeri, assembly GCA_026781065.1. Lineage (NCBI taxonomy): Eukaryota > Metazoa > Chordata > Actinopteri > Osteoglossiformes > Mormyridae > Mormyrops > Mormyrops boulengeri. Next base: position 28,217,198 of record JAODLD010000001.1, read on the forward strand.
AGTTTGACTCACCGTCCCGACATACCCTCACAACGTGGCACCGATATCAAAAACACCGAGTAAGTAAGTTTTTAAATGTCTATTTAAAACGAATAAACACGAATGAAATGGCAGGATGGCTGTTAATCTATCTGTAAATGTTAAAGGAAGACCCTCGTAATGGGGGGCAACTCCAGACCATGGTTTTCCCCGCCGGGACAGCCGACCCGTGACCCGCGTGTAGAGTGCACCAAGTCCGGGTTGAGTCGCAGCGAGGCGCCTGGTTCCGGCATCCCGGCCGCCGTGCTCGATGCTAACTAGCCGTCGGAGGAAATATGCTACCAGGGAAAAATGGGGGGAAACAGTGGAAAGAATGATCGGGCAAACCGGAACGGCCTTTTGGAGCGACTACCAGACGCGTCAGGCTGTTCCTGACGTCTCGCGTTCGTCCCCTAAACAAGCGGGACGATGTGAGCTCCGAGTCGGTACAGGCCCGGCGCCACGGCCGGCCGACCGACCAGACAGCCAGCCAGCGCGCTACAGGCTAGCCTAGCATGTCTATCGAACCGAGCCGCCAGCTTATTTATCCACTTGCTCTCGCACTGTTCACATCGGAACCGTTTCACACGCCTCACCAGAGAGGATTCCATGTTTCTCAGTCTTCCGTGCCTGCGCGGCGAGCTGCGGCAGGACGGCACACCGGAAGCGGCGGCGTCGAGCTGCTGGCTGCAGCCGCATTAGTGACGGCCAGGGCGTAACGCCCACAGCGGGCGGCCTCCGGGCCACGGCGCCCGCCTCTTCTTAAAGGGGGCCGGCGCGTCGCATCTTCGAGGCAAATCGTACTTTATTTTTTAACGAAACATTCACTTCGTTTTTATAAAGCTGATCATTATGCTTTGAAACATAATTTTGTCGCTGTAGTAAGTACTACACATACGTGTGCGAAAAAGATAAAGATGAAGACTCACATTGTTATACTACTAATAATAATAATAATTATTATTATTATTATTGTTGTTGTTGTTTACTATGAACGCACAACTGTAATTTTTGTAGGTGGTATTTACAGTTATTAACGTGTTTGGAGGGGTCAAACGCTCGTCCTGCTTTTCTTACAGTTACCGCTAAAGGCACAGCAGATGTCGCCAAGCCGCAGTGAAAGTGAGGATTAGGCTATAAGAGCCGCAAAACGTGTAAGGGTGGAAAGGTCGAACACTGTTCGTGGATTACGTTTTTATTGTGCCTACAATCTCATAATCGTCGGCTGAAAACACCGTGTTATAATTTACCAGTTAGAATTCAATAACGGTATACCAGTTTATAGTATTTGAACTCATTTTCAGCATGAAGGGTCACAAGTTTGTAGTCTAGATTACAGTGACAACATCCTTCTGTAGCAAACAGAAAAGCTTTGACGAGACAATAAGAATTATAGTACAAAACAAAATATTGAATTTAATGCTGATTTCAGTTCAGTTAGTTTTCCTAATAACACAAAGCTTAATGTTAAAATGAACTTGAATTTGGCCATGGTTGGGCCTGGCTGAACTACGATGTTTAATTCTTGTTGTAGTTCATAACTGTGTAAAATTGGCTGTATTATGTGATGTATTTCTTGCTGCCACTCTTATTAAGGTAGTAGTGATCATTTTACAATGACTTGTGTTTTGCATTATGTTAGTTTTGTGGTTGCGATGTACTGGGATTATGAAACATTCATTATGATTTGCCACATTCACTCTGCACACTTCAGTTAACACAGCCACATGACACAGGGATAAACTGTAGTGTAGGTTGACAAACATAAGAAAGGACACCCAAATATGTAGAGAAAATTGACCATCATACACAATAAAGGATGTTTTTTCTTCATTATATTCCTCAATGAAACAGCAAATGAGTTAAGATCCTGAAAGAATTAAGCAATATCTTGAGTGTTTCTGAATAATAAATAGCATTCTCCTTGAAGGTGAATCAGTGACACGTCTATTACTTGTCAGTTCCAATTTCATTCGACAGTGAATGGGAAGTGTATTAAACAGGAATAAAAATTGGAAATGAGTGTCTACAATTAATGAATTAAAAGGAAAAACAGGGATGGTTAACAAAGCTGGACAAGAAAATATATTGGAAACGATGACAGATGGATTTGTTTAAACAAATCATTCAGCTGGGTCACATGTGAGGCTTGATAAGATTATAAGGTTTAATTATGTGTGGTCAGATTTAGAGCCCCACGCTGAAGACTTGTGGGAAGGCTTCCGGTAGTATATTTAAATTACACAGGGAGGGGAGGGCTCTGACCTTTAGGGAGATTTCTGTGGGTTTTGATGACAATAATGGAACATGGGCAAACAGTCGAATAACTTTTGAACATGATTGGGAGGGAATGACAGGGTTTCTAGAGCCACATGTTACTGGTCTTTTTTTAGTACTGGGATACCTAGGAAAACACTTGACTGATGCTGGAGCAGTGGTTTCCTGAAGAGCAAAAAGGTTTACTGTGACAGAAAGCAGCTTGTGTATGGTCTGACATTTAGAGCCCAGACAAAAAGAGGTGCATTCCAAATTCTTTTCTAGCCTTTATACGTAGAAGTATGAAGAACAAGTACACCGATACACAGAACACAAGGAATGCTATGTATGTTAAATGTAAGCCACACACCAGCATGATGGTGGTATTTACAAGCTGAGCTGTCTGAAGCAGATTTGAACTAGAAGTTCCCGGAATGACAACAATGTACCTTCGGATGACCTGTCACCGCCTACCCCTATCTAATCTCTACTCCTTCCACACCCCCAAACTCTACGAAAAAGATCCATGAGATACTTGTTGAGTTACTGCTTTAACGAGATCAAATGTCTTCTGCATCCACGTTTTCTTTCCTTTGCTGCCACCTACCTCTGCTGCGTCAATTCTGGGGTAATTTGTCTGGAAGATGGTCATTTCATATGTCATCTTTCGCTATTGGCGTTTGTAAATATTGTAAATAGTCATTATCACTGAGTTTTGAGTTTGATCATTTGTTTAATTTTCAAGTTCGTTAGTTTAGTAGACTAGTTTGGTAGTTAGCTTGCTAACTAAGCTCATGTGTGTGCGTGTGAAAGTTGAGCTTGAGGTTTTGAGGCAACATGGCAGAACCTGCAGCTAATGTGGTTGACCTCAGTCTGAAGAACTCCTTTGATGAAGCAGAGCACAATCTACATATAAGTAGCTGACAAACTACGCGTACAATAAGAAAAAAACCTTTTTTGGTCATACTGCTAACTGCCCACACTGTGAATTTTTGCACTTAAAGTGAATGATTCACTTAAAACCACAGAAGATACGTTTGGTGAAATATTTGAAAAGAACACACTTGAAACTCTTAAGCATAAGTTGGATTCTATTACACTTTGGGGATTTGTGGAAGCCAGTGACTCAGGAAATATTACTCGTGTGGAAGAAAGATTGGATTCAAGTAGATATCAGCAATTCCTAAACCTAACATTTGCATGAGTTAGTCAACAGTGTGAGGCTGAAAACTGGTCATGTATTTCAGCACAGGACTCAACTAAAAAAGCGCAAAAGCATTCTTCATGTATTTGTACAAAAGAAAGATTACAATTCGGAATAGCCATTAAAAAACAGGAACAGAAAAACTCTTGGCCGGCTACAGAAAGTGTTTGGAAAGTGTTATATCTGCTAAAAGGAGTGATACTCAGTACTGGCAAAATTTTGCATATGCAATATTCATTATTATCCTATTAGTCATAACTTGTCAGAAATGCCAGTGAGTTTTGAGTAATTCTGCATTAAAACCTGCAGAATGGTCTTAACTTTATATCTCGCAGAAGTTAAATATGAGTCCCAAACCTTTGAATACTAGTGAGCTGCTGTAACCAGTTTACAGGTTAAACTGCAATATTTGACAAGCAAGGAGGCACAAGAGATGAGGGTGCAGGCAAATACCCCTAAAGGGGTGGCATTTATTTAGTGATCACAGTGTCAACAGAGGGGCTGTGGTTACCAAGTCAGTGGGAAGCACCTCTTCCCCTAAACTGGCAGGCAGAGGGTGTCTACTCTTGGACTTTTACAGTGGTGCGCAAAAGTCTAGAACCACTTGTGAATTTTGCTTTTTTTGTTGTTTTTTTTTTGTTTTTTTAACTTTCTGACCTTTTTATTTTAATTTCTTCGTTCACCCAGTAAATTTGTCTGTGTACCACATTATAAGGGATACATTTAGCTTACACAGCTGGCTTACCTTTGCCTTCTGCATGATCTACTTCCCAGCATGGGCTTTAAGCTACACTGGGGAACACTTGTTTAGTCAATTAGCGGCTGCTAGCTGTGCCCCGTAAGCATTCAGGTGGAAACCATTCTTGGCATTCATTTGCATGGTGCTGATCACCCCCTGGTGGTGTGCAGCAGATTTCTGGTGTCCTGCTTTGCTGATTCTTTGTGATTGAGGCAAAAGTTTTCGTTACTGCAATATCCACCGGTGGCTGTTAATAAGTTCTGCATTGTCTGTTTATGGTGGATATGGACTGGAGGGAGCATAGTGGCCAGCCATAAGTGGTACATTTGATGAGTCTTTTTCACAGTGTATGGATATAAAAGGTACAGATCGTTTTAGTTGCCCTTTGCATATGTACAAAGTACTAGTGTACTAGCACTGAAATCATAGAATTATACAAATAAGGAAACACCACTAATAGGCTCTCTTCCTGATAATGCGGTCACATGACCTACCCTACAGGGTTCCTCTTCTTGAGCAACTCCACCTGATCTGTTCCACCACCAGTTAATGTAATGCTGCATCATACTAAAGAAGATTTGACTATGGCTGCTTTAGTCTGTGCTTGACTTTTTATTGCTTTGGATAACAGCTATGAAACAGAAAGGTGCTTCTTTTCACACATTCCATCTTGCTCTCTTTTGAGGCATACATGCAGTCATGAATGAAGCACAGAAGTCTCAGCACAGGGTCACCCATTTATCCAGCACCCCTAGAGCATGTTGGGTGATTAAAGGACCTGGTTTAGGGATCCAATGGACTTTTGCCTGTTCAGGCAAGGGCTGGATTCACTGGCAACCTCTGTTGATTTAACCTCTAAGAAAATGTTTTTTAAGAGTAGTATGTTCTCCAAAGCCTTCCCTTACAAAGTTAGAAAAAAAAACTTCAGTATTTGACCGTCACTGATATTTCACTGCGACAGTGATCACTCATAATTGCATTAAAAAGAGGATTACATATATATATATATATAATGTTATACTTTGTTTCCTTAATAAGACCATTTCAAAGAAGAAAGTATGATTTAACTTGGATTACTAATTCAATGAGATCCACAAAATAAGCGCTATATACATAATATATTGACAGTATATTATCAACATATGATCTATAAAATTATAATAATAATATAAATCTTAAATAGCATAGCACTAAAATGTATTGCAATGTTATTTTCACTGAGTTCCTGTTTGTTATCTTGTGAAATACTTCAATTGTAGCAATTGCTTAAAAGGCTATATTTTATCTTGGTAAGATAACCCACCCTGGGAATTTCTGAGAAACCTGTTTAGTTGAATCTGGATATTCCTTTTGGACCCAGCTGATATTAGGTAAGAGTTCACTAAGGGGAGATACAGGACACAGAGTGTGTGACTCTCAGAGCTGAAACGAGCCTGGACCGGGGCCTCGTACCCCTTGAAAGGAGCTACTTTAAGACAACAATGAGTGTACATATTGGGTTTCTTGCCTTGTAAGAGCTATCTTTGTTTATTTTATTTCTAAGGTTGATTTCCCATCTAGGCAAAATGTCGCGTTCTCTTTTATTTTGGACATAACTAACTAATTTTATTTTGGACAGTAACTAATTAATGTGTGTGTATGTGTGTGTGTGTGTGTATATATATATATATAGATAGATATAGATATATAGATATAGATATATATCGTTTAAGGCCTTTCATAAGTTCCAGGCTTTTGGTACTACACTGTAGAACTAGAGCAACTTCCTACTGGTTAATACTAAACCCGTCAGGTTGGTTTCTGTGGAATTATTTGCATCTACACCATCCAGTGTTTGGTTCCCTATACCAGTCCAATAAGGCCTTTGGCACAGTGGCTCAGTGGGTGGCGCTATTGCATCACACCTTCAGGGCTGGTGGTTCAATGTATGACCCTGCTCTGCTATAGGCTGGCATCTTGGCCTTGAACTCTTTGGGATAGACTTGTATTAGATCCTGCACGGGATAAGTGGTTTAGAAGATGGGTAGAATTTAGCTCATGCATGTCTTAGTACACCTGTAGATGTAATTAATGATGTAATGTAATTAATTATTTCATATAATTTAATATAATTAATGATGTAATGTAATTTAAGAGTTAAATGATTAAAAATATTTAAAATAAGCTTGGTTCATAATCTTCTTTCTTAATGCCTGTCAGTTCTTTAATCTTGCATGTTCACTTTATACCTTTACACGAAGGGAAAAGAAAGAGTTCAAAACCTCAGTGGCTTATTCAAAAAAAAGGTCTAGTCCAGTTAAAACCTGTAGTGACTAGTTTTACAGGCATGACACTGTCGGGCACCTCTCCTGCTTTCTCTTCTTAGTACAGCTCCTCTGTCCCTGTGCAGGGCCACCTCTCTCAGTGCTCTTTCTTTCCCCCTCGTGTAACTGGGGCCTGGACTTGTGATATAGAGCCTCAGCAATCAGAGAGCTTCTGGCACTTTGGAAAAGATCTGTCACTGAACACCCCAGTCAAAAGGGGGGGGGGGTTGTTTTTGTTAGGTGGGTGAGGATTAGGCCACAGGAAGCATAACTGACCTCCTTTCTTATCACCGTGGCTTCTCTGTGTTTGTTTTTCCCTTCAGTTTCCATTTGGTGATGAATAAGTGGAGTTTTTATTGGTAGAAAATACAAGTGTCATTATTAGGAATCATCATAAAAATGGCTCAGGGATGCTCGCTTTAAATGTGGCAAATATTAAAGATGCCTTGTCACTCCAGAGCTTTATGGGTTTTCATGTTGAAGAGTAGATTGTATGTATGATATATTGTTGGCAAAATTATGATGCTGATTATTATTACTTTTGTCAGACTTTTTCATTCTGCAATCCAGGAAAAAAAAACACTTATTGGTGGAACAAAGCAAACCATTTTTCATTAATTGTAAGCCATCTTTTTGCTGCCTGCCTCCATTGCCTGAGTAAATTTGAGTCACTTGTTTCCAAAATATCAGTCAAGTGCCATGTGGGCCCGGGGCATGCTTGCTCGACAGGCTGGGTCCGCTCCTGTCAGGCCTAATTGTTAGTTTCCAGGCAGTGTTTGACTGGGCTCTGGGATATGGGAATAGTTATGGCCAGCATGATTAGGAAACTGGAATACAATTTAAGGATAAAGCAACTGCAGCTGGAACAATGCAAAATCATCCCAGCAGAGCCAGCTCAGTTGTTTGATGCTAATGAAGCAGAATGAGCTTTGATGTCAGTGCCTCGCAGCTCAGCCAACCAAATAAAATAAAATGGCCACGTGCTTTTAAATCAGCTTGGACAATGGGGATTAAAATCAGCAGCCAGCAGATGGGTCCGTGTTTGGGTGGAGAAGAGAAGAAAACGCGGCTGGAGAAGGAAGGAAGGCCTTTCAGAAAAAAACGAATGTATACCCAGGGTAAACACAAGAATGCAGTATAAATCAAGACATGTGATCATGAGGAAAACATTTAAAAATCCCAAAACAAAAGCATGCCTGTTAAACAAAGTGGCAGGAAAAGGCCAGTATTTGAATACTCATTTAAGAATAACAGAGCTTGAATATGGAATAGTCATGTATAAGAACACGTATTACATGTCTCCCATTACATTTACATTTATTTTATTTAGCAGATTCTTTTGTCCAAAGTGACATATAAGTGAGGCAAATTGCACACATATGGCTGTCCAGGAGTTGATTATGCAAAGCTCAGCTTCCAGTGAATGCCCATTCCAGTGAATGCCCAAGTAGTAAGGAGCAGGAGTTACACAATGTCTTCCAACTTCCATTTCTGGTAAGGAGGTACACTCAGACTTTATCTTTTACCTTACTCATGGGTATTTCAGTTTACTTCATCAGCGGATGTCTGTAAATTCTGTTACATTATGAAATACAACAACAACAACATTTATTTTTTGTATAGCGCTTGTTCACAACATTGCATTGTCTCAAAGCGCTTTACAGCA
>JAODLD010000001.1:28227546-28255114 GCA_026781065.1 Mormyrops boulengeri
GGGAGCATGAAACAGTATTTACATTGACATTAATTCCAGTCCAAATAGTTTTAAAAGTCCCAGTTGGTTCCATGTAAGTATATCCAAGGTGTCCGGGTGAGGGCTCATCTCTTTTAAAACTATAGGTAAGATGCCATCAGGGCCCTGTGTTTAATTTATTTTGAGCTTAGTTAGGCTTTGTACCACATCAGCCTCAGTTATACATATATTTATATTATAATGTCATAAGAGTCTGATGAAATTAAAGCCTCTAAATAATGAATTTTGTTTCTAATACTCCTAGCGTTTAAGTACATACCGCAAAGGGCAGGCCTTTTACAGTGCCCACTTTTAATATTATTCGGGGCTTTCCGTCTCCCCCAACTATATTCATAACTATCCTCCCTGCCCCTCCAGTCCCTAGTTTAAACATTCCTCAACTACTTTACATATATGGCTCCCCAATAACACTGGTTCCCCTCTGGTTCAGATGCAACCCATCCGGCTTGAACAGGTCATATCTGTTCCAGAAGGTCTTCCAGTGCCCCATAGACCTAAATCCTTCACCATAAACCTAAATCCTTCACCTTCCTACACCACCCTTTTAGCTACGCGTTTAATCTCCTTATCTCAGCTAACTTAGCCTGGCTTGCATGTGGCACGGGAAGTTTTCCAGAGAATACCACCATGGATGTTCTGCTTCTAAGCTGATGAGGGGGCGTGGCACACGGGAGGATCAGACGAGCAGGGCATGACAGCTATGGTCTTGATTAAAATATTAAATTATTCATAGATTGCTTCTTATACATGCCTTACCTCTAACAGAGTCTACCTAATAAGTGAAGTTTTCGCAGAAGATGTCATTTAGGAATATCTCATCCACTCAAGAAAAAAATGTGACAGCTACTAATGAAAATTAAAATTAAAGCTGATGAAAAAACATGATTTTTTTGCAGAAAAACATTCTTTTAAACTCATTTTGAATCTTTTACTAAATTTTTGGACATTAAGAAAAAAAGGGTAATGTTGAAGGAGGCGGAGCTACGCTCCGGCAAAGTGTGATTTGGACATAAGGAGGCCGCTCTTCGCTCCGGCAAGATGCAATTTGGACATAAGGAGGCAGAGCTGTACTCCAGCAAGATGCAATGTGGACATAAGGAGGTGGAGTTGTACTCCAGCAAGATGCAATGTGGACATAAGGAGGTGGAGCTGTACTCCAGCAAGATGCAATGTGGACATAAGGAGGTGGAGCTGTACTCCAGCAAGATGCAATTTAGACATAAGGAGGTGGAGCTGTACTCCAGCAAGATGCAATTTGAACATTAGGAGGTGGAGCTGTACTCCTGCAGAGTGTGATCTGGACATAAGGAGACATAGCTGGACTCTGCCAAGCTCCTTTTATATTTAAACCCTGGCTATGAGTATGCTTGACTCCCTCCGTTAGCTTTACCAGCTATTAACCTGTCAGACTCACTTCGTTAGCTTTACCAGCTATTAACCTGTCAGACTCACTCCATTAGTTTTACCAGCTATTACCCTGCTTGACTCACTCCATTAGCTTTCCCAGCGATTCACATGCTTGGCTATCTGCTTGACTAACTTCTGTCATGCATAGTCTCCTGAGTGACAACACACTCACATTGCAACTGATAGCAATCTTTAATCTCAGCTCATTTTGTTCTATATTAGTGGGTTTATCTTTGAGTAAGGGGACTGTACAATTCTGAAATGTACAATCAGTTAACTGTAGTGAATATTGGTGGGAACCAATAATTCTTTTAGAAATAAAGGGCTGAGCAGATAATTACTTTCAATGTAATATACACAAAGTTAATTTTCCCCTGTCACTATGCTGCAGTTGTCTCAAACTTCCCCTGTAGCTGTGATACTATTTTATTTTTATTTTTTCCCCACAGGCCTGGTGGCTCAGGACCTCATTCGTATTGCCATGTCGCACATCGGGCAGGTCACCCTTCCAAGGTAAACATATCCTGCAGGAAAGGAGCTCGTCGAGTAAAAATCTGAGCCCCTTCACTTGTGTTAGGAAAAAGAAAATGTCTCGAGATCATTGAAAGAAGAGAGCGTGCGGCTTAATGTGGGATAGCCACGTTATAAAGGGTGAAGTCCCATGAAGAAGTGTTTTTGATATTTTTTTTGTATTTTATATCTTTATTATTGTTATTTCTGTAATAAATAGTGAAACCTTATGTGTATAAAGTCCCCAAAACCCTATCCTTTACAGGATATTTGTTTTACACCGAATTATCAGCATGACTCCCACTCAATCCATTCATTAGTTCCCAGAAGCCCATGTCTTTTGTTCTGATATTGTCTCATGCATGTGTTTTGCCAGGGGAAGGGGGCCTTGTTTTGCAGCATGCAAATGTATGCATCCTGAGAATTGTTAAAAACCACAAAAATCTGTCCACCACGAAAGAATTACCTTGAGACATCTCCAGCTTTTTGAATCCTAGCTGAGACAAAGTCTTTCGGGTGAAGGCTTTGATGTGCTGCAATTCCAGGACCATAGCAATTTTTTTTTTACAGATTTGCAACTTTTATACCTTAGATCTGTAGCTAGCTTGCTTGTCCTCAAGAAAACATGTTTGCATACAGGGGCGTTGTACTACTATATCATAAAGGGCTCTTTCTTACCCACTGTTGTTGTCATCTATTTCAAAAATGCAGTTAGGTTGGTGGCATGCTGGCTCTAGGATTAGCACCGTAGCCCCGAAGTTCTTTGTACCTGAAGTTTGTGTGTTCTCCCCATGTTTGTGCCCTGTGATGCTTTGGTCTTTGTGAGCCTGTACTAGATGTGAATTTCTTGACGGAGGATTATGGGACCGTAGTATGTTCTGGAAGTGAATTCGTGCTGAAACACTGTCCTTCTGTTGTACATCTGGGATACTTAATGGCAGTTCTGCCAGATTTTTGTTCTTCCTGATGTTTACTATAGTAGAAATTGAGTTACCTGTAAGACTTGCTCTGGGTGAGACGGCAGCAAGAAGCAGTACTAGGACGAAGAACTAAAGACTCTGTTTAGGGATGGGTGTGACAAAAGTGGCCGGGGGGAGTAAAGAGAGGAGAAGAAAAGAAAAAGCAGCCTTTTGGCATCATCACGAAGAAAAACAAAAACAGGTGTTGGGATGTAAATGGCTACAGGGGGCAGGATGGGGTAACTGAAGCACCTTCGAACTGAAAGAGTGCATTCGTCACCTGACTCCACTTCCCCCCGGATGTCCAGCCCCAATCCCACCCCCCACCTTCCCACATCACAATGCCGCACAACACTTATTTCATTATAACTCTTCTAAATATCTTTGGGTTTCATTTATCGGTGCCAAAAATCTCCTTCCTTTTCATTGTCTTGTTTTTTTCTCACATTGTGACACACAATGAAGCTTCAAATTTCTGAATCAAAATTGCAGCTTTCTAGTGACAACAGTATCTGTGACAGTGACCTTCCCTGTCAAAAGACAGCTACTGATTTTACATAATCCTATCACAGCTTTGTGATGTATCACTGGTAAGAAATATCATTACAGATAAACACATTTATCTGCATTTGCTACGTTAGAGGAAGTATATCAGACTTCTTGTTACAAGGATTCATGTTGTCATTAATTTGTAAAAACGTATGATGCGGATGGTTTGGAAACAGTTTGAACAAATAAACTTCATTTTTTTTCCCAGATGACTCAGCTGCTTTCTAAGGGATCTTGATAGAGCCGGTGCAGTGTGCAGCAGTGAACCATGAAGCAGTTGTGAATAGGGCTGGCAGGCCCATGGAGAAAGCTGTACCATAATCAGAGGGACATCATCGAGGTCATCATGGTTCCCTCAAGTTCTGTAGGGTGAGTAGCAAAAGCACTTTGAGTGTGTGGGAAGGCTGCGACCTGAAACCTAACAATGAATGGGTCAACGAGCGGACGGGACAGGTGGGGGGGGGACAAGGTGAACGATGGGTGTGGCATAGTAGTCTTTTCAGAAAGAAATATGTGAGAAAGGTGGCGTGGACAGCAGGGCATCTTAGGAGGCTGATCAGGTGACCACAATCATTAATCACATGACTCCTTTATGTTTTTGTTTGGGTGCTATGTTCATCGAATGTTCAAATTTTTTAAATTAGCCACCAACATTTACATATCTGCCAGACACTTTTATTTAGAGTGACATACAGTAAAATTGAGATAGTTGAGTCAGATAGTCCCTGGAGCACGTGGGGTCAAAGGCTGTGCCCTGAGGCTCAATTATGAAATCACCCTACTGACGATGGGATTTGAACCAGCAACCTTCCAAACACAGGCAAAGTGTCCTGATCCACACACAACCCCCAAACAAATAGCTGACTGAGAAGCATTATAACCATGGTGCTTACATTTGGTAGAAAGAGCAGGACAGACTTAACAGAGCCATTGACCACTGGGTTCTGGGTCCAACAGGGTACCACTCATTACCTCACGGTGCTCCCTGGCCAGGTCTTCTAACTCCATTTCAATATGCAGTGTCCTGGCCCTGGAGCCTCATTGCTCGTCTCTCAAAAGCATGACCGGCGTCAATCCCAGCCATGCGAGCCTGGCCTGTGCCCTCGACCAACCTGATTAACCTGCTTCATTAGTCAGATTTGTAGTCTTGGGTCATAGAATGTGCTACCAGGTGTGGGGTCAGGAATCAGGGCTTGGGCGTGTTTGCCCCAGGCAAGAGAAAACAGATCTTGGCTTTATACAGTGACTGGGAGTAAAGCACAGGTAAGCCAAGGGAGGACATTTGTCAGCTGACTTCACCCCCCTGGGGAATGTACATCCCAGTGTGCTGTATCCATAATAATACAGTAACATTATGAGAACAGTCAGAACAATAAATGCATCCATTCAGCTGATTTATTTGGATGTTTTTCATGCAAATCTGAGATGGAAACACCAGCATGTCAGGCAGTCTGAGCTGCTTAGGTTCCCCTTGTTTTTGTAGTTAAGTTTGCTGGCATCTGGTGTTGCAGATGGAAGGAAGCAGTTTCCTGGTCATAACTCCCCCTGGAAATACCAGGCACTTTTTATTGTCTGACTATTTAAAGTATAGCAGTGAACTTGTAGCAGTCACACTTTGTAGTAAACAACAGCGAAAAATATTTTTCATGCCAATCAGGAGGGTATAACAAAGAGCAACGCATTATGATACGTGCAGACCTGTAGCACTGAGTCGTTTTGAGCACTGAAGCCCTTGTAGTCTCCTGCAGACTTCATGGTGGCAATGACTCCATTGCAGCTTAGTGTCCTTTATATATCACTGAGTCCCATTTAACAGACTTCACTGGAACTCTGTGTCCTTTATATATCACCGAGTCCCATGTAACAGAGTCCATTCCAGCCCTGTATCCTTTATATATCACTCAGTCTCATTTAGCATACTTCCTTGCAGCTCTGTGTCCTTTATTTCAATGAGTCCTGTTGTAACAGAGTCCATTGCAGTGCATGTTCTTTATAATGCCGAGTTCATGGTAACACTTCCTTAGAGTTCCTACTAAGAGTGGTCCCATGTAACATCAAATCGCTCATTCCCTGTTGTTGTCCCTGTGCTTTTCATGCTGTACCCTCAAACCCCAGTAAAGCCTCACGTACTTAGTCAGCCCAGTGTCTATTTTCATTGCTTTGGTTCTTCTTCCAGTACCCTGTCACACCCAACTTCCATGGAAGTGGACATTAAAGAGCTGGTGGTGAATGTGACCCATTTCTTCAAGGAATGTTTTCACTGGTCTTCTGGGTCATAGGCTGGACAGTGGTGCTACTGTAGACTGTGAACAGAAGACATTCTGTGTCCTGCACCCTGCTTGGTTTTTAAAATTGGGATATTTTTTTCAAATGTGAAGGAAAAAAATTTGGTGTTAAAAATACTGTTGGAAGTGCTCTTTACAGGTTTCTGCACATTGTATCCTGTGACTGCTTTCCACTGTTGGAAAAAAAAAAGCTAGCCCAATGACAACTAAATCTTGGTAAGGAGGATTAAACGGATGAAAATGATCTAAGAGTAGACTGAACTGAATGCTGGTAAAGTGGGTGGAGAATCTCTTGGAAGGGATTTTTGATTCAGTACGACATCGTTAACAGAATACGCAGGTCATGGAATTGGTCATCCAAACTGCTCTGTGAACTTGCATCATAAAATGCAGGGTGGTGTGTGTGGCTTGGTGGGTTAGGACTCTGTACTTTTGAGCGCAAGGTTGCTGGTTTGAATCCCTGGGTGCCACACTGATGCCACCCTTGAGCAAGGTTCTTAACTCCCAGTTGGTCTTGGGGCACTGTATGGTGGCTGACTCTGCACTGAGAACCCTAAACCTGCCCTCACGTGTGTGTGTGTGTGTGTGTGCGTGTGTGTGTTTCAAAGGACAACAAGATGGGATATATAAAAATAAGCATTCCAATGTACCTGTATTCATACTTGTGCAAATAGCAAATGAGGTATCTGTTCTTTATTATTAAAAAGAGGAAGAGGAAGTGTGTGCCCCCACAGTGGGAGGCTGTGCATTAACTGCTCGCACCGAACACTTCCACTCAGCAACCAGTGTGGCTCTACATTTCATCATCCGCACGCTGTGCCAGGGAGTCCTGCAGCGGCTCAGCACTCTGCCTTAGCTAGCTGCAGTGCTTGAAATGCCTCCCCACAACTTGACAGATGTGTTCAGGCTGCTGCAGGCCAGGCCTGGGAGAATAATAACCCTAATCAGTGCTAAGAGTCCCACATGAATCATAGCATGAAAAGAAAGAAGCCAACAGAAAGCAAGCCACAGGAGAACCCAGCAGGGGCACCTAGGCACATGCCAGTGTAACATAAGAAACATTCTGTCTGAGAGGTGATACATAGAGATTATTGCCCTGAGCGAAAAGATAATTGGGGAGTTTGAAAATGCATCACCTCACTTCAGTTCCATCATCTAACTAAGAACCTCCAAATATTCTGATACCCCAGCCCTACCCTGTGTGCCCCTTTCAGGGTGCATGGCTACATACTCCTGTTCAGATGGTCCTCTAGTCTCCCCAGGGCAACCCCGCAACATGTGCTCAGTATATGTGGGACCTCCTTCAGAACTGCTGGAAAAGCTACCCAGGATACCACCTCATGAAAATGGCATAGAGGAGACAGTAGGATCAGCCAGTCCCTGGAGCAACTGGGCTTAAGGGCCCTACTCAAGGGCCCAATGGTGGCATCACTCTGCTGACCCAGGGATTTAAACTGAGTCCCAAACCACAGAGCTGCCCCCCCCCCCCCAATTATTATAATTTATTTTGTTTGTTTTTTTTTTTTTGTCAGTGCATAATTCTACATTTGCTGTTTTATAATATTGTTATTCTTGTAAAGTGTGGGTTTCTCTGGGTAGATGTGTCCAAACCTTTGAATTGTACTACATGTAGATTTTATGCAGATAAAAGGTAAACTAAAGTGATGTAGTGCAATCATATCTTCCATTTAGCACTCCGACTGTATAATTACTACTGCATTAGAAACGATAATACAAGCCACATTGCAACATGATGAAAAATATTTGTTGTTTTCCTTATGAACAATTCCGGTTGCGTTTCTCCACAAACCCAAAAAAGCCTCTTTTCTTGTGGAAGTGTAATTCTAAATGGAAATGGAGAGAAGTTCTCCTTTTGGTGTCCATTGAATTTCACAGGCTTTCCGTGAAGTCCACTTCAAGTCAAGCGCCCCCAAGATAAAATTAACAGGGTGAGCCTACAGAAAATTCAGCATCACTCAATGTCACGCGTAACCCATGTCCCACTTTGTCCAGTTACTCAGCCTAGAGTGCTTCTGGAAAAAGGAAGTAGTTTTCATGGGTAAAATGAGGCGCATCTAGTGGCATGTAAGTCAGGACAGTAATAGTGTGAAAAAAACAGGTCAAGTCAAGACATGTCAAGTAGGCTTTATTGTCATACCATCCATATACAGGTGCACAGAGACAATAAATATCGTTCCCCCAGGCCTACAGTGCAACATTGAAACAGCAGTGACAGTCAGTGGGTTTTCACAATACAAGACCAAAAACAAAGGACAATACTATGTGTATATGAACAAAAAATACAGTAGCATAAAGAGCTGGAATTAATATAGTGGACTAAATAAATGGTCAATGCCAGTATCTTCTCATGCCTTTACTGCAGTGGGTTCCCGGCAAATCAGTTTTGATTCATATCTGTCTTCAGCACAGGCAAATTGTTTGTTTGGTTTTAGCCAAGAGCGAAGACTTCTGGCTGTCCATCAACACCAATGGAAGCCTCGTTTTGGATGTAAACGTCATGTGTTACTCTTTGTTCAAGATGTGTACGATGCACGTCATTTAACGAAATCCCTGCCTTGAAGTGACAAAATGTTAGCTAATGGAGCACATACTGTGGGTTACATAGCACAGGAAGGACAAGAAATGATCTGGACCCGACGGAATCAGCCGAGGAATGTGCGGTGTAAAGAACAATAGCGTACTGGGTCCTGCTGAGATGTTTTCAGTCCAGAATTCTTAACGTTTCCAGTGTTTCTCAAACACTTCTGGATTAGCATTCCATGTTATTATTTTCATTTTTCCCTGCCCCCCCCCCCTCCCGCCAAGGTCCAATGACCTGTTCTGAGCTGTGGGAACCCAGAAATTCTCTGAAAGGTAACAGCGCAGCCGTTCATCTGCCCGGCTGTCAATGGCTGCCCTTTCATCCAGGGACTTATGCAAACCATACAGGTTCATCTCACCCCTAGATGGGGTACAGAAAGCAAGCAAACAGAACAGGAACACAGCGGAGTTTGACGGCGACATAAGACAGACAATGGGGTGCGCAGGTTTGTAGGTTCTCTGCACACATGCGGTAACAGGTAGGTATAATTATTATAATTATTGTGTTAAGTGTTCACTGCAGAGGACAGGAAGACTGGTGATGTTTTAACACATGGTTCTGTGTTGTGTATTGTAATCTCCACATTAATATCCCAGATAAGGTTGCAGATACAGTGAAAGTGAACAGGCATGTGTGTACACAGTGTGTGTGTACATGTGAATGTGGAGTGATTCATGTCTTTGTGCTCCATTGTTCCAGCCCGAATATTTTGACGCCATGAACTCTGACCCTCTCACAAGGCCATGTGTAATAAATGGCTCCAAGAAACTTTGACGCTAAATTAATCACCCAAGCCTTTCAGCAACCTATTCAAGTCAAGGCCTTGATAAGTCTTACTTGTGTTTAATGACCTTTAAATTGTTATTTATATTCAATTGAGGCATATTTCCAAGTTACATAGTATACTGCTATATAAATGTATAAGTGTAATTTTGAGTCTGTCTAGAGATGAGAAATATATTCCCTAGAACTTCTGAAACTGTCATGTTTTATCAGAGTAAAAGCAGAATTCTGTAACCTTCAGAAGCCAAATGGAATTGTACATAAATTAGTTCAAAATAGCTCAAAGATTAAATTACCTGTTTGATGTAAGTAAATACTGTACAAGACCAAATTATAAAATTACAGTGCAGGTTTTCCAGATAGGCTTGGGTGCCTTGGCGATGTGGCTGCACGCGGTTCCTGTACCTGAAGCGTGCCACATTGAGAGCTCTCCTCAGTTCTTTTCTGCTAGCCACTACATCACCCATCGCTAGCTATGTTTCTGCTGGCTCTGGGGAAAGAAGAAAGCCCCGGCTTTTGATGCTGATTGCCAATTTTAGGTCTTTTGGCTTTGAAAACTGTGACAATTAGTCAGGCTCACAGCTCATAGTCACTGACAAGGAGACAGAAGGCCCACACACACAGACACACAGTCATGTAATCATATCTTTATGGGGACCGCTCATTCATTTCTATGGTGAAAATGCTAATGTTAACTACCTTAACTCCTACCCAGCCCCAACCATAACCATAAGTAACCAAACAAAATACATGAATTTTTAGTTTTTTCACTGCAATCACGGATTTTTATAAAATAGAGTTTTACCTTATGGGGATACTGGTCCCCATAAGGTTAAAAAAAAACAATGGGTATTCATCACGTTGTAGGGACACACACACACAGAGGCAGATACGTACACTACCACCCAGTATACCAGTATACCATCTCCATATACTATACTGTGCAAAAATCTTAGGCAGCCATAAACAATGTGTATAGCTACTTATTTGGGTAGTATTTACTCAGAAAAAAACAATATACCTATAAAAAACATACACACATACACATATAATTAACAGTAACACAATAAAAAAAAACAAGAATTTCTTCTGCTCTCTCAAAAGTTTGATTGACGTTTTGTTGGATGGCAGGATGATCATGGGGGCACCTCAGCCATTCTGTGTATTTGTTATGTTTCACCACCAGCTCTCCAAATTAATTAGCTCAATTACTTAAATAACTATTGATGTATTGATGTATTAAATTAATATTGATGTACTGATTAGCCATCTGCGTATTGGATCGTTGCAGAAAACAGTGGGGTGACTTTAGGAGAAGTTTTGAAATGGCTAAGATGACACACTTTGACAGACATCATAGTTTTACACCAACATGAAGAACATTAAGATCATTTAAACATCATTTTCTTTGGCTAAGATTTTGCACAGCACTGTATGTATTAATAGAAATAAAAGGTTCGATTTTTAATTGTGAAGTGGCTTTAAAGATTTTCTCTTTAGATGCTCTGACAAGATGTTCTGGATTGCTCTGAGGTCTAGATCTAAGCTCAGATGTGACTGTGCTGTTGCAGTAGCTGCCCCTAAGCTTTGGAATAGTCTACCCATTCATATTAGGTCTGTACCAACTTTGGGCATCAGCTTTGTTTTAACCCAGGCTGAAAAGCCAGTTTTATTCTTTAGCTTTATAAAATAACATGAGAGTGTTTTGTATTTTGTTTTATTCTGTTTATATACGTATTGTACAGCATTTTGGTCAATTGCTGTTGTTCTACATGTGTTCTGAAAATAAAACTGACTTGAATTGATTTGACGTCCCACAATAAATTTATCTCAAAGTGGTTTACCTACAGTTACAACAACTTATAAAAATGAATCTGTACAGAAAATTGTGCTTCGTAACTATTTGGAGATCAGGAAGCATTCTTGTTCTTTTTTATTGTATTAGTGTTTATTTGCATATATTGTAATGCTACATCGTGTTCTTTTGTGAGTAAGTGTACATTTATCGCCCAGGTAAATAACTTGAGGTCGGACATGGAGGCGTAGTATTTAGTATTTACAGTGCAGGTAGGGCAGTGAGTGTGTGGGGGGGGGGGATAGGTCTGTGGTGACGTCCTTGGCAGTCAGCGGTCTGTAGCATCTGTGGAGATTCCATGCGGGGCTTTAAGGGTCAGACCAGGTGGGATGGGGACTGGTCAGGTCCGGCGCCGTCATTCTCCGACTGGAGAGCTGCAGGGTCGGTTAGAACAATGTCTCCCTGCTCTCCTCCCCACCTGGGTGTGGGAGTGCCTTAAAAGCCTCAGGTACGGTGAGGGGGGGGTCTTTTGTCTTCAGCTGACTTATAGCTGGGAGTTGTTGATGTGCTGACGTGGCCCCGCCCTGCCAGGGGCACATCCTCCCTGTGCCCTGCTCTGCTGGCATGGCAGGGAACCATCAGAGGCATCATGAGATTTAAACATAAACGCATAATGTAACACACTGATGGGATAAGATGGCTGTTGACCTGGTTTCTTAGAAATTGCTGTGAAGATGACCTTGCTTGTCTTGCTTTGGGCGTTTTTATATGTGTGGGTGTGTGGTGTTACTGTCAATAAATGTTTTTTATTGGAATTTTTTTAAACATTAATTCTTCTCATCCTGAGATTTAGGGAGTTGTTCCAAGTTTCTGCTCATCATAATGATTCAGTTTCTTGCATCATATACTTGACCATAAAATAACCGTATATCCATAAAAATCATTTTCTCATATAAGAAGTTTGAATGTCTTTTTGAACTTCTAGCAATCCTAGTGCAATAGTTTGCAGAAAGTTCTACCTGAAAAGGTGTCTGTAATTGGTGGTTATGGCCTGGTATAGTACTGCATTGTGTGTGGAAGACTTCCCTGATTCAGTGTCTCACTGTTGAGTCATGCATCAAGTCACATGGCAGCTTGTCAGACGGCTAGGAGGAGGAAGCCCTGTAATTCAGTAAAGGAAGTCTTGAATTTATACTCGGCGCTCCAAGTGTGCACAAGTACGGAGTGTTCCCCAACAGGCTCTTAGTCTACATAGCCATCACAGAGAGCCGCACGCTTTCTGACTATCTGTGGTTTCTCTTTCTCTCTCTCTCACTCTCTCAGCTGCTCTGTCTCTCCTGCCGTCTCTCTCTCGCTCTCTCTGTATCTCTCTTTTTCTCGCGCTCTGCCTCTCCACGTTTCCACGGCTCCCGTCACAGTGGAATTTCGCTCAGCACTATGATGTCAGCTCTAGACCTTCTGCTGTAAGCACTGAAAGGTAAGCCCTTCCTGGTGTCCATCTCCGCATCGGTCTGGAAATGCTTATGTAGCTCGTTTGCTTGTTTTTTACCGTGGATCTGTTTCTGTTCGCTTTGTGGAATTTTCCCCCTCCTTTTCACAGGTGATACATCAGCAGAAACACTGTATTTTTTCATGTGTGATCTGTATGGCTTTTCTGCATTTTTTTTTGTTTGTTTGCTTTTCTACAAAACCTGTTCTGAAGTATTATTTCAGTAGGAAAGGGGAAGGATGCAGCTTCTTTAGGGTTAAGGACAGCCACTGAATCATACTGCCAGTGTAGCGGGTTCTGGATGGTTTCCTTAGAGGAACAAAAAAGAAAACTCTTGCAGTTTGCAGTATGTTTGCTTTGTGACGCCCGGGCATGAGCGCACACTCACTTAGATATACGCGCACACACATGCATGCGCGCGCACACACAGACCCCGCATACATGCGACTGGAGCAGGAATTCTCATTGAGCTAAGCGAGACCTTAACGGGATTAGGTTCTGCCTCCCTGTCGGAGACTGTAAAAGCGGCGGCTGGCAGCGGAGGCACATTCCCACACCCCTCCTGGCGCTTTCTTGATAGTTATCCACTTCCTCAGGCAGCAATATTACTTGTAGTTTGAACTGTACAGTACTGCTGGTTATGGAATCTGATGAAGGCTTTAGAGTATAACACTGTAGCCCATAAGAAAGAAGCCACTGAAAATCTCACCATTAATTTGAGTGTGAGTGTTAATCCTTTTATCAGTCTTGTTTCCAAGTAAGATATACTTTTATTGTTCTTTCCTTGCACTTAATTTCCTGTTTTCGTTCATGTTTTATTGAGGAGCCAATGTGCTTATATATGTCTCAGTTAAATTCTCAATGTGTCTTAGAACGTGGGGTGGATACAGCTACAGTATACAGCTATGGCATAATTCTTGGTGATTAAAATCTGAGAACGCAGTCTATCTCAGGCGTCACCGGGTTGTTTTTCTTTTGATAATTTATGAAAAAAGCTGTTATTCTTGGCATTCTTTATTTGATTTAATCAAAGTGAACAATATAGTGTTCCAATAATACAAGACTAAATTCCTTAAATTACTTAAGTACGTGTGTTTGCTGATAATAAAAATGGATGTCAATGCATGCCCTATGTGTGAGACCAAAAGACCAGTGTATATTAATTATGAATTAAAAGGTGACATACACACACATAGACACGCAATTGCTTGAGGTAAGGTTTCCTGGGACATGACAGAACCAAAGGCAAAGCCAGTCACTCCATGGAGTGTCACCCACAGACGCGTGCAGCAGAGTAGTGGAGTTTGAGTGCTGTTGTGCTCAGTGGAGTTTGAAGCTGGTGAGAAGATGCAGGACTTGTCAGAGAAACTGCGCTGTTCAGATGCGTCAGGATGATATTACACGTCATTACACCGCTATTCTTTTGCTGTCCTGCTGTGCAATGATGAGGGATGCTGTGTTGAGGGATGAAATGCAACGTTTTTAAAAATGACTTGGAAAAATTGGTCAATGCTAACTTGTAATTTGTCCAAGGCAAATGTAGGACTGTAGATTTAAGCTCTGTGATGGACTGGCATCCCTATAAAAGTCACCAGTAGGTTCTTCTGGTGAAGGATTTTGATAGCAGACAACTTGGATTTAAAACATCAGAATCCCAAACATCTTGTGGAAGGAACACTTTGGTATCAGTGATTTTGTAACAGTTACTTTATATATGAAACTCTGAGCTTGCAGGGGGCATCTGTTTTTACTGGGCCTGGGCTGATACTCTGTGCATTTCAACTTCAGCCCATGCAGTTACATTGCAAATACATTGTTAATCTCACACTGGTGACATATTTCCAGTCCATATGATATGCTTGCAAAAATAGTTTCTTTAAATGTACTATGCAGTTCTGCTATGAAAATGAATTGTGATGCTATGCCTTGTTAAAATGCCTGCTCTTTAATTTAATTGCAGGTTATTTAAATTGCTATTAATGAGATTACTGACCGAATACTGAGTATTTTGGGGCAAATAACTAGGTCAGCTGGGCTGGTTTTGATTGCCCTTTGTTACCTGTTATTATCCATATGTCTGTTAAATCTATTAATTCTATTTTAATGACATTAAATGGAACTAGCAGAGCGTGATGTGTTGACAGAATTGGCATTGCCTGTCGCTCCTTTACATGTGTACGTATGTTTTTTTTGTTCGTTTTTTTTTGGATAGGCTATGCCATGCCAGGTGCCCACCACACTCGCCACCAGCTCCCCGGCGTGCCAGTCAAGGGGAGCTAGGGAGCGGAACGCCCCTGCCATCCTCACTGAATCGCTCTGTCCCGTGTCACCGTCAGGGCTGCGTTTGGGCACATTCACAGGAGTATTGCTCGCCCTAGAGCTTCCCTGACTTGTGCTGTCGAAAACACTCTTAAAGTTGTTACTGTTAGTTTCTTCAGTGGGTAAGAAACAAAAAGAATTTGCTGTTAAATTAGTGGTTATCAATGCTGCTGGCTACCTCCATTGCCTTTTGTGTGGGCTTTATGGTCTATACTCTCACTCTAGGATTTTTGTAAGGTAGGGGACATAGGAAGGGCTGTAATTCATACAGAGGGGCCAGCCTTATCGTTAGCCAATGATATGTTCTGAATCAGTGAGTGACAGGGGAGAGGGCACTCCGGCGGCTAATCAGCTAATAGCTGGGGCCAGTACTCCAGTACTCCTGTGGCCCCACCCCTCTTTAATTTGTGACATTTCAGCATAAAATGACTCCTAGTATCACCACAATCATCTAAATTCTTAACACTCTCTAGCAAGCAGAGCTATCAATCACTGTCTGCTTTGACATGTTTCCTATCGTTTGCATTTTGCGTCTGAATTTCTGATTGGCCAAATCGGCCAGTAACTGACAGCTGCCCCCTCTGGGTGTCAAAGGCTCAATACTCAGCTGTGTTCATTCATTTATATTACACGGTAGTATATGACTTGTACCCAGTTTGAATGGGAGATGCAATTATATAATAATAAGAAAATATTAAAGCTCTAAGCTCAAAGAGAGTTTGACTTACATATGACTGTATAGCAACTTTCCATCTTCCTTCCACACCCAAACAGCAGAGGGTGAAAGAGGTTAATATTGAATGTCATGGAGTCAATGTTTGTCTACAAATGCTCTTTTCAGTCTGATAAGAAAACATTAATGTCTTGAAAGAGGTTGATTTTGCCAGCTAGTAGAAGCCGTTGGGGATGTTCAGCACGCTGCGAGGTGATTGAGTTTTAAAAAACTGAATTTAAGTTTGGAGAAAAATCATTCAGTAATTTGCCAGTTCACTCAGGCAGCAAAAATATTGCTGTGACACAGACTAAGGCCTGTTTCATTTTCTGGCTCGATGGTGCGTCTCTGAGGCATAGCCCAGGAAAAATATTAGAATTCTACTTATAACTTGACAGCAGAAGTATTTTACGTCTGTTTAATGTTCCAGTGCTTAATGTAAATATGATATTTATTATTGTGAGTTTATAACTTAAACTCACAATAATAACACCTCTTTGGATATATCACAAATAGTGAACTTGTACATTTGCACTGGTGATAAAGGAGTTATTTCCTTGAGTTTTTCATTTACATCTCTCTTCATGCACAGAAAGATCAGCAAAGTGTAGCATATACACTCAGTGACAAAAATAAGTTAAACACACCGGAGAAATCTGACTCATAAATCTGACTGATAAATTAGTGATTTTGACAGGACAGTTACAACCAAATCATTTGGGCCTTTAACTGCTCCATGTGTACATTTTTTTAGCAGTCACTTTTATCTAAAGTGACATACAATTAAGAAAGCTGCTGGTCAATTGGGGGTTAAGGGACTCGCTCAAGGGCCCGATGGTCACATCACTCTTCTGATCCAGGGATTTTGAACCAGTGACCTTGCAATCACAGGTACAGTGTCCTAACACACTGAGCCACACCCAGTTAATGTTCTTCCGAATGGGTTTTACGTGCAGTATCTCCTATAAGTACCTGCCCAAAAATGGACTTGCAGAGTCTAACATTTCTGCACAGTTATGCAATGGCCATGCTTGGTGGCAAGTCTGAACTTCCTCAAGAATGAGGAAGTACGTCGCTCCGGCGGGGGCGGGGAGGGGGCATACTCAAAGCTCATATCTCTGCTTCTGTGCTTCTACCATGTACTTGCTTTTGAATGTACAACATCATCATAAATTCCACAGCCACCTCGCTTTGTAAGAACATTTCGGTTCTGTTGTGACTGAAGGGTCGGTCACTGGATACTTTACCACTCGTTGCCGTAAACCGCACACGGCCATCAGTATCACGTGTGTACCTCCATTCTACCCCTCCCTGGATGACATACACATTGCACCCAACCCCAGGTACTCATAGCTACTCATCGTTATTATGCAACTTCCCTCCGTGACAGCTCTGTCATCATATCCCAAAAGCTAGCTAAGGACTTACGTTCATCGCATCCAGCCACGTTTACAGCTGGCTGTCTTGTAATAACAGTGTGCTGCCTCATAACAGCTGAAGAAATTTAGCCCTGTGTTCTGCACCAAGGCTTAAAACCATGGCAAATTCTGACGGACATTTTGATCAAAAAGTAAATTTTACCACAGACGTAGCCTACATAGTTTTTCTTTCTCATGCAACACTTGTTGCTATAGACACCTTTGTCCGTATACAGATAGTTTGGCAATGCCTGCCATGTTTCATTTATTTACTTTTTCAGTTACAGGCTACAGCACCAAATCTTCATGCCTTTCAGTGCCTTTCCACTGGACGATCAGTACAAGAAAACTGTTTTCTCATTATCGGTAGTATTTGTTTTGGTTTTTTTAGGTGTATCAAAATGCTTATGTTGTGATTAGACGCTGGGCTAGCAAAGGAGCTGGATAGCTCAGTTAGCTGGAGGTTGCTGTTGTCATGCTGGCTGACCCTGGATTCAAGCCTTAGCTAGTTCTGTACTTTGGAGCATAGGACTCGGGTAGGTTGCCAGTTCAAATCCCATGGTCAGCAGTGTCATTCTGCCTTTGGGCCCCTAAGCAGGGCCCCTAACCCCCAATGGCTTCAGGGACTGGCTGACTCTGCCTTCTCTACTGTAAATCACTTTGGATAGAAGCAACTGTTAAATAAATTTAAAAAATATTTCAGAGGGATCAATACCACTTGAGTTAACTATATTTGTCATTAAAAGATTTTTTTTAACCAATTATTGTTAAAAAAAAATTGCAACATGTTATCTCTTTTCTGAACCCATGCACATCCTGCACACTGTGTGTCTAGAAACGTTGGCATGATGCTATCTCGATGTACGAGCCATCAAGAGTTTGTGGTGGTGACCCTGACACCTATAAGGAATGTCAGACTGGGTTAGTTTAGTGTTTGCTTAGGCTGAAGCAGCCTGGAACTCCATCACCTCATACTAAGCTGTGCCAGAAACAAGCTGCAGGTTTCCATGCAGCAGAGCTGTAGTGCTGCCCAGGTGCAGTCCCGCTTTAAATTCAACTGTTCACAAACCTTTGAACATAAACATGTTCACTATGACGTTATTAGTCAGTCAAACAAACATTCCGCTAATATACACAATACAGTAATAGCCTGAGCTGAGAGTACTGTATATATTTGCACTGCTCTTGCTGCAGTCAGGTATGACTTTTCTCCTTGAAATGCACTGAGAATGGACAGCAAACTCATTCTCGTGTTTCCTGGATCCGTGCCTATCCCTCGTGTGTTTTTATCAAAGTACCTTCAGTACACTGGGTGTTACTATCAAGTAAACGATAATTAGTGACCTTCCAGGCAAAACCCTTTTTTTCTTCCTAATGTGAGATGGTATGAACTGAGGTATGAGCCAAGAGAATGGCCTTTGTTATGAGGGAGGTTTTATTGCAGGGACTAGCAGAGAATAGAGAATATGTGGCAACCCTTTACTTAAAGCAGTCATGTATAATGCACAAATGTATAAATGTATAAAATGTATAAATACCTTCATAATGCAGCACAATGCATCCTTAATCCTTATACTGGCCATTATGATGAATTATGAAGTTTATCTATAGTGCATTATAGATTCCTTCATGGCTATGATATGTTATGCCTTTTTATAAATAGTTATAGTCGTGTTTATAATACTTTATGCATGCATTATAATGCATTATGAAGGAATCAATAATGTATTATAATGACTGCTTTAAGTAAACTGTATAGGTGATACGAATAGGTGATAAAATCTAAATTGTACCGTAAGAGAGTGTGGGGAAAAGGAAATAAATGTGTTTGAGAACTTCTATACAAAGACAGGGGATCTTTTTAAAGTCTGTGAAATATAATTGGCTGAATATAAATAACACATTAGTTAATGGTTTATGGAACTAAGATGAGAATATTCATTGTCGGATTAAATTATTACAACAATGAAAGTACAATAAAATCATAAAGAAATGGAGAATAATCAAATTATATACAGCCTCGGTACATACTTTACATTGAATGTTATGAAATCCCGCAAACTTATTTTCAGCCATAAGCAAACATTAGATGAAACGTAGCCTAAGTGAACCAACTCAAAATTTTGACAATTGTACAGTATTGACGCCACCGGTCACAGCAATGTTGAAAACACTGTCACACTCCTCCCTACGGGTATCTGTGTTGACGAGCATGACTGATGTGCATCTCAGGCGTTGCCTGTGACTTCAGGTCACAACTTGCCGCGTGACTCAGTTGTGTGGCATGAAAGGGGTGGGCTGACGTTTGCCTGTAGAGTTCTGTCAGGCACAGCAAAAGTCCTTTGTGATGGAAGCACAGGGGATGGGACACCTTGGATGGGATGCTGGTCCAGTTAAAAGCACATGAAAATACCCTATGGGCAACTTTAAGACAGAAATTATTGCATGTTTTTGTCCTCTGGAGAAAAGTCACAGAGAACTGCAGGGATTTGAACCCAGAAGCCTGAAATTTACACCTGTCCATTGATATTACTGTGCAGTGAGGACATTGGTTTTCCCCAACAAAGCCTACATTAACCATCAAATACAGTACATGCTCTCAAAAATTTTAAAAGTAATTTAGGATTCTTTTCTTTACAAATATGCATGCTCTTTCTAGTGAGCCTGTTTTTCTGATATATCATTTTTGCTGAATGTCATACTGGACTCAAAAGTACTAAATTTAGCTAAATCAGAATGAGCCTCTTAGATCAGGGTTCCCCAGTTCCAGTCATGGAAGGCCAGTGTGCAACACAGTTCACAGTTTCCCCTGCTCAAACGCACCTGCTAAACCTGGCAGTTAACTGGTCGAGCCTAATAAGGTGTGTTTGTTCAGGATAAAATCTGCAAAGTGTGTTGCAGACTGGCCCCCCAGGAGTGGAATTGGGGAACCCTTCTCTAGATGATGACATTCTTGACTTCTGAACTGTTTTTGTGCTCTTGACATTTTGTCAAAGACCCATTCCCAGGAAGAATATGGCCCAAACTTTCTCTTTGGATAATAAGGATCTGACTGTGTTTCACTGAAATGTAAACTTTCCCGGCTGATAGGCATCAACAAGTTTTCTTTCCCAGAGGTCTTCAGGAATTTCTGCTGTGGGTTGGTACCACACGGTCGGCCTAAATCAGGCCCGATGTTTACAACAGTCATTCAAACAACCGTCCCTAAATAACCTTCATTTCAGCTGGGTTAACTAGGGAGATATTAATGTTTACATCTGAATGTTCGAATTTTGATTAGCTTGTGCAGAAAACAAAAACCAAGCAACATTCCATGTTGTTTTCTCCCTTATTTGTGAAAATGGGCAATAGGTGCTGAAGGCCGTATAGATACTGTCCTATTAAAATATCATTATGGTGCTTCCAGCTATTTTCTGTATCTCTGCTTTATATACTGAGGCCTGTGATCTATCCTGGTATGTTTCTTATGATCTTTGTTACCTTCTCCAGGTTATGCTGCCCAAAAGCTCCCCACTAAGTCCAAGTGAGAAAGAAAAGGGCTAAACTCAGACCGGCCAGACCCCATCTGTCGCACCTCCCTGCCCCGCAAAGACACAGAAGAGCCATGAGCGAGTCCCCGGTCTCCAGCTTCATGGTAGAAGCCATGGCAGCCGTCGCCTGCTCTGTAAGTGATGCCGCTACCAATGCAGGACCTCCTCTGGGGTCACCTGATGAGTACTAACCAATGAGTGGCCGGCAAAACTTTCATCATTCTTTGCATGCATGAACATTCTGGCACCCCTCCTCTCCTGCAAGACTCCTGCAAATTGACATTATTGGCATGAAGTTCAGCAAATTTTAATGCACCGCCCCCCACTCCAGTCAGCAAATTTTATCAGTGGCAATCCCCTCTCCCAGGAGATAAACTTTAACCTCCCTGAAATCAGTACGCCTAAGGTGGAATCTCCGTACAACATTACCTACAGTTACACTACCTGTACCCTTAGCTCTTTAATCTGATGTTGTCTGTCTGCTTGTATGGAGTGGCCCTAGAATATTAAGAAATCATTACATGCATTAGTACCAGCCTACAAAATTATGACAGGAACATAGCAGATTCCTGAGGAATCTTCTAGTAAATTGATTTAGTGTGTATTAAAGTGATATTGGCCTCTGAGCATTTGGATACCTATGGAAAAGCTTTAAATCACTCATGGCTCCCTTTACAGTAATTCATGCCTGCAGTGGCAGACGTTTGAAATATGACAGCGCCTGTTGGCTCAGACAGACCCTCAGGCAGCACTTTGCTTTGTGTTACGTCATAAATGATTTAGTAAATCCCATTCTTTACTATTCACACCGATCATTTACTAAAAATTTTAAAATATAACTCTTCTGAAATATTTTTGCTCCGCGGTAGACTGAGAGAAAGTACTAATGGTAAATATTTTGAAAAATCTTTACTTGAAGGTGTTGTCTACAATGATTATAGATACCTTTGTAATGTATTATAATGGTCAGTATAAGAATTGATAAAGCATTACAGCATCTTCTATTGACAGTCATAAGGCATTATAGTGTTGATTGTAAGACTTCATAAGCTCCAATGAAACTTGCATCTATAAATCACTATATATAACCGTAATAATGCTATATAATGGTCAGTATAAGTATTAAGGATGCTTTGTACTGCATTAAGACGGAATCTATAGTGCAGTATAGATTGAGCTTCATAGAGCATTCATAATGCATAATAAACAAGGCTATAAGATGTTAGGCCTTCTTATAAATACATACGCTCCTCTGTTTATGAACTTTCAACTTACGAAATTTCAGACATACGAACGAAGAGGACTGTAAGTCTAAATTGTGTTAGTTGGGCTCCCGTTCCCTGTCCGCAATAGTGGTGGAGATTTGAGTAGTAACGAGTAAGTAAGTAACGAATACCAGGCTGTAACGAATCGTTATGAGTATTCAGCCATTCAAGGATTCGTTGCTGACAGGCACAAAATGACTGATCAAACCGCCCAATCGGCACTCACCATGCAGACTGTTGTTTGCGGCAGTTCTGGCTGGCATGCAGATGCAGCTGGTTTCCATTATCTGAAGCCTGCGCTCATTGCCTGCATGTCGTATGGCCCACATACGAGTCTGATGGGGGGGGCTGGGTCACTGCACTGACTGGCCGGGGTAATTGGTCGCCCATCGCCATTCTTTATATAGGCTCTCAATTTTGAGAAAGCAATCGTGATTGCAGTTCTTATCAGCAATAGCACCATGCGCCAAATTACCCATACTGACGCGATGCTGCTAAGCACTGTAGGCTTACGGACTATGGTACAGTATAGGTAGCAGCATTCATTATTGTATGCATAGCCAACCCAAGTAGTAACGAGTATTGAGTAACGAGTATTAAGTAACGAATACTGGATTGCCGAGTTCTCGGTAGTAACAATTACTCAAAAGTAACGGATAACCACATCACTAGTCCGCAACATCAAATTTTTTTTCTGCGCACCAGTTCCGCCTAGTACAACTTCTGGCCACTACTCCCTCTGCACAGCAGCGTAGCGTGCGTACTCCCAGCATCCTAGTTCTTTATACTTGCGTATACCCTTAAAATGATGTTGAATAACAACTTACGAACATTTCAAGTTACAAACGGCCGTTTGGAACGTATCTCGTTCGCAAGTAGAGGAGCGTCTGTAGTTATAGCTGTGTTAATAATACTTTATGAATGTATATTCATGCATTATGAAGGTATCTATAATGCATTATAATTACTTCTTTAGGTTAAGTGTTACCAAATAATTATAGCCATGTTTATAGAGCTTTATGAATGCATTCTTTTTTTTATTTATTTATTTTTTTCTGCCCACCACCACAATGAATGCATTATAAGGTATTATGAATGTGTCTATAGATAATTCTAAACATGGCATTCATAGAAAGTATTACAGATATTTTAAAAATAGTATTCATTCTGTTTACACTTCAAAATTACATTTGTTTGCTTTGAAAAGATGATTTATGTGATATATGAAGATATAAATATATAGTGTTTGGTTTTAATGAGCAGTTAATTAATAACTAGCAGTATTGTTTTTAAGTACACCTCATTCTTTTATACTGGTGTGTGACAGAAGACAAACAGCCCGAGGTCAAGGTGTTGTACAAGGTCAGGTACACTAGATCTTCACATTAGACAAACAGAATAACATGTCAAAGTTATCAGAAAATGTTTTACTTAAGGAATATATCTAAATACGTCCTAAGCATTAAACGTAAAGTGTTGGTATATTCGTATTTTCGATGTTTTATTGTGGTCATAGTGGTATATTATATTTCTGTTTTTTTCCGTCATACATCTGACATGATCTGGTCCTGACAGACTTGTAGAGATGAGCTTGAGTTGTGGTGTGTGAGCTTATCCCTCAGCTGGCAAAGTGCTGGCAGTAGGAGGGGTGCAGGAAGCATGGGGGATGGGGGGGTCGTGTCCTCCACGATGTTTAATTTGGCTTCATTCATCCCCATAATAAGTTAAGTTGTGCCCCTCCTGCCCATCTCAAACATTCTCCTATGGCATTGGGCAGGGGCCCTTGACTCTGTGCTATGTAATTTGGCCCTCAGGGAAAAATAATTGAGGAACCGTGATGATCAAGGTCATATTTCATCAACCCCATGAGAGATGGATGCTCTGCTGTATTACGCTGTGGCATGACTGCTGTGTTTCTGTGTTCATCCCTCCAAAAAGCAGCCCTGACTTCCCTGAAAGTGTAAATAGGTGGGACGCGCTAACAGAGGACAGGGCACACGTTTGATCTCTGAGCACAGAGTGAGACTTATTATCATTCTGTGGAG
Organism: Mormyrops boulengeri; assembly: GCA_026781065.1. Classification (NCBI taxonomy): domain Eukaryota; kingdom Metazoa; phylum Chordata; class Actinopteri; order Osteoglossiformes; family Mormyridae; genus Mormyrops; species Mormyrops boulengeri. The sequence continues at coordinate 28,251,254 of JAODLD010000001.1, forward strand.
CAGTAGCACTGATCCGAAACTGGCCAGTATCCCTGTAATAATCAGCCAGAGAGCTGCAACACCAAAACTGTCAAGCACAGAAACTAAAGTTAACAATCAATCGGTTATATAACACTGTGACATAATAATGTCACATTGTTCCACATTGTAGCGTACTTTTGATACTGTTTTTATTATGACGTGTTTTTAATTGCATTCATTTTGGAAGCTTTCATTCCCAGTACTAATTTCTTTGTACTTCTTGATGAGGAGCCACAACCATGTTGCAATCATAAAAAATGTGCAGAGTCAGTGAAAAAATCCTAGTGTTGCATTTATGTTTGTGTGTTTCAGCCTAGTATTGTGTAACTTTCTACCAGATTTTCTGTATAACCGTATCATAACTAGGTTTATTTCTATCTCCCACTCCAGCTGTCGTTAGTAACAAGAACTGAACACCCAAAATATTGGCTCAAACTGTTCCTTTGAAAGTTTACCAAGGAAGCTACCAGGTTTATATTATAAACTGGACATATATTCTTATATTATAATCTGGATTTATGTTAAAATTATAGAATTATGTTAAGGTACATTCTGGAATTGACAGGCCATTTTCGCAGTGCATAAATGGAGCTGTGGGTCGGCCAAATTAATCTCGGGGCATCACCCCAGTTGGCAAATTTTGTTATATGCGTGCTGGGCCTGCATGGTCAAAAGTCCAGGGATAACTTCTAATCCCAGTCCAGCCCTGAGTACAATCCAATGTTAATCAGTTGCTTAATTGCAATATTATTAATATTACAATAATGAAGTAATTACATTTCTTTCCTGCTCACTGTCCCCTGAAGCTCGTACAGCTCTGTTTTCACACAAGTTCTGTTATTAATGTATTATTGTATTCATTCATTAGGTTCGCCAGCATTTACCTTTAACTGCAGAATGGCTCTTGATGGCGGCACAAAGAGAAATGCCATGTCGATTACAAGAACCTGTGGGTCATTTTACCCCCATGGAGGTTAATCATTACGCCATCAGGAGCTGAGCTGTTTGGTTACTTACAGTATGGTTAAGGTTAGGGCTGGGTAGGGGTAAAGGTTGTCATGCAGGGATTAAAGTTTTCCTCGTAGAAATGAATGGAGAGTCCCCACAAAGATATAATTACAAACCTGTGTGTGTGTGTGTCAGTGTGTATACCTTGCCTTATGGGGACACAATGCCCCCACATGGTGATGAATACCCATTTTTATGAAAATAAAAATCTGTGACTGCAATGAAAAAACTAAAAATGCAAAAACTCTTGTATTTTGCTTGGTTACTTATGGTTATGGTTAGGGCTGGGTAGGGGTTAAGGTTGCCAAAATTAGCGTTAGCATTTTTCCCATAGAAATGATTGAGCGGTCCCCATACAGATATGTTTACCTGACTTTGTGTGTGTGTGTGTGGGTTAGGTTGATGTTACATTGTGGGGACCAAATGTTCCCCAACAATGTGATAAAAACTAGTTATTTTTGACATTGTGGGGACCATTTGTTATATGGGGGGTGTATGTTTGTGTGCATTGGAATGGTTGTGTGAACCCAGACGTGCCAGTCAGTTATTGGTAAAGAAGTGCTGACATCGCGAAAATGGCTGAAACCTTCTTGCCATCGTGGGGAACTATTTTGGCCACATGGGAATTCACAGGAGGATATAGAACTGAGTTTTGTTAAGTGTTAGAAGAAAACTGCTTAATATAATTATTAACCAGACATTTGGTTCCTAAATGTACAACAGATCAATCAGCAGCTATTTCAAGATTGTGTCCATCTGAATGGAAGAAGGTCTCTGGCTTAGGCTCAGTGCACTTCCTGTACTTAGGAAAGGTAGGCATGTAGTCAGGATGATGCAGGGCAGATCAGCAGGTTAAGAGGTCAGGCTGGTAAATAATCTTTGGCCCTGTGTGGGAAAGCAGCTGTTTTTGGAGGGCTTGATTTCTCGGCTGAGAATGACATGGTTAATCTTTAATATGACCACTAAGCTTGTGGGTAATAATTAATTATTAATTAATAACCCATTTAATGCTTCTGATGACTGTACAGGTGAATAATCATTAAAATAACCTTAAGCATAGAAAAAATAGGTGCTGTAAAGCCAGAACCAGACATTCTTTGAGACAAAACACACTACAAAATCCACCCCAACAGGATGATCAGTTCTCCCACGTTCCCCTGGTGCTTCGTGCTTTGTCTGTTGTCAGGAATGACCAAATTAATACCTGTGGCGTTAATTTGTACCTTTGAGGCTGTTTTTGTCATTCACACCAGCTCTGAACTGACAACTTTTTCTCTTCCTGTGTAGGATTAAAAAGGAGTGAAAAATGACCAGGTAATTCTACATTATGAGAAAAGAAACACTTTGAGAACTTAAACTAAGAAGTCACCTGCTGAGTAGTGGGCTGGGTGGATTAAGGCTGTGATTACTCAAAAGTTTCTTTTCCGCTGAATCTTATATTACATGGCTTACTGTATGTCTGTTTCTGAGCCTCTGATTTTTATCACGAAAGCCCTTGGTCAGCAGGCTGTCATGCATAGTTGAGGTTGCAGAATTCCCAGGAAGGTCATGTCATTTCTGTCAGCTACATCCTCCGTTTCCTGTAACTTCCTTCCTTTTAGGACGCCTTTGACTAAGCCGGCTGCCCATTACATACCAAATACTGCCGTTCATTGCTCAAAAGAGACTTAAAGATAAGAAAGATACCGTAGTTAAGTTGCATTTTAATTTCAGTTTGATGACGTTTATCTCAGCTTACAAACTCTGCCTGATATCGTCCCTCATGACCGTCCAAGAGCAGCCAAGACACTATAATCCCAACTCCTGTCTGAGCCTGGGGTGTGTATCGATGATATCAGAATGTTATTCAGAATGATAGAACCTGACAGAAAATCGACAGCTGCAATCTAAGCAATCAGTGCCAAATTACAGTCCAAAAGTTGCTTTTCTTTTTGTATTTACATAGCACCCTGTTACATGGGTAAAATCGGTGTACCTTTTAGTGTTTTCTCATTTATTTCCTGATGAATGTACCTTTAATTTCATTGATGATACAACACAATTCCATGTGGCAGCAATCTGGGAGAGGAGACTGAGTCATACATGAGGGCAAGGTGGGAAAGAGCTGAACTCAAATAGAGTGATCCCCCGCCTATCACAGAAGTTACGTTCCAGACCCATCAGCGATAGGTGAAAATCCGTGATATAGAAAGACCTTATAAATAAACATTTTTTAATAGTTTAAGCATTAAAATACCCCTCCCACACGCTTTAAACACATGTAAACATATTAAACCAAACACGTATGATATGTGGATGTCGGGCTGAGGATATTTGTAACATAATAAGAATATTATAATGTATATGTATATATACACATCTCTCTCTCTCTCTCTCTCTCTGTATACAGTATATGATCAGCAGAGATAATGTGCTGGGATACTTGCAGATATAAATAAAGTGAGGGCTCTCCCTGCAGAGGTTTATTTTTTAGATCCATTTGAGCCCACTTTGGTATTTTCAAAGATAATTTCTAAGAAGAGAACTCTGAGAATTGCAGCAGTAAGGATTATAGTCTTTTTGTTTGCAATGATCATATTTCTCTCTAGGAAAAATAGGATACCCGTGACCCTGACCAGCATGTGATTGGATGGATGGATGGATGGATGGCTGGATGGATGGATGGATAAATAAAATAAGGAATGCCAGTATTCATGGTGTGATCTAGATTTAGGCAGATTAGGAACTAGGCAGCTGCCTAGGGCCCAATCGGCAGGAGGGGGCCTAACAAAATACCGCCGCCCGCCGGGGGGGGGGGGGGGGGGGGGGGGGGGGGGGGGGGGGGGGGGGGGG
>JAODLD010000001.1:28257681-28302242 GCA_026781065.1 Mormyrops boulengeri
TCTCCCGGCCCCCACCCCCCCCCCGCTCTCTGTTCCCCTCCGCCTCCCCCCCCTCCCCCCCCCCCGTGGGGGTGGGGGGGGGGGGCGGGCCCGGAGGAGGGATCTGGAAATTGTTCGGAATGGTGAATCATGAGTGAGTCATGAATGGAGTGTGGATGTTGGGTCCATGTTCACCTACAGGGGGATCAGCCCTGACTTCTTTCCAAAGGAAGAGTTTATAAAATGAGGAAGACTGGGGCCAAGCCGCATGAGGAGTGGAGCTCTATCGTTGCATCCATGCTGTCTCTCTGCTGTCAGTGAGATGCTGAGTGATTCTGAGGACTTCATACTGACTCAGCATGGAGGGTTCATACTGAGCAGTGACTTTTTGCTCTGTAAGAATCTGGGCCTGTTCTCATCGTGACAGTATTGAAGTAATGGTCATTTTTTTATTTACTGTGTGTTATTATTTGTATTTCAAAATGATTTCAACAACTTTAACTTTAGCTTTAATATTTACACTTATGTCTATTTAGCAGATGCTTTTGTCTAAAGTGACATACAAGTGTGGCAGATAGTGTGGGACATTACAAACATATGGCTGCCAAGATGTCAGCTAGGCATAGGTGTGACTAGGCTCAGCTTCCAATGAATGTCCAGATACAGGTGTGAATAGCATCAGTGCAAGAGCTACACGATGCATTCCAAACAGAGCAAGAAACTAATAAGAGAACTAATCAAATCAACAAAGTGCAAAGAACATTCAGGGAACATGAGATCACTTTTAATTGGATTCCCGCATACAGCGTGTGGCTCAGTGTGCTAAGCCTGCATGCCTGTAGTCAGAAAGTTGCCGGTTCAAACCCAGCCTCAGCGCGTCTGTGGGTCCTTGAGCAGGGCCCTTAATCCCCTACAGCGCCGCTACAGGTGGCAGCCCTTCACGGACAGCTTACTCTACAAAGAGCAAGTTGAGGGAGGTGTAAAATGACAATTTCCCCCACAGGGGTCAATAAAGTGCCTAAATAATTCAGTTTAGGTCTTAATAAAGCAAAACAAACAATGAAGTTTCTTATTTAAAATAAGCTAGTAAAATATTGCAAGCTAAAATCTAATGGAAACCATCCTACTTTTTTATCTTTACATGTGTAATTAATGTTTGGTCCATTCCAAGCCAAAGGAAAGGTACCCCAGCAAAGACTGTGTGTTTCAGTAGAGCCTCCACAGCGCCCCCTACAGAGCAGGAGATTTGGTATATGCACACAGAGGCAAAGTTAAAGGGCTGCATGAGGTGAATGAGGCGCATTGTTAAGGAGAATCCCACCCCCCCACCCCCTGATCCTGGAGTGCCCTTGCTTGTGAGTTTGTCCTCACCGCAGAAGCTAACAGGGGGCACTGTTTATTTTACCATGCCGTAATCGCACCTTCGCTTACATGCCAGGCGAGGGGAGAGATAGGGGGCTGATTAGCGCGTAATGCAGCAAGGTTAAAGGGAGACGGGGAGGGGGCTTGCCCCTTCTGCGGCTTTAAACCGGTGCCGAGGGCTGGAGTGGGACAGAGCAGCCACTTAGACACTGGCACCACGCTGGCCCATCTCAGCACATCTGATGACCGCCAACACTCCCATGAGCTTGGTAAGTCCATCGGAGGGCATCGGGTCAACACGACACAGTAGAGAAGGACAGGGAGCCAAGGTAATTAGCTGCCCAGTTAAGCACATTTTAATTGGCCCAGTTGAACTGTGAGAAGTATGTCAGATGGAGATACTGTGCACTGGCACTCTACAAGGGTGTTTGGTCTATCCAATGGCTTCATCGGCAACCCCCTTGCAATATTTTCTGGCCCATGTCACTTCAAGGAAGCCCTCAGTACTTGAAATTAATGGTCAGAGTGATGCTTAATTGCCTAGTGGTGAAGGACCTGCACCTGATCTCTCAAGGGTTCCTGGTCAAAGCCTGAGTAAGAGCCTTGTCATTGCACCGTTTAGCGCATAACCTGAAAGCCTTGGGAAATAATATTCAGCTGTATCAATGAGTGTGAATCTTCAAAGAATAATGACTAGTCACTGATTGCAGTTTGATGTTTTATCCCTGGTCACCCAGGCTCACCTTATCCCTTCACTGATCATGCAGCTGTGGAAGATTGACATGTGAATAGATTTCTGACCTGTAGCACTTCTTTCTCATCATATTTTCTGTTGTGGTACAATTTACTTTGGGAGAAGATCATTGCAGTAGTTAATTATAGTATCATATTATTTTGTTAAAGCTGGCAGCGATGCATCCCTGTGAAGTGTCGCATGTATATTGTGGAATCGAGATACACTGAATGTTTTCCTGGTTCACAGTGGATCCAGCTACTTGAGGCTTGTCGTTTACACTTGATTTCAATACCAAATTTTTGTCACCTCTCTGCTATTCCATCTCACATCTGTGTGAGGTCTAGTAGTTGACCGCGAAGTGCCCTAAGACAAGAAATAAAATGCTGTGTTCCAATGTTTCTGAATCTATTTGCTTTGTTGACCAGGGCATCTACTTTTGCATGTGTGTGTAATGTGTGGGTTTCATCTCTTGTCTGATCATTTGTCCTGCCTCATAACGTGCCTGTCACATGTGCAACCAGCAGCCAGATTTGTTTCCTAACAGGCATGTGTGTCCAGGTGAAAGTTGATCTCGATCCCCAGAAAAAGCAGAACTTCACACCAATGACCTCACAATTCACTCTTCACGTGAAATCTCTTGTTATCTGTGCTGGAGGTAAAAATGAAAGGTCACCAGAGGTCATATTATCTCAATTCGGACAAACTAACAATATGCAAATAGCAGCCACCAGATAACATTACAGTACTTACAGTAGCAGTGATTCCTGGATTAAATAGCTTCCTTTTAAAGTCACACATGTTCTTGAAAAATAAACAGCAGATGTGATGACATTGCCATCACCATACCTTGAGCTTTTGGTGGTGATTTAGACCACTTAAATCTCTTTTTGTCAAAATCAGAGATCAAACTCAAGCTCCAACCTCAAGATCTCCAAAGCATTGTATTATACTGGTGGCATGTTGTCCAGCAGACTGGGGCTCGGTGCCTTTGTCCGGGAGGTTTGAGTCCTACTGTTAGCAGAGTAATCACATCACCGCTGGGCCCATTTGCAAGGCTCTTATCCCCACCTGCTCCAGTAGTGCTAGATGCTGGCTGATCCTGTGCTCTGACCGTAAAACTTCTTTCATGAAGCATAACATGGGGTATGTGAAACCTGAAGAACTCCAACGTACCTTGGACCTGTAGTTAATTACTGACACCTTTTCTTTGATAATTCATTTTCCTGGTAAGAACTCAGTCAGACTGGCAGTTTTTCTGTAATTCCAGAGGGATGTTAGTGGTTTACAGGTGTCTGATTGGCAGAACCCATTTCGGAGAGATTCCTGCACAAACAGCTTGGGCTGTCATGAGTCACCGGGGCACGGACCAAGGACGAAGGAACAGGACTCCAGGAATCAGGCGAATTAATTAATTAAATTAATTAATTTAATTAAGGGGAAACAAGTAGAACCACACAATCAGCACACGATGTCACAACATTAATGACCGGACTGGAGAAACATACTCCAACGCAGACTTAAATACACAACAGCTATTAACAAGACTAGAAACAGCTGAAGACATCGGGATTCCACGCGAGGTAGCGAGGGGGGCATGGCACACAGGAGGATCGGCACGAGCAGGGCGTGACATGGGCTATATCTGGTATTGGGTCACCATTCTTTTGTTAGGGTTTAACTACCATTAGATTATTGGGATCTGCACAAACCTGTTCGGAAGATGGGGTGTTATGAGGTCAAAAAAGAGTTTCTCCTTAGGTAAACATCTATTGTGTGTTTCAGAGCTGTTTGTATTCAGCAATTTTGTGGTTTTATCTTGTAGGATAAGCTTAAGTGTACCTAAGAGTTAACTGATGGGTTTGGCAGCACTGTGAAAGTCCATGTTTTTTTAAAAATAGGATACATCTGTTTAGCTAATATGTCCATTATCTCACAAGAAAGTGGAAAAATTGTGGAAATATGACCACAGGCTCCTGGTAGAAAGCGTCACTAGCTGGATGCTCTTTTCCACGTCTAAATTTCAGGGCTGTGCTTGCTGTGGCCAAATGAGTCCTTACAAGCCATTTGAAGGACTTTTATCAGGAGCAAATTTTAAATAGGATTAGTAAGTCATTGAACAAACATTAATGTTCCTTTTATAAAGGGGTCCTTGAAGTCTAACTAACCTACAGCTAGCCTTGAGTGAAGGACTGCTTTAAACGGGGTGAGAACGGGGTGTCCTGTTGTACTTTTGTGTTTACAGAGCTGGGTGGAGCAGTGTGATGGAATACTTCATAGCCTTACCTCAAGATTGAAACTGAAACATTAGATGATAGCGAGATTATGTAGCCCTAAACATTATCATTGTTACATTTGTTGTGGTAGGCATAGCTGTTCCACTTGAGTGATTAGGCTATAAACAGATTGTGACAATTATGGTAATTTATGTTTCCTGCTGTTGTAAAGGAATGACTATATACAGTAAGTCCTGAGTGGCCATGCGTCTGTGATCTGAAAGTTGCTGGTTCCAATCCCATGCTCAGCAGAATAGTCACATCTCCACTGGGCCCTTAAGCAAGCTTAACTGACCAAAATGCTCCCAGGGTGCTGGATAAATGGCTGTCCCTGTGCTTGGACCCCAAGATTTATTCTCAACTGTATAAATACAGTACTCTGGAAAAGTCTTAGGCAGCCAAATAAAACGATGTTTAAAAGAGTGTCATGTTGGTGTAAAACTATGGCACAGCAGTAACTGTCCATTACACCTTTGCATTCTTTGACACAACCACTAGCATATGTTATATGTCTTATGAATACCTAATTGACTTTTTAAACTAATTTAACTAATTTATTAAGTGAGCTGGTAGTGACATTTAATGAGTAGATGAAATGGCCGACATGTTCATGAGAGGTTTGGGGACTGATGTGGCGTTCTTCCAGCCCTCCAAGAAGATATCAGTGACTTTTTGAAGATCAGAAAAAAATCCTGTCACTTTTCATTGTTCCTCTTGATTTGCATATGTTAAATTGTATTTTGTTGTTCTGAGCAAACACTTACTACCCGAATAAGTAACATCAAACATTTTCTTTGACTGCCTAAGACTTTTGCACTTTACTGTATGTGTGTCTCAATGGAGAGCAATATGGGATGTGTGAAAAGAACGATTCCAATGTACGTGTTCAAGGAGCAAATAAAGTATCGTTTTCATTTCATAAGTTCTGAATGTCCAGCAGTTATGGTCTGTAGTTTGTGAATTGTGTGGCTTCGGCTATAAGAGTGTGCCATACAGTGGTAACCATGGTGATATTAGCTGTGCCTTAAACAGGATGAAGGGGGTCAAGCAGTGAAGCATAACAGACAGCCTGGAGCTGATTCTTACCAGCAGATACTGTCACCTTCAGAATGGGCATGGAAGTACTTCAGTGCCTAGTGTTGTATTCCTGGAGCAATTTGTCTCCTTCTTTTACTATATATAATCAGTGATTTATTTCTATAAATTCAGAGGGTACATAACGCTGTAGCTATTGATGCAGTCTTTCACATTTAATTGGAGAGCAGTTCAGAAATACCAGCATGAGCATACTTATCACTTATAGGCTTTACCAATAGCAAGACTTCCCTCTGGTGGTCAATATTTGTTACTTGCGGGTTCAACATGTGAATACATTTAATGCCCCAGTTTTACTGGCTAGCTGATTTAAACATGTTGAATTCATTGTAAATGCATAAGTGAGCTACTGAGACAGGGCCCTAAATTTCTATATTTCTGTCTGTATCTACAATGGTCACATCAGCACATCAGTAAAACAAAATAAGTTACAAGTACATGAGCTACACTGTTGAGTGTATCACATGCAATCTCTGACATCTTCTCAAACATAACTTTTAATACAAGATTATCAAATAGTAACAGCATCCACCAAATTAGACAACTCTTCAACCTTGTGAAGTGGTTCACTTTTTTATTACAATTCACAATTAATATAAACATTCTGCTATGTTTTATATGCTGCTCTCTGTATTGTTTTGATGGACATATGAAAATAAATGTTATTTCAATTGATTCAACTGATTGTTCAATTGATTGTGACAGCCTATTTTTAGCAATGAACTGTGATGTAACACATGCAACCCCCCTCCCCCCACGTCATTTTCTTTAATTTCACATAACCTTACATGTCATATTTATTTATCACTTGTCTATACATCCCCTTTGTAGAGGTGAGACTCTCCCCTGTGCCCGAGTGCTTTGTTTGTAACCTGGCTGTGATCTGAGTTTGATTTAAATATCCGTTATCCTGGGTATCAGTGTTACATTGTTCTTTAAGAAGTTCCAAATACTACATCTGTCTGTCAGTATCCTCTCATCTCCCCCTACCTCAGGGTTTAATGCATTCTTTAATGCAGGCCTGGCTTTAATCGTGTCAATAATTTATCCCACAGTTTGACAGCTGTGACCCATGTAACCAATCGGTCTCTCTGCCCCATCTACAGCCAGAGCCATCGACTCCACCCCCCCTTATTGTGCACCAGAAGGAGGATGAGGAGGGGGACCTGAACAAAGCCCTGGGGGTAGAGTGTTTCCAGCAGATTCTGCACACAGTCCCCAGTGTCCCAGATGAGCATCGTCGATGCTACAGCGAGGAAGACTTTGAGTGTGAGTTCACCGATTCTATTTGACGCTGATGCGGCGTTTGGGATAAAGAATTGACTCCTATGGAATCTCCAAAATAGCAAAATATCCTGCTGGTCAATTTTCACTGGTCAATTTCAAAAGCCTTTTTATGATTAAATGCATCCCTGCAGCAGGCTGCAAATGATGCGTTGAGGAGTCTGGCCAGTAGAGGCACTCTTCCCAAGTCACATGTCATAGATGTGGTCCAAGTCTATGTGTTACACCAGTTAGGGGCAGTAGTTACAAAAACTGGCACAGTGGACAATAGTATTGGCTGACCACTGAGGAAGACCCACCAACATGCAAATAACCAGTCTCCAGCAGTGGACGGGGCATTGATCTTTCAGCAGGATAAAATCCTCCACACAGAGATTTTCAAAGTTTGCAAACAGCAACTGGTCTGGCGAACAAACCGAGGAATTCCAGAACTTTCTTGAAGTCAAGTTGTTCCTTAAGGTCCTTAGAAAGTGAATCCTGACTTCAGTCAGCCTTTCAGGGATTTTTTTAGACACCAGACAGGGAAAGTTACTGAAACATGGTTCAGGAAGAATATTGCATTATTAATTTTGAAATTATGGTGCCACATGCATATTTAGCTATTTGACTGATGCTCTGGGGTTGTGTGCATCGCAGTACCACCTGTTGTGTTGTGCAATGGATCAGACTCTAAACAATAGAATCGATTTCAATAGATTAATTGTTTGATTTTGTAAGGCAAATAAAACTTGAAACTTGGAAACTTGATTATTGGCAGATTCTCAGTGTAGCCTAATTTACTGCAGGCAGATTCAAATTGCCTGTTTTGTATCATTTTAATGGTGGCCATGGAGTTACAGTTTTCCCCACCAGTATGGTAAATGCTATAGGAAGTTATATTGTGTTGTATACAGGATCAGACCAAGCCTTTTCGGGACCCTAAGGAAAATCTGATTAACCTAGTTGAATAGCAAATTACCAAAACTCACTCAGTCCATGGGATACTTTTTTTGAGAAAAATTTCTGTGGACTTAGTCAGTTTTAAAAGATTTAACAGGAGTTCTTTGGTGGATTATATGAGGGCTGAGTGAGTTTGGTCCCCAATACTGTAACATGTGATGAGGAAGCCTGACTTGAGGTCATTGGCGGTCTCATCTCAAAACCAACAACAAATGGACTGAGTTTTGCAAATTGGTTCTTCAGTTGTTATTTGCCATCTTCCTTCCCATTTTGACAGGCCAATCAAATGGGGGCCCTCTGGTGTCCACTGTGCCATAATGAGCCACTTAGGTGCTTATGCCAGTAATCGATTGCACTTCAAATGCCCTTTTTCCATTTCTCCTCAGACCACCGTCATTCCTCACATCATATCCATCATCCGTTGGCCAGGCTGCCCTCTGATGGACGAAAGAAGAAGAGCAGCAAGAAGAAAAAGAGTGGAGGCCACAAAAGTAGCAGTACTGGGGCCCCTACCATCGAAGAGGGGGAGGAGGAAGATGAAGAGCGCCCACTTGAGAGAGATGGCCAAGCAGCTGTGCCCACTGCCAGCGCAGTCTCTGACAGCCCGACCGAGAGAGTGCAGGTAACAGGACCAGCAGACTCTGTGGAGGTGGCTCTGAGAGGAGGTGACTCAGAGTCCCATGGGTCTCAAATGTGACAGGCGGTTCCTAACCCATGCAGCTTTCAAATGGCCATATTCACCAGTGATCTGTTTTAGCAATGGCACAGAAACCCACCGAGAACTTCAATTTTTAGGGACAGTGGTGGCTTAATGGTTTGGCACGCGCAGTTGTAATTGAAAGATTGCAGGTTTGAGTCCCCGACCAGCAAGGCACCACTGAGGTAACCTGAGCAAGGTACCCTCCCCAGGTGCTGAATTAGCTGCTCCTTGTTATGTCACATTGTCACATATGGGTTAAATGCAGAGAACACATTTCGTTGTTGTGTGCTGTGGTGTGTCAACAATGACAATTAATCACGAAATTCTAATTTTAGGCCATAATCATGTACTCTCCATACATTAATAATATCCATCCATCCATCCATCTCTCTCTCTGTGGGTGGCTTGAAGAATGTTCAGAATAGATTTAATACAAACTGACCATAAAACATGCTGTGTGTGTGAAGCCTGCGCTGTAACTTGTTCTCCTCATTTGTATTACATTTAAGAAGGACGTTTAACTGCTTTTGTTACCGAGGGTGAATCGTAATACCAAGAACGCAAAGATCGTACATGTGGTCTTGGCAAGACCAGTCTTGCTACCTTGCCTTCCAAGAACGATCTCGCAAGATCACCAGGACAGAGAACGCACTAATAGTGGATTGAGACACATGTGTACTTGTGTACTTGCTGCTCCACTGTGCTGTATGCCCAGCTGATTACCCCAGCCATAATTTCAACTTTTATCATAGATATATGATATAATAGATTATATAGATTATAATTAAAAAAGCACATAATTGATATGTCCAGTATAAACGACTATTCCTGGTATGATTTTTTTTTCCACAAATAAAGTTTACACTTAAAATATTCATATTAGTTTCTTGCACTCTGTACAAATGCTATATGGGGGTGTTAATCCTATCTGACAGAAAAGATGGAAACATAGCGATTAAGGTAGTATAGTTAAGATTCGCACTTTCCTCCTCCTACTTCATAACAGCACGCAATGGATCATGGGATTGTTCTCTTTGGCAAGGGCGCACGCGATGTATCCTTGATATTTCGGCTGGAGCCAGACCAACATCCAGGGATTTTTACTGTCCTCTGATCTTGTGATCTTAGTATTGGAACTAGTCTTCGGCAATGTAAGATGGTGTAAGACGGGTACAGGGGAGCACAGTATGGTCAAGTACGCATATCGAGATTCAGCCCATCCCAGGGGTGTTCTACACACAGACCCATTGAAGTCCAGGCCCCTGTACCAATGACCCGTTTATCTTTTGTCTTTTTATAAATATTTAAAAAGTTTTAAAATGAAATTAAGATTTATATGGCACACCTTACACCAGCCTAATGTTAAATTACAATAATTTAATTTAAATTAATTAAGTTAATCTTCTGTTAATCATAAGCAGCTTGGTTCTGAGGCCTTATGAAAGTACAGCTCTCATGTACTTAACACGGCAACTGCAATTTAGAAGCTTAAAATAAGAACATAACGACATCGTCTGCCACTTTCACATATTGCGTTGTCACTACGGGATGGGTGACAGGACTGAGAACTGGGGCCCCCACATTACAACTGGCTAGCAAAATATTATGTTCCATGTTTGAAGAGTTCCAACACGTCTTTTAAACTTTTACTGTTGGTTAAAATGACTATGTAATCATATAATGGCTTCCAGAGTGCAGTGTTTTTTTACTTTTGTTTGGTTATAAGGCACATGTACTTGCTGACTTAACGTGCAGGAATGGATTGCATATCTTGTTACTTGAGGTTTGGTTTGAATGCAGAGTTTGACGGCCTGCAATTTCGAGCTTCTTAAAGAGCACCTGTAAATCTTGCAGCACCTAGGGAACGCTGCTTTCATGCCTGCCTCTCGTCTGCCTCCAGTTCTTCCTCACGGACGACCCTCCCACTCCCTCACCGAGCTGTTCCGTAGCCCCGCAACCACTGGACTTTGTACCGAAGTCGGCCATGCATGCAAACCCCGCCCACCGTGAGGATGCCACACCCACAGAGTGAGTACACGGGCCTCGCCCTTCACAGGCCCGTCCCTGCTGACCATGTGGCATTGCCACAGCAACCTGAACAACGCAATGAGAAAATTGTTTCAATCTTTCTTATGGCCTTTATGTCTGGACACTCCGTACGTTACTACATGAGAAGTATCTAGATCCCCCGGCGGGAGACCTGAACTTTACCACCTCATCTTCCTTTCAGCCATCATTTCCACACCCACTTAATATAGAACCCCCAGATCTGTACATGAATGCTTCTCTTAGGTCCTCACCTCTCTCCTGCTCACTGTTTCATTATCCCGATTCCTCTTAATCGTTGGTGACTCTGGACACGTTATTGCCTCGTTTTACCTCTACTGGGAAAAGTAGTGAATATCTATTAGAAAGGAAAACTATTTCAAAAGATACTAATGCATGCTAAGAGTTTGGAAGAAGTTGGGAAGCATTTCTCAGCATAATCTTTTGGAGGGAATCCTGAAGCAGTAATCTGGGCAGCTTTGACCGGCCTTTTGTGAGTATATTTAGCAACTTTGCAGTAATGCTTCTTGGGTATCTTTCTTAGTTTTACCTGCTGTATTGTTCTACATTAGGTCATACATGCAAATAATAATACTGGAGGCTGGAGAAAGAGATTTAGGATAACAGGTACCTTGTGTAGAGAAAGGCTTATTTTAAGACCAAGACAAACTGTGAAGTCATTCTCATGTGCTGCTCTGAGGACAGATCTGAAAATACTTTTTCAGACAAAGAAGGTATTGATTTCCTGTTTGTGCTGTGGGTCTGCTTCAGTGTCTTAGGTAGTAAAACAAACAGCACCGTCACTTGGTTCTCGGACACTCTCTGGTATTTGAGGTTTTAGCCCCTTATTATGTGAAAATTAAATGACTGCCTTGGTTCTCAGATTCTGGAAAGTTTGAGAACAAGTGGCTTAAATTACAAAACCAACAAGGCAACTGAAGACACATTTTCATATTTAATGAAGCTTTCATAGAATAAAATGAAACTCTCGGGAGAAATGTATTTTTTCCAAAATTTTCTTTTATCAGCTTAAATTCCAAACATCAAAAAGTCAAAACAAACTATCCATCTATTCATCCATCCATCCATCCATCATGAAACAGCTTTAAACAGAAGACAATATAAAACAAAAGCCAATAATGAATAAATAATTAAACATACTCTACAAAAAGTGCAACTTTCGACCAGGGCTGTGCAGTGGGTTTGATTATAAACAGCTTACAGAGCAAGAACAATAGTTAAAAAAAAATGCACAAGGTACAGTGTGCGGCATTTCCTCCATTTGCTATGTGCATTGCACTGAGTACTTTGAGAATAAAATGTCTCATTTCACAAAGATGCCATGATACAATGTGTCGCTAAAATAGACAGTAAGCATGAGAGGTTCGGATGCCCCCTGTCTGCTCTGCTCTGTGTGAAATGGACATTTTCTGGTGTTGCCGTGAAGGCAAGGGCAGGGAACCTGGCTCAGATTTCTATACCGGAACTACCCGCACTTCTGCACCTCTCCATACACCAGCCATTGCACTGTGCCGGAATATGACATTGTTCTGTACAATGAAAATGACTATAAATGACTATAGAGAAAGGCGAGGGCTAGTCCTGTCTTCTACTCTTTCATGTGGTGAACACACAGAAGATCCCGGCTGCTCCTGGAGGTGATGTAAATACGCCCTGTGGTCATGATCACATTCAACCTCATGTGGTTGTGTATAATTGGGCTCCTCTCCCAGCACGTGGTGGGGGGGCTGACAGTAGAAGCCCTCATATCCTCCATGGGATACAGGGACAGTAATCACAGCCTTATTGTCCCTGACTCTCCTGGGTCTGTGTTTTCCCACTCAGCAACTGGGAACAGCAGGGGATCTCAACCGAAGACAGAAGCGGCACGTCTACAGCCAGCCCGGCGTCTCCCAGCTCCCCGAGGGCCCCGGACTCCCCCAGCTCGCTGACTCGTGTGCCGTCCGCCAGTCGTGGCTACGACCTACAGGAGCGCCGCCGCACGGGTAACATGACGGGAGCTGAGCAGGCCCGGTACCAGCGGATCCCCACGGATGAGAGCGAAGCCCAGATGCTGGCCACCGTGGATCTGGACGGGATCAAAAGTGAGTTCTGATGTGGGGACCTGAAGGGCACCGGGACCCCATCCACAGCTGTGAACCATAGTGAGAAGGTGGAACATACCATTAAGGGATAAATATAAAAAAATAGAAAAGAGAATTTATAGTTAAAATTTACATGACTGAAATAAAATCATATTAGGCTACAATGTAGATTTTTTAGAAATCTTATACTATCCTAAGCAGATTACTATCAGCGTTTCATAATGTAAATTTAACAGACCCTGCTGAACATTTTTCTCATGTGCCATACTGATGTGGAGCAAACACAGGAAACAGTAAGGAGCACTTTTGGCTCATTCATTAAGAATACGTGAAAAACATTTAAGGAAATATGAAGTACAATTTTTGTGTCTTTTCTGTGTGATTTTTTGTTTTCTTATTTTTTTGTGTTTTGCACATCAGGGCCAATATTATTAAATTTGTTTGCATGAAACCAACAAATTAGCCACTGCCCATGTTATGGGTTTCTACAGCAAGGGAAATAATAAAACTGTAGGAAATAAATACTAAATAAAATATAAACCTTTTCATTATTGTACAAAGTACAGAAATGGCTTTTCATGTCCTGCCTGTAGCCTTCAATGTTATCTTTCACTGTGTGTTTTTAAGTAAAATTAAGCTAGTTAATTCTTATGTTCATTATAAAAGGATACACCATTAATTGGCATTTTTGGTCCTATTAATTTCTTGAGTCATCAGGTGCTAGTCATGTTTTTTCTGGTTTCATGCCTCTTTTCAGTGAAGTTGCACAATAAATCAAACTAAATGCTTGAATGCTAGAGAACTAGCAAGTTTTTAGAATCATCCATTTTCTGAAACCTCTTCCTGTCTCTTTAGGGGTACATAGGATGTTTACAAACATTGTTTCCAATGCTACATAGGATGTATACAAACATTGTTTGCAATGCTACATAGGATGTTTACAAACATTGTTTGCAATGCTATATAGGATGCTCACAAACATTGTTTGCAATGCTACATAGTACCGTTGGGAACCTTCACATGGTTATTGAATGACTTTTTGTGCAGTGCGCAGTATTGTTGTATATTATATATTTTTCAGGTTTAGGATTGCTGTGATCGTCTCATTGCAGCCTTTCAGTTTCATCAGTCTTCTCAGATGACTAATCATGAAAGAGCATGTTGGTCTTCAAACTGTGTCACCCAGGTGTGATACCGTGTTCTGTTTATGCAAACTGGTAACTTCAGATCATTTACTGAACATATTCATCATAGTAGTGGGAAAGATCACAGCTATTTGTGTATGCTGTACAGTGTATAGTCCAAGGGGGACCCTTACTCCCTCAGGTTAAGTGCTTTGTGTCCATTTATTTACTTGCTCAGCTGCTCTTTCCGGCAAGTTTGAACCAGTTTGGTTCTAGGGCCACTGTTGCCCAGGTGAAAGATCGTGGAGCAACACTGCAGTTGCCCTTGAGATAAACTTATTTTTGACTTTACATACGAGTGTGAACAGAAACTCTGCATATTAAAACTTTAGGTGGGAATTACAAAATAGACCATCTTTTTGTTCTTTTATTATAGACCAACACTGTTTCATTCTCCCTTCCCTCTGAATTTTGTGCCCGTTGAACTTTTAAAGTTGTCTTCATAATTTACTCCTTAACTTTGATCTGTTCTTGTACCGCCGCTGTTTTATGTACACTTCCAGAGGAGTGCAGCGCCAAGGGCCCAGCTGATTTAAAGGTCACTGAAACAGAACGAGGCAGCCTGTACGGAGGGGCCCCGTGACGTAGAGGCACCCCCTCGGCCCATGGGGTAAGGGTAGTAAAGTCAGAGACGGGTGGGTAAAGGTAGTTAGATTTCCCGCTTGTGAGCCTCTGTCAGCTGAAAGCCCTGGATCCAAAACCAACACGACTGAACGATCATTCAGACATCCAGCCACAGCACATCGCCCCTCTTCAGGCACGCTGGAGAAATTCTTGTGGAGTCAACAATGAGGAAAAGGTCTCAATTCTTAAGCTTATCCAGCCATGCTTTATGAGACATTCGGCGTGATTTAATATACTAATATATTACTAAACATTTTGATTGACACTAGCCGACACACATACAATGTACAGTTTTGTCTGGTATGGAGTTGTCAATCACCCGATGTCACATCACATCAATGTTTGAGTTATTTATCCTTAGTTAAATCGATAGGTCATCGTTGAAGTAAACAATTCTAAAGCCATGTATAGGCTAATAGGAATGCGTGCATTTTACTCTGCCTACTTACAAATGAGATAGAGGAAGACGGTGGGAATGCGTGTGCACAGGCACTGGGATGCCTTAGATATATCTGGCTTTTGTTCTCTCTGACTTTGCACAATCCAAATCAGCCTCGGAAACTTTTTTTGGAGCTGGCTGGCTCTCAGCTCCAGGAATTATTAGATCACTACTGGTCCATGGTTCATTAGGCAGGCTTTAATACCTCTACTTTTCAATCGTCAACAGTACAAGCCCATTATGGTTGCTCTGGAGTCAGTGGTCAACAGGTCCTTCTGCTATACCAGCCTTTTCTCAACACGCAGAGGACCATGAGCATGTTGGGGTCATGGCTCTGTGACTGGGACAGTTCACCCCAACTCTTTTTGTACTTCGGTTGGAGTCACAGACATGCTGGATTTTCCACATTGAAGCTTCAGGTCCGGGAGAGGGCACTGGATGTTGCCAATTGACACTGGCCATTATTTATAGTGTTCCAGGTTTGAGAAGAACAATTTGGCAGTCAGATTAGGCCAAAAGGGTTAATTGCAGATCTCTTTCTTATGTCTGTTGGTCTTTATCAATTCACCTTGCTCTCACATAGTCATTGTCCATTAGTCAAAAAGCTACAGTGCATGCATGCATCTCCAAGCTTAACTTTCCAGGCACTTAGAGATAACTGGCTGTTGAATCTTTGAGATCTCAGCCTTTTAAAATGGCACCTTCATACCTCTGCATTGGAGGCTGAATTCTCCACCATATTGCATGCCTTTGTGGACCACATAACTTCATCCATTGATTTGTCAAAGTAAAAAGCCGCCATTGATCCTGCCGGGCTTCTCAGGTGCGGAAGATTGAACCTCCCCCTGCCTCCGCTTTCTGGTCTTCGGTGTCTTGGGATGCTGCCTAATAGTCGGAGTCTAGGATGCAAGAGGCTAAAGCCTAGGTCATACTTCACTTATCCGCATGCTCTTTCGGGCTGGGGACGGTCGTCTACACAGCAGCTTGTGTTCATACTTCATTTGGCTGTGGTTGCGGATGGATGCGGTCGATGCATGGGTGATATTACATCAGACCAGGAGGGGGCAGATGTATTGCAAGAAACACAAATACAAGCAGCATAGTGAAACGGGTTAACATTTATGAACAGTTTTAAAGTTATTAGTCAAGGCTTGGGCAGTATTACGGTAATAAGGCATACCGCGGTATTTTGAAATCCTTATGACAAAATCAGCCAGGACCCCAACCACTTGGCACATTTTATTGCCAAGATTTCAAAATGTCAGAAAAGTGCTGTTTTTTGAAATACCATATACCTCGGAATAACGTCTGAACAGTATGAAAAATTAGATATTCAGGTACTTCCGACTGTCCTCAATAGCTGCTCACCATAACTATTACAAATACAACTATTCTTCCAATATACTGTTGTTGACCACTTATCTCTGAAAGTTGGCGCTGCCACCTACTGGAAATACCTAATGAACTATCCTGCACACGCGCGGTTTATGGTGGATGTTGGTTGATGAAGGTTTCTGCTAGACATAAAAATCTTGACTACACCCCTTATGACAAAATTTACAGCATGTCCCCTCGTCTACAGCTGAAAGCGCACGTGAAAAAGTGAAGCATGAATTGGTCTTAAGGCAAAGAAGTAGTCAGAGCACACAAAATCATTTGTATGGTCATTGTGTGCCTGGAGCAGTATTGTCATTCCAAGGACCATCTTGTGTTTTCTTGCGAGGTTTAGAACTGTGACTCATGGAATAGCTACAGATTCTGTAGTCACGCATTCATAAAGGAATAGTGTCAGGTCTGCTTTATACTGAAAGGGTTGGGCACCAGGATCATGGGTAAGGAGAAAGTCTTAAAGTCTTCACATACTGACTATGTGGGAGGTCTACCTGCTCTAGAACAACTGGCTTTACAAAGTGAAATGGCATTTGGTATTATGTAAGTTTCTTTATTTTTCCTATGGTGTTTTTATTAATGCAAACCTCAGCTGGCAAAAGTGTTACCTGTTGCTGAGTGCAATAAAATGAGAGGTTTCATTTACAAACAATCCTCAGGCAGGAAGGCAAGTCGGATAGAGTCCAGAGGAGGAGGGTCAGGCCCTTAGTCCCTGTGTGTATTAATGTGAAACCCAAAACCCTTCGTAATGGCCCCCCCGGGAGCCCATAGGGTGAGGCTCACACACTGCCCCATTTGTTGTTAGAGGGAAATGACGACCTCAGCGTCCTCACTCCCAATACAAACTCACGCTCACACGATTTCCGTACCGTCTTCCCTGCCTAAATGGTCGGTCACGTACCTTCAGCACTCAGCCAGCCTCGAAATGCAATGCCACAGCAGGGGTGGGAGGATGTGGGGACAAAGACAAGGAGTGAGGAGGAGGGAGATTTGATCTACGGGGTGGGGTCACTACAGAGAGCGTGTTCCAGGTACTTGTTGTCCTTGTTTTTGGAAAAATCTGACTGCTGCTGGGGGATGCAGGTTGGGGTGCGGCCTGAAAAAGTAGGCCTATCTCAAACTTCAGCAGCCATGTCAGCAGGTGCATCAGTCTGGGGCTGCACCAGTAAATCTGCTCAAAGGTCTAGCTGCGATTGCCACTGAGAGCAGCCCAGACAAAGTCAAAATCTGCTTAACCGAGCAACAAATGTGGTAAATACCTTCAAGATGTCGATAGCCCAGGAAACGTCCTAGATCCCTCTCTTTTCCATATTACAGGTCCTGGCTTCTGAGACCACCTTTCTAAAGCCTTAAATTTGTCTTTCTTGTGTAAAATTGCAGCTTTTCTTCAGCAGATGAAAGTTGCCAGTCATCTGACTGTTTGCAGTTCATCTAGAGGGTTGTGTCAGGTTCTGATCGGGCATAAACTCTGTGCTGTTACCAGGCCACCGCTTCGAGGATGTCCCAGGAGTGCGTCGGCATCTGGTCAGGAAGAGCACCAAGGGCCACATCGTCCATGTCAGCAAGGACCACAAGGAGCCCAGCACTCGCAGTCGAAAACTAGACCGTACCCCCCATGAGGTGAGCAGTCCTTCAAGAGTGCGCACAGAATATTTGAGCTTTGCTGAATATCCCCACAACAGTTGTCAATTTTTGTGTTTACAGAGCAACTGAACAACATATAAAATATATATGCAGAATATGAACCCATGTGCAATTCTGAGACCATTGATTTAAAAACACCAAGAACCTTTTTTCCCCCCACTGTCCCCATGCTGTCTGTCCTGTTCCTGAAATTGTATTGTTGGATGTCTGATGTTCTTGTTTGCAGTAAAAAACTAAAAAAAAAGAAAAGAAACACAGAAAGACCTCTAACTTTGTCTCTGTTTTAGATCTGCCTCCTCCTTTTTCGATAGATAGAGTGAAAGAGGGAACACAATTAAAAATGGATGAATGACTTTCCTTTCACACACCAAGAGGGTGGGAGGGGGGAGAAACAGGACAGGTAACCAGATACTGGGAACTCTTAAGTCTCAATCAGGAAGACATGTTTTATTAACAAGCTCCAGTCCCTGTCTGGCAAGTAAACACCAAATTTATCTCTGTGGGAGTGGGGTGTGTTTGTGTGTGTGTGTGTGTGTGTGTGTTAACGGATTTGGGGGTAGAGGTGTAGGACTCCCCTGTGGGAGTCCGCAGTAGACAACCGTCCTCCGACCCCACATCTCCACTACTTGTGCCTCCAGTCAGAGGTTCTCAGCAGCTCCTGTTCCATGTGGGTGGGTATGGCCCGAATGGACTGCATGGGCTGTGTGGCCCTCAACCACAAGGAGGTGAGGGTGTTGGGAAGCGCAGCCTAACCAGAATAGTCTTGTGTGCTTTCGGGTGTGTGTGTAGTAAGGTGGAGATAGATGGGAAGAAGGGGTGCCTCTAACAAAATGGTCTGTGTTAAGAAAAAATGAAGACATGCTCTTGTTAAGCATGAAGTGTTAGCACAGGCTAAGTAGCAGGTGCACAAGTGTTGTGGGCACTGACAGCAGAGGTGATAGACACAAGCAAAAGTAGTTTACGAGTAGCTGTGAAGATCCTGCAGAGCAAAGCTAGGCATATGTTGTAACATAAACTGCCTGCAATCTGTGTGCTGGCTTTACTTTAACTGTTCAACTAACAAATGTTCTGAAGTGCTTTTTCTTTGTGCCATTCCTTGGTTAATGGGCTCGGCTCGGTTAATGGGTATATGAGAAGGTACTGCTGCGTCCCCTGGAAACTCCAGCTGTGAGGTGGATGCAAGGATGCGGACATGTATCTGGGTTCACTTCTGACGCCTGTCAAAAATTGCTTTGCAGAATGAATAGTCCAGCAAGTCATTGTAATTTGGTTTAATATTTCATGGTTTCACTAAGAGCCAACTTGAGAGAATTTTTATACGGTCCTTTTCCTCCAAAAAGTATAAAAAACAAACCATTTGGCAATGTGCATTGTCCTATTTGCCACTACTGGTGGTTTTAAATTGTTCACCTGCTCCTGATCGGACTAATGAGGCCTTTTCAGGTGCAACCATTTGGAAGGTTTGTGGGAATAGCCTGATTGGCTGGCTAATGCAATTACCACAGCTCTTTGCAGACTTGCTGAACTGCCCTGAAGCTCAAAGATTTGTTTTTGGTTCCATAACTAAAAGGCTTTTAATGAGAATTTAGCCAGTAATCCTGCAGGTAATAGTTAGCTCCTTCATTTAGTCGCTTCGTAGATGTTTTTGAATGCAACCCATACCCAGTGGTTAATTGCTAAATTTACGTTGTGGGCATCATACTGGATTTTTTACTAGTATTTTAACTGCTAATGTTTTAATTGCTTTAATAGTTTTCTAGCTCCTCTACAATATGCCCACATAAGTAGTGCTGCCATTGGCCTCTTGTAGCATTGGGCAAGGCAGCCCTGTCATATTTGATCCTCCATTTTATGAAGGCATAGTTCACGCTGTATACAGCCATGTGTCTGCTGGTCAGTTAGTCTGCTGATTAGCTGCTATATAGATAAACTGGTGTAGTCAGCACAGAGCTGTACTCCGGGTGCCCACCTGAAGGTCAAGCACTTCTCAGTTCTATCTGCCATCAAGTCACACACTCTTCTGTTTGATTTAGGTGTTTGTGGAGCTGAACGAGCTGATCATGGACAAAAACCAAGAGATGCAGTGGCGGGAGACAGCCCGCTGGATCAAGTTTGAGGAGGATGTGGAGGAGGAGACGGACCGCTGGGGGAAGCCCCATGTGGCCTCGCTCAGCTTCCGCAGCCTGTTGGAGCTCCGCAAGACCATCTCTCATGGTGAGGGAGGAGGGCAGGGGTAGAATGGAGGCAGTAGCAGCAGAGCTACAGAATGGTTTGGGAAAGACCACCACAGTGGGATTGGATGAAGCTTTTTTTTAATTTTATTAGTATACCATGTTGGCTAGTAATGCATGAAAAGATGGTGACTAGCCTCTGTTTACCGACCATCACTGTAAGTGATGTGGATATTAGTAGCCTACACTGCTGGTCTGGGGAACAGTGATCCATTGGTGTGCCTTTGAGCTGGTCAAATGGTGCATCTGTTGACCATGTGAACCAACCACGTGAGTTTCTCTTCACCTGTGTAGGAGCTGTTCTTCTCGACCTGGACCAGAAGACTTTGCCTGGCATTGCTCACCAGGTGGTTGAGCAGATGATCATCTCTGATCAGATCAAAGCAGAAGACCGAGCAAATGTATTGAGAGCTTTGCTGCTCAAGCATAGGTATGGGAATGCATGCTTACAGTATAAAAGTAGGTATATCGTGTAATTGTAGAATGGACATTTTAGAAAGATGTTTTCTTTACTGACCTCCTAATATTTCTAATGTTGCTTCTCAGTTGTAGCATGTCTATCACTTTTTCCTTGATTCCCTTCATCTTCCTCCACCAGTCACCCCAGCGACGAGAAGGAGCACATCACCTTCCCCCGGAACATCTCGACTGCTAGCCTAGGGTCTCTGATGGTTCACCACAGCAGCAACCACAGCGCCCAGCCGGAGTCGTCTGTCACAGACCCGCTCATGGGGCGGAGCAGAGCCAGTTCCGAGAGCGACACACACATTGACATTGACAAACATGAGGTACCAGCCTGGTTGCACACTTTCAGAAACAAAAGTCAAGCCATACATTTTCTAGTGTTTGCTAAGGTGTCAACTAATTTATTCATATCGGACGGGTTTCTTGTGTGGGTTTGCATAAATCACATTTGGGGACCAAAATGACCCCAAAGTGTGGTAAAACCTTACTTTTGGGGACATCTTTAGGTCCCCATTTGGATCAATTTTATAAAAATCTGTGAATGCAGTCAAACAAGTAAAAATGCCAAAAGTTTTGTCTTGTATTTTGGTTGGTTACTTGTGGTTAGGGTATGAGTTAAGGGTGTCGTGATTGGGATTAGGGTTTTGCCCATAGAAATGAATGGACAGTCCCCACAAAGATATGAGTGTGTGTCTTTTTTTTTAAACCATGAATACTTGTATGATTTTTTTTAATTCAAAGCTTAACCAGTCATAAATAAATTAGGTGTACATTTGCTCCACATGGTATGTCAATGGATCTAAAAACAAAAGGGTATTCGTCGCATACTAACATCCCACAGAGGTACAACTATCTGGAGTTGCATGTGGAAGACCCAAGTGCTCACATGTACAACATCAACAAGGGTGAATACAGTTGTGCCAGATTAAAAATTGCTACACTGCATATCAGGGAGGAGTTGTTGGCTGAAGATGCATAATGATCTAAAATGTCAAGTACATATTAGAACAGTCACACTTTTTCTACGGAGTTTCTTGTTTGTAGGTGGTGTTGGATCTGACACACCTGCCTAGACTGACTTCCGTATAGATCCACTTCATGGAGAATGCAGACCTCGAAGGAGCCATTCTTGCTGAAGACTGTTTGTTTGGTGGATTTGACTTTCTGTGGAAGACTGTAGGCAGGTCTACCCTGATTTGAGATGTGGCTCTTGTGCTTGCAGAAGGACACTAGCCAAATGATGGGTATGCATAAGTCCAAGTCCAAACACGAGTTAAAGCTACTGGAGAAGATCCCTGAAAATGCTGAAGCCACTGTGGTCCTTGTGGGTGAGTGTCGTTGGTCCAGGAAGAATGTGTCAGTAAGAACGTTTCAGTGCAGCACAACACATCACCCTTAAATTGAAGGCCAATGGCTACATGTCGATGCATTAATTTCTCTTGGTTTTGGCCTTTTATCATATTGTTTTTGTATCCACAGTTAACACATGCTGGAGGTTAGATTATACAAAAGCTAAAAGAAACAATTGGATATTTTATGACCGTGAGCTGTGTTTGACTGTTATTGCTCCCCAAAGGCAGTGTTGACTTCCTGGAACAACCTACTATGGCTTTTGTTCGACTGCAAGAAGCAGTGGAATTGGAATCCGTCCTGGAAGTTCCAGTGCCAGCCAGATTCCTCTTTGTTCTCCTGGGACCACCTAGCACCAACATGGACTACCATCAGATCGGTCGCTCCATCTCCACACTTATGTCCGACAAGGTAAGTAGAGTATAACTGGATTCATTTAATAGTGATGCTTAATTTCCCCATGGGGATGAATAATCTTTCTAAGACCCTATCTTGTTCTCCACGAGAGAGACAGACATGTATGCCGGTGAGAACGGGGGGGGGGGTCATGGCACGGTACGGTTCAACCATCGCCGGAGCAATTGCGGGTCAAAGGCCCAATTAGTGCTTTGGGATGCAAACTGGTAACTCTCCGATCACAAGTCCTAACCCGTTGAACCACTCGCAATTTAGAATTACATCACGGCAGAAGCCATGTATGTCAAGAAGCATCTGTGATGGCAATCAATAAACATTTATTGTATTCTTGGAATCTGACTGAGAAGCCCAGCAATACCCCAGAAATTACATGAACATACATTGGGTCTGATTACCTAGTTGCATCTAGTTTGAAGAACATAAGCTTTATGCTGTACTTGTGCTGAATAATAAACTTAGTTCCTAGTGCATCCTGTGTTTTCTTGCTGTAATTCCTGTAATTTTTCTGTATATTTTTTTACAAATAGGTTAGTCTGCCTTGTATTCAAGGTAAAGTGGTTGTAAATCTTCTATATTAAAATTGCTTAATGACATTACATCCATGCAGCCAAGTTTAAAACAAAAAATGGCATTTGATGATGACTTAGTCCCTTGATGGGTTTACTTGATGGTGAAGATTGGTGTAAAGAGATCTATTACTCATGTGAAAGCACTCATCGTTCCACACCCCTCGCCCAGCACTTCCATGAGGCAGCCTACCTTGCCGATGACCGGCAGGATCTGCTCACCGCCATCAACGCCTTCCTAGACTGCAGCATCGTGCTGCCGCCGTCCGAGGTGGAAGGGGAGGAGCTGCTACGCTCTGTGGCACGCTTCCAAAGAGAGATGCTGAGAAAGCGCGAGGAACAGGAGGTCAAACTACTGGCCAAGGAGCCCGCAGCCATCGAGGACAAAGGTGTGTAGAAACAGGACATTAAAATTCATCCCTATTCATTCAAATTCTGTGTGAAGGGTCTGCTCTGGCGTTTTGTGTAACTTGTCTTGCCTTGGAGCATGGCCCTGTATAGCTGTATAACTGTTTGCCTTATCGTGGTGTATCCAAACAAATAGAAGGCCAGATTTTTATTCTCTGACACCTGTTTCCAGAATGACTACCCTTTCTGCTGTGAAATTTGAGATATTGTCCACATAACTTCATTTAGACGGTAATGGCATTGGAGCATCACTTTAATTCTCATAAGATGCACAATGCTGTTGAATCTCCTGTTGAATGCTGCCAAGGGCATCAAGGATATGAATTTTCTTATTCAGTTTTCTCCTTTTCCACTCAAGTCCATCCTGTTGCACCTTCCTGGTGACCTGTGTGACATACTTTCGTAGCTAATTGCGTTGCCTTCAGCGTGAGTAAATTAGCTTATCTCCCCCACAGCTTTCATTACTCCCTTGAAGCCCTGTGATGATCCCTTATGGAGAACCGGGAAGCTGTTTGGCGGCTTGATTCGGGATGCCAAGCGGCGCTACCCCAGATATGTCAGCGACTTTAGGGACGCCCTAAATCCCCAGTGCATGGCCGCTGTCATCTTCATCTATTTTGCTGCCCTGTCTCCAGCCATTACATTCGGAGGACTGCTGAGTGAGTAAGAACATGCAATCAAACCCACCTGGAACCTTTCTGGCACTTTCAGTCCACTCTAGTCACTATATATCCATTTGCATGCTTCAGGGTTGCGGGGGTCCGGAGCCTATCCTGGAAGCTATGGGTGCAAGGCAGGGAATAATCCAGGATGGGGTGCTGACCCATTGCAGGACACACACACCATTCAGACCTATGGGGAATTTGGCAAAGCCAGTTAACCTCAGCATGTTTTTTGACTGTGAGAGGAAAATGTATTGCATGGAGGATATACCATAACAACACAGGGAAAACATGCAAACTCCACACACGGACAGCCACGGTGGAGATTTGAACCATGGTCCCAGAGGTGGGAATAGGCCAGTATTAACCACTGCACCACAGTGCCATCCATCATTCACTGTATTTATAGAAGCATAATCTTGAATGGGGAGATCAGCAAGCAGCAGTGCACTCACTCTTCCAGGCCTGGGGGTTTGAATTCTCTGAGTGAGGGGAGTTTGCGTGATCTCTCTGCGTTGCACGGGTACCCAACTGTGTAATCGGATCATTTTTTTATTTTTTTTTCCTCACGGTTCAAGAACATGTGGTTTGGGCAAACTGGTGTGCCTCAATTACCTTACCTGTAGTGTGAGACTGTTCATGTGCGCCCTGCGATTGTCTAGGGTGTTCCCCTGCCTCATGTCCTATACTTGTGTCTCTGCAGTTTTGGAGAAGTCACTGGAAAATGTATTTCTCCTATGTCGTCTTTTAGAATAACGACGCGATGTCGATTTGTACATGGTCAACATTTTTTTTTTTTTTCTTTCTCTTTTAAGTGGGGGGCATAAGGGGTCTTAATTCAAACAGGACTAATGTTAGACATGTTTTGAATCAGCGAATGATGGAGAGGGGGCAGATCAAGGGCTGCTCGTCTTTCATCTGGGGCCAGTGTCCCTTTGGCCCTGCCCCATTATATGTCCTGGGACTATACTTCTCTGGAGCTTCAGTGTAGCCCCTCCTCTTTTTCTAGGTGAGAAAACTGGCGGTCTTATCGGTGTGTCTGAGCTGATCGTAGCCACGTGCATTCAGGGGGTGCTGTTTTGCTTGCTGGGTGCTCAGCCCCTCCTGGTCGTGGGCTTCTCCGGTCCCATCTTAGTGTTTGAGGAGGCATTCTATACGGTGAGTCAATTTGCCCATTAGCAGCCGACCACAATGTTTCAGGTGTATAACCGGGGAGGTGTTCATATACTATGTGCAGCATGTGAATTTGTGAGTCTATTTGCTATGCAATCCCAGCTCGGCAGATACCCAGATGTTAAATTTATTCCTGGGGGAAATTCTTCTGCATTCAGCAATGAAATCCATAAAGTGCATAGATACAAATGTATAGTGCGAAACAAAGACCAAGGACAGCACACAAAGTGAAAACAAGTACACTGTACACCAACAGAATGTCGTGCAAAGAGTATTGTACTGGAATCTTCTGTTTCTATTGAATTATGTTTTCTATTTCTTTGCTGCTCCAGTTTTGCAAGGAGAATGACATGGAGTACCTGACAGGTCGGGTTTGGATCGGGTTCTGGCTCATCTTGATCGCGGTCCTGACTGTGGCTTTCGAGGGCAGCTTCCTGGTGCGCTTTGTGTCACGCTTCACGCAGGAGATTTTCTCCATCCTCATCTCCCTGATCTTCATCTATGAGACTTTCTCAAAGCTGGTCAAGGTAAGAGGCATCCAAATCTTTCAGGTGATGTCAAGATCTATGCTATAAAATGTATACCTGACCCATTGCTTACGCCAGTGGAGTTGTATTCCTTTGACTGAGTAGAACCACTGAAATGTTCTGTCGGTTTTACATTTTAACGGCTGCTCGGCGGGCTGCGTTGTCGCTTCTCGATCTGGTCTTGAGTCAGCAAGTGTTTTTTGCGTAGCGAACAATACTTCCTGCTAAGTAAGACGCAATAAAATGTCATTTAGCAGCACTGTAGCCAGCAGTACAGCATATATAACATGCATAGACAAGAACAAATGTAGACAGAGCACAATATACCAGAAGTATGAGACTAAAAGCATGTACAATGCAAAATATAAGAGGTGCAAATAGCAGAATGAATTATAACCAGTTCCATGGATCCTATTGCACATTGGTGTGGGGGAGGTATACCATTTAAATAGATAAGGTGGGGATATGATGTGGGGCATGAGGGAGATACAGCTGAAGACGGGACAGTCTGGCAACACCTGTGGGTAAGAAGCTGTTCCTTAGCCTTGGTCTGTGGGCACAGATGAACCTGTAGCAGTCACCTGATGAGAGTTCAAATAAGTGGTGACCAGGGTGGGATGAGGTTCATCAGGCTAGCTGTCACACAACACGGAAACAGCGGACCGACAGGCTCCACGTGTCTCTGGTCAGATCTTCCAGGAGCACCCATTGCGGCGATGCTCTGTGGATAACGGCACAGAGCTGAATGCCACAGACGGGCGCGTCTTGGTGGAGAATCCCGCCACCATGCATCTGTTAAATGACACCGGGAGCCGGGAGCCAATCATAGTGACGGGGGAGCCCAACACTGCCCTGCTCTCCCTGGTCCTCATGTCCGGAACCTACTTCATTGCCTTCTACCTACGCAAGTTCAAGAATAGCGCTTTCTTTCCTGGAAGTGTGAGTAGGCTCGGGCCTATGAGGGGTTGCAGGAGTGTTTGAAGTTGCTGGTTTAGGGGGGGCTTTATGAACTTACTAATTCTGGTTTTACTTCAATTTAGCTGATGCGTATGCTGTGCCATGCAATCATAAGTAAAGTGAGCATTGACCAGGTGAAATGTCCAAGGAGTTTGCTGACTTTTGTTCCTTAGATCCGCAGGATTATTGGCGATTTTGGCGTCCCCATTGCCATCCTCATCATGGTGTTGGTGGATTACAGCATAAAAGACACCTACACCCAGGTAAGAGCCCCTCATTGCCCACAAGTGGCCCACTGTAGTAGCGTCTCAATGGGCATCTAGCTAAATATTTTTTCTTTGTACTGGAGGATTTGAGCACATGGTTTTATGAGGGCCTGGAGTATGAGCGACTGTCCTGTGTGTGATCCCACACAGAAACTGAGTGTGCCCAGTGGCTTCTCAGTCACAAGACCGGATCAGCGTGGCTGGTTCATCAGCCCACTGGGCTCTCATGGGCAGTTTCCCATCTGGATGATGGCAGCCAGCATCCTCCCAGCCCTGCTTGTCTTCATCCTCATCTTCATGGAGACACAGATAACCTCGTGAGTTGCATGGCATCCCCAACGCATCAGTGAAAGTTCCATGTCTGTTTTACCCCACAGAAATTTAATTGGACCTCACTGTGTACTTTCTTACCTCACAATGCCTGTTGAAAGTTGGCTAATGCTGCTGATGGTGTAACGTGAGGTATACAGTGTAAAAATATTACCATTTTCCTCAGGCTGATAGTCAGTAAAAAGGAGCGCATGTTGGTGAAGGGCTCCGGTTTCCACCTGGACCTGCTGGTTATAGTGACACTTGGAGGCATGTCTGCACTCTTTGGGCTGCCCTGGATGGCGGCTGCCACAGTGCGCTCTGTCACGCATGTCAACGCCCTGACCGTCATGAGCAAGGCTGTCGCCCCTGGAGACAAGCCCCGCATCCAGGAAGTCAAGGAGCAGAGGGTGACCGGGCTGCTGGTAGCCTTACTCGTAGGTGGGTTCTCCCAGTGACAATCCCCAATTATATAACGCATCAGTTAAGCTCAAGCACATAAAACTGATTGGTAGCAGACAACATGCTTTCATCATATTTCCCAGATGGAGAATACATACGGTTTTGAGACCGGTCCACCACTATTTCAGACATATCTTGTTGGCGTGATAACCCAAAAAAGATTTGGATTTTTTTCAAACTTTGCAGACACGGTGTATGACCAAATTTTGAGAGAAATTGCATCAAAATTGAAGCAAGTTGTTTGGTCGCAGCAAAGGGTGATTGTCCAGGACCTGAGCATGATGGATACAGTGTTATCATTTAGCAGCATCTGGTTTTAGGTGGATCATTTCTTTGTTTAAGCATCCAACAGTGTAATTTCAAGATGAATACTGCAATTATGAGATGAAGTGAACAGAAAATGGTGCATTTGATAATGTGTTCCCTGGTAATGTTACCTACTAGTGTTACAGAACAGATGAAAGATGGTACATACAGTACCAGGCAAAAATTTGGACACCTACCCATGGAAAGGTTTAGTCGTACTATGCTCTACATTTTATAATAATTATAA
Organism: Mormyrops boulengeri; assembly: GCA_026781065.1. Classification (NCBI taxonomy): domain Eukaryota; kingdom Metazoa; phylum Chordata; class Actinopteri; order Osteoglossiformes; family Mormyridae; genus Mormyrops; species Mormyrops boulengeri. Next base: position 28,285,827 of record JAODLD010000001.1, read on the forward strand.
AGTAGGCCTAACATATGAAACTATACACTGAGCAAAATTTAGTATTCAAACACAAAAATTAATTTGTTGATTTGGTGGTGGGGGGCGGGCAGCCCTGTAAGTTGAGACTCTGAAGGTTGCTGGTTCATATCCCTGGGTCGGCAAAGTAATGCCTTGCTCATTGGCCCAGTGGTGCCCCTTAATCCTAGTTGCTCCAAGGACTGGCCCTGCTTTCTCCTCTAGGCCAGTTTCATGAGGTGACCTCCTGGGATGCTTTTCCCCTCTCATATATATGCTGAGCACTTATTGGCCGCTTTTCCTTCACACTCTGGTCAAACTCCTCCCAAACCATTTCTTCTATGTTTTAGTTCAGGTGGTCAGGTCATGTGATGTGACACTATCACTCTGCTTTGTAGGCAACTGGGTGTATCCAAATTTTTGATTACCAATCATTGTCTAATGCCAATGTGTGCCAACAAAATAATAACCATACTGCGTAAGCTGGTAGAGATCTATATGAAAGTGGATAAGAAAGATCTTCCAGAGCGTTCCTCTTGCCATATTTTAGGCGAGACAAACAGTATTGATCATGTGCCGGTTGGCTCCGTATCTTTTAGGCTTGTCCATAGTGATCGGGGACCTCCTGCGCCAGATTCCCATCGCGGTGCTCTTCGGGATCTTCCTCTACATGGGGGTGATGTCGCTGAATGGCATCCAGCTTGCCGAGCGGTTTCAGTTGCTCCTCATGCCTCCCAAGTACCACCCCGACCACACCTACATCCGCAAGGTCAGCCAATAGGAAAGAGCGGTAGGAAAGGAGGGCAAAGACTGGTCTCGGAAGCAGCCAGTCACAGTCAATCTGAGGTGATGAGCTCCATGTGTGCTTGCAGGTGCGCACGCTGCGGATGCACCTCTACACGGGTATCCAGTTGGTGTGCCTCATAGTCCTGTGGGCCGTCATGTCCACTGCGGCTTCGCTGGCCTTCCCTTTCGTCCTGATCCTTACTGTCCCTGTCAAGATGTTTTTGCTGCCAAGGATCTTCAGCACCCGAGAGATGCAATGTGTAAGTCACCCACAACTGGTTGCAGCCAGTTTGAGTACACATTCATAATAACGTCAAGTTTTCTTTGTCATCTCCTCCAAGTACACTGTTCAGGGTGAGACACAATTGTGTGTCTTCAGGACCACAGTGCAAACATACAAATATGTGGTGCAACAAGACAGGTAGAAATAGGGTGCAAATACAGCATATAATGTAAAAAGACAGGACAGTGCAGTAAATTGACACAACAGTAGCACACAGGACAGGAGATCAGTTACACTGGACCAGCTGAAGCATTATCAGTAGCAGAATTATGGTATTTTAAGATGTGCAATAGAGGCAGAAAATAGATAATCTGGGATATAGTGACAATTTGCCACTGGGGTAGTAAAGATATAAGGTGACTCCGGTATAAGATAAGGTATTATAGAGAAATCCACCGCACCATTTATAGGGGGTTTATGTTTAGCCTGCAACAGCCATAGAACTGACTGGGAAATCCTTTTTAAAGGGAAGGGGTCGAAAGGAGGTCATTTTAATCCATTATCCCCATGGGTAGGTGAGTTCTACCCATAACTCTATACCTGAGTTTCCAAGACTAACAGCAGAACCTCGCTCCTGTGTCTGCCCGTGCCACAGCTGGACGCAGACAACGCTGAGCCAACATTCGATGAGAAGGAGGGCCAGGATGAATACACGGAGATGCACATGCCAGTGTGACACGCCTTACCACGCCCCCTTAACGTTGCCCTGGGAACGCCTGTCCAGTCTGCCAGCCAATCACAGCTGGGGTGACAAGGACCACTCTCTTTAAAGAGAAGCTGTCATTCTCCATTCAAAAACGTGTTTTAATAATTGCCTTTTTATCGTTTTGATCAAAATTTTTATTTTTTATTTTTTACCCCCCTCTGGTTACAGTATAGGATTCCAACCCAGTGAGCAGATGCTGGATCACAGAAATTGAATTTCCTGTAGAGTGCAGGGCTGAAAAAAAGCTGTAGCAGTCTAGACTGGCTCTGTTTCACATCTATAACTTGTATAAAACATCCATTCAAAAGGAGTCTCTAAGCTAGGAAAGAACCCTCTAACCAGGACCTACATAGACCTGTAGATGTTGCAGAGTCTTTCTTATATTCAAACGAAATGCCAGTTTAATCCTTTCTGTTTGCATGCCTCACATTTCTATGGGCGACATCGCAATTATTCTTTGCTTCCTTGAAGTTAGTCTGAGTATCAATTGAGCAAGAACTGTATTCCTTTCCTAGTAATTCTTCCATGGCCAATACTGGTATTTTGAAGCAGCTGTTAATATCATTTTCAGTGTTATTTTATTTGGCTGGCATCACTGCTGACTATTGAACATCATATTTTGAATACGCTTACAATTTTCCTATTGCCTTTAGGTGAAAGTCTTGCGTTGCACACTAAGCACTTTTTCTGAACTAATTGGTATCGACTAATTAAATGTATAGGACATGTTAATGAGCTGAGAGGAATGGCGCAGCAACCCTTGGAAACTTGTTGGTCTAGTCATGCAGTGTACAGTAGGATTAAAGTTTATTTATTGATATTTATAAGGAGGGAAAGTTTTATGTCTCATACGCTCCAGCAGTATACCCCATTACATTCACTAACGTAAGGCTGTATGAACATTTCAAGCAAACACAGGTGTGTATTGCTGTACTGTACCAAAGATGCCATAATGGGACTTTGTAAATGGAGGAAGGGTTTGCAAGATGGTAGCTTGGCTGTAAAACTATGGTTTGCAAGATACTGCCAAAGAGGGACATGCAACTAATTTTCTCAAATATTAAGAAATACATATTCCAGCTGTAAAGGAGGGCTGTGTTTTGTTAGCCTCCGTATCATAATTTCTTTATGCAGCAATTTTAAGTATGTTGCAATGTCCATCTCAAGGAGGGCGGTGATCAGTCGGCTGTTAGTGAACAGTTAAAGGATTGACCACTAGAGGGGGGAAATGCTATATTAAAGGCTGTGGAACGTGCATTTTGGACACAGACGGGAAGATCTTATTTGTGCCGTGTGGTACTTAATTTGTGTGGATTTTTTTCTGTTAACGTGGAAAATTTACATTGTGACTCCATTAGTCCTAGATTATGCTTTATAAAGGGAACTGTATTGTTGCAAAGACGTTTTTTAAATTGTGACCTATCAAACCTCACTTTGAGAAATCACTTCTGCACTATGGTGATGCTGCTTCAAATACACACATCTAAAAACATTTGTTTTGAAAAGCCGTAACATGCCTGTTGTTTGACCAAATGATGTCACAGGTTTAATTATAACTGGTCGAAAGGCCTAGTACATATGACCACTAAGCTTATACCTGTTATTTTGGTGGCTATTCTGTCTTTCTTAATATTAGACACTAACAACACCTGTGGACACAACTCTGAAACGCAAGCAGCTACAGAACAAACATTTCCCAAAGAAAACCGATGCATACAGTTTTTGCCATTTTTCACCATTGTCTCATAGTGTTTGACAAAAAGACCAAATAGCACAGTGAGAACAAATAAGTGTAAAACAACATGTGTATGTCTGGTCTTGAGCTTGCAGAGAATCACACCAGTGTTGTGTGAATCGATATGCAGGGTGAATTGTAGTTCAGGGTGATAGTATTCATGGGGAATTTGGGTGGCATAACTGCACTTAACATTGATTACAAAAAACAGGGACCAGTTCTCTTTTGTTATATTGTTTCATTGGTTTATGGTATAGCAAGATATAGACACAACTGTTTCCAAGAAACTGTGAGATCTGATTTTTGTCAAATTGCTACAGACTGCAGCAACTTAAAACCACATCGTGCGTGTGCGCATGCATGCACTGTTGTGCCAGGACAGTGTTCCCTCTTGGCTAAGTTTGTTGTAGCTGTATCCTTTTATGTGCCTTAATGTGCCAGACCAGCAAAATTTTTCTGTTTTGGCCTCCCTGCCGTTATGAAGGTAATGTAATTCTACAGTTCAAAAATAACTTTGCACATTCCTAAACTTTGACCTATACAGTGATAGTCTGAGGTTGGTCAAAGACCTGAGGTTGGTATAAAAATAAGATCGCAACCTTTGTATACAAGTGGTTATTTTCTTAGGAAATTGATATAACACATTTTGAACTGGTTATCCAACAAAAGTTTAGGTTCTAGTTGAAGTGACCCCTTTTAAGAGAAGTGTGATATTTTTTGTATATGTGTAGATTAAGATTCACTGTTATGTATATTTATAAATAACCTTTTTGAAGCAGAAGGTTCTCAGTTTGTGGCTGGGGTTGCTGAGAGGTGGGTCAGACTGCTTTTCAGTACAGAAAGCACACCAAATAGGAAGGGCTCCTTTCCATGTACTGTGGCTGCACAACCACTCAGTGATTGGCTGCTCTGGGTGCCTGAAGATCTATGGTGCAATTTCATTGGGGAAAGGCAGACAGAGGTACCCCACACTGGAAAGTGTCTGTTATTCTTAATACCCAATCTTAAGCACTCAAAGAGTAAAAACATCTGTTCCTTTTATATTCGTGGATTTTTGTTTTTCCATTTTCTACCACTCTTATACTGTTATGTTTCTTAAGAGCAGGGGTGTTATTGCAAATTTAAATCCCAAGTCTGCCTCTATGCTGCAGCATGCCTTAGCTTGGCACCTCCTGTGGGCTCAGATTTGTTATGCCTTCATCCCTTTTGTTACATACAGAATTGACCTTTCTGTACCCAACACTACTCCCAAAAAAAATCACCCACAGGCCTCACTCCCAGGATGTGCGTGACTTCCTGAGAACACCACTAACAGATTCCCCCCAACACATGATACAAGTTGTTTCAGTAATAGTTTATTGCAAAATGTGAATATTTTGGTTATAAATCATCTGTGGGTCAGACTTGGACATGAGCAATGTCCTGTTACATTTATTTCTGGGCTAAAAGAATGTTGCCTGGAGAAAACTGAAAGGGGACAGTTTGTGAGGAGATCTGGATGGGGGGGGGGGGGAAGAGTCTTAAATACAGATTGCTGTGTAGTAAATAGTGCTGTGGAGGTAAGGGTAATCAAATTAAGCATTTCAAGAATGACAATGGATGTAATTTCTTCCATATTATGTTCTAGATTTTACTGCTCAATGGTTTGTGTATATCTACTTCAAATATGTGACGAATAAACATTTTTTTCTACTTGTCGTTTTCCTTGATTTATTTTTTTGGGGGGGGGGGGGTCAGTTTTTCCCACAACAGCCCAATGACATTCCCAAACAAATTAGGTTTTCATGATTAAAACCAAATTATTTCCCACATGCTCAATGAAAAGAAATAGAAAGACTCACTATGCATTTAACAAGCTGTATTTATTCTTCTTACTGCCCATGGTAACAAATGTACTTAATTTTTATTATGCAACTGGCCTACATTTCAGTACATTTATGTTCAAATATACAGTAAAATACACCAGAAGTAAATACAGTTTGCAAAAAGCCAAACCCGAAGTTAGGGTATGCATGCATTGTTAATTTTGAATATCCCTTCCAACAAAACCGCCACTATTCCTTACACATAATAACCGCAAGGTCGGCAGGTCAGTGATCAGCACCCAAGCATTTAGGAATGTATGTGTCCACGCTTAACTGTGAATGAACAGTCGTATCTAAATTCTTATAAACTTGGCAACCGATTAGTAATGTTACGAAGTGCATCACTTCGTGAGTGATGTGGGTGGCTTTGGTCAGACCAGGTTTCACGGTGCCTCAGCAATTACTCGAAATCACTAAAAGGTCGCAAGAACGACAGACTGGGGAAAGTCACCGTGCAAACCTATTGTTTTGCAGTAAAAACGCGTTCAAATCCAATGTAAACCCCAGATACGTGACTACGGCGCCCCGATGGGACTAACGGGACACGAGCCGCCAGATTACGTAATCCCGGGGCAAGGCAGCTAGTTAGCTTCGTTAGCCTTGTTAGCTTGTTGGCTAGCGGCTCCGGGCACTCGCGACAGGTGGCCGCGGGTTTAAGCGGCCCAGAGTGACGGAGCGCTCCGCGATACGGGCCGGGCACAAGCGGGGAAACACACTTCACATGGGACCGTGCCTGGGTTACGGGCAGCCGAGCCCCTGGGCCGCAAGCCTCCTCTCCAGGAGCCCACTCCTCTCGCCATGCTGCAACCAACGTGCTTTAGCTGCGTGGCTAGCCAGTTACTCGGGGAGCAAGCTATGATGTAAAATTGTTTAAATAATTTCAAATGAATAAAAATGTATTGTAAAAAGTTTATTAAAAATAAAACTCCAGACCAAACTGTCGCCTCCGCCTTTGTCTCCTATTATCTCGCATGTTTTTCTTCGGAGTTCCTCCCCCTGCGGCGCTGGGCGGAGTTTCATACCGAACCAGACGCTCCTCTTGTCGGATACGTTTCGTCCTGACTCCCCGGGGTCTATACCTGGAAAAAAGACACTTTTTAAAAAACAAAAAAACCCCAAAACCACTGGCGCGACTTGCGTTTGCTTTCTTCTCTTCGCTTGTTTGCCACTGACAAGACAGGTGGGTGAATTGCTGTTTGTTACGGATTTTCAAATAATATCTCCGAGCCGTTGAAACATTCATGGCGGCTCTGCAGACCAGCTTTCGGGGTGAAGGAAAGCAGAGGCGTCCCGTTGTTTTTTTTTCCCCGACCTGTAGTCCGTTCTAGGTGTAAAAAATACGAATTTAAATGATTTCGAACCGTAATAAAGTCTAAAATACCCTCGACCCGAATCTACATGCATTTCTTCATATTTGTTGTTAAATATATATGTTTTACGAAAATACTGACTGAACCATCCAGAGCTGGCTGTCTCCGCCGAAGCCTTTAACGTGCTTTTTTCCGTGTCAGCAAGAGGCAGATACGAAGACGCATTTAATGCAGACTCGGGTTAGTTGAGGTTTTAGTTGCCGTGTCGTCGAAGCGGACATTCCTGCTGGGCTCCGTGCTGCCTGCCACCGGAACCGCGGTGCCATGGCGGCGGTTTCAGTCGGACGCCTGATCCGTCACACACGGCGGGCGGGGGGCTGTGCTAACGACCTGACGGCACATTAAAGTGTAACGCCCGCCTCTGCGGCCTCTAACAACACGGCCGCGCCGGCGCTCCATTTATCATCGTTATTATTATTCTGGAGTTTTACTTTGTGGTGATGTGGTGTATTAATTCTTTAGAAATCGACCAGGTCTCTTTGTTTACCACTTGTGGCGTTTCTGTGGAGGGAAGGGGTGGAGAGTAGGTCACCCCCTCCTCATCCCGCCCTCCCCGCGTTGACCTTGTCTGCAGGGCGGGGGACCTTTTCCCCCGGGAAACGCGGGTGTGTTTAGCGCGCGTTTGGCCGCGCGGCGGGGAGCGAAGTCATTCCGGTCCGCGCCTGGCAGGTACAAGGAAACGAACGTAATAATGTCTCCAGAAAGACACTTTACAACAAAACTATCGAAGTTACTTTTTTTGATGTGCTTTATGCACATTTGATGAGAAATGCCCCCCCCCCATCAACTTTATATATCGGCTTCCGTGATAACTTTTTGACCACGTAATTGTTTTACAACCATTTTAATGTAACACTTTTCTACCACATGCAAATAAAAAATGACATGTGAATACGCCAATAGTGAGTATAAGCAGAAGCGTTAACCTGAGGGGAGTAAACTCCGTTTCCCTGTTTTCATTTAACAGCATTATATGGAAGCCCGTTTCCGCCAGCAGGAGTAGAAAAAACATTTATTCTGACTTAAGTCGAAATTCTGATTTGCTGAGTAGAAATTCTGGCTTTTTATATCCGAATTCTGACCTCTTAAATCGAAATTCTGACTTTTTTATGCAGTCAGGCAGCGTCGCCGAATACATCCCAAACACGCTTTATTCACATAATGTCATTTGCTGGCAGGTTAACTTGGAGTTCATGCTAGCTCGCTATATTTTGAAAGCAATAAAACAGGGTGGCTCAAGTACGGCTTTCGTTGCTTTGGTTTGAATTATTCGTTTATTCTTGTAATGCCAGTGTTTGCCTAGGACTTCTAGTAGCTTGAAAGATACGTTTGATATTTTTTACTGACTGAATTTAGAACATATTTTGTGCAATGTCACGTTTGTTAGGGTCTGTAGCAGCCAATAATGTAATATCTATAGTTAATAACTGCCAATAATGTAATTTTTTATGTAATACTTCATAATATAGTGACGTGATACGTTATTGATTGAGAATTTAGTGCTGTATTGGTAAGTTATTACCTTATCAGCCTTTATTACATTAAGAATGGAACAATTATTACAGGTATTACATTATTGGCTGCTACAGAGACTTGTATGTGACGCAAAACTTAAGCAAAATGATATGCTTGTTTGCAATTGCAGATTGAAACTTGCAGGGAAATGTGTCGTGTAAATTGCTTCTCAGGGGGCCCAGCAAGGCGAGGAGAAGCTGCCGGTTCCTCCACCATGAACGGAAACGGTAGCCAGGGATCGCGGCTGAAGAGTGAGTCAGGTACGGTAAGGGGCTCTTTCAGGTCCCCGACAACCCCCCCGGATCTTTAAGCACAGCCACATGCATGGTGTGAACTGAACTGTAGCATACATATTGGACTGGTACTGCAAGTGTATTCCAGATGGTTTTCATTAGAATCAATGGTACTGTGGTGCTTAACATGTTACTCTGACAGCAACCTATGTTTTCCTAAGTCTGGTGGCACATGTGTTCCAAGGAGCACAGTGAAATTCTTATGGCACAGTTGCAGGGTAGGGGAGCAGGTGTATAAGGGGACTGTAGGACATGAGTGCACCAAGGGACAAAAGAGTGCCATTCAAAAAGTGACAGATATTCCATAAATATGGCCAGGTTAACATGTAAATTCATGTGACATATTTTGGGTAAACACCTAGCGTCAGGGCCTATCAATCCTATAGGTGACCTATGGCGCCAACTCCGGAGGGGGCACCAACTTGCCAGCCTGTTAAACTTAACCTGGTGCCGGACGTGTCGCTGGCCTAGGGTGCTATATTGGCCATGACCGGCTCTGGGTAGCATAAGGGTGCTTTTCTACCACACCAGGTACTGTACTTTTGATACTTTAATAAGTACCAAAAGTATGATACTTCAAGATGTTGGTACCGGCGCTGGATGACATCACAAGGCAAGGCAGGGTATTATGTACTAAATTCAAATAATGGCTGTAGTATATTATAGGGATGGACGACTATTAACATTAACTTCACATGTTTTGCACATGCAGTTCATACATTGCTTGTCACCTATTTGGACATTATAGTGCAGGGGGTTTAAGTTCCTTTACTTTGTCATTGGAAAATAGAATTTAGCAATGATTGCAATTTTAATGATTGTTCAATTTCAAGATTTTCTAATAGATGTTTAAAAATCAGTTTAATGTTTACTTCCTCTGCTTTTGCATGAGCACTGCATACACTTTTCTACACAGTCATAATCACTTCCATTCTTGCTGTTTAAATCCCTCACTGACATGTTTGTGAGAAATTTGTTGAACTCCTTTTTAGCTTTATAAATACCTCACTTTTTACTATAGTACACACATCGTGATATATTTATAGATTTTCTAATGCCGTCCTGTCCTAGTGTATTTTACAAAATACTTTTTTTATTTCTTGTCATGCCATCCTGATCTTGTTGTATTTGTTCTTCCGACCAGATCACCATTAAAGCTTTTGGATTTCTTCATTTGTCCACGCATCCATTATTACTACATTGTTTTTTTACTTTGTTTATCATTGTTTTCTGAGTTCATAGTGTTTTTTCAAGATTGCAGTTATATTGAGTTTAGATGCAGGCTATTTGCATAACCAATCAACAAAGAAAGCATGCAAGTCCCACCCCGAAGTACCAAAATTCCAGTACCAGAAAGGTACCCCAGCTGGTTAGTTTAGGTCCTGGAACTTTTGGTACTATTACTCGATTGGAAGTTAATGGAAAAGGGAAAGTACTCAAAGTACAGTACCTGGTGCGGTCGGAAAGTGCCCATAGTCATGAACTTGACATGAACTGAACTGACCCGGTAAAGACTTTTGAGTCTATTATACAGCCATATAGAATCAGAATACAGTAACCCCTTCATATTCATGCATTTGACATTTGCAGTTTCGATTATTCACAAATTGGTTTGAACAATTAAATGGGAATATTTTTGGAGGTTGCAAACGACACAAGCTAAAACAAAATTGAAAACGATTCTGATCAGATAAAATCATGTCATATATAAATATTAATGATGAATAATATTTGTTAGTGTAAGTGTGTAATATATCGAATGTTGCAAGTCTTTGCTTGAGTACGCTGTGCAGCCAGCCTCACTCTCGATAGCTGTCTTTGTGACCGTGGAATCTTGTGTTTCTTGCAAAAAACTTTAAAACTTTTCAGTGCCGTTAATTTTGCATTTTTAATAATCGGTCCAAAACGTACGGCTCACAGTGTGTACTGTGGTAACATACAGGGGCATAATTTAGATGGTTTGTATATTATATAAAAAGGTCTAGACGATAAATTAGCTGCAAATTTGCACATTCGCGGGGATCTCTTGCCCTTAATCCTTGAAATGAAGGGGTTACTGTACTCTAATTATCCTGGAAGATAAAGGACTGTACAGTACACTGATACACAAGACAATACACAATGCCACACGGAACAACTTCTATGTAAAAAATAAATCAGTAAACATAAGAAGGGTAATGGGTGAGCATGAAAATAAATACAGTACTGTGGTGAAAATGTACAGATTTGCTGGTAATTATTGCACAAAAAGATGGATGAATAGGTATTTATAGAAATAAGTAGTATATCACATATGCATGGAGTGACTTACTGGTTGTACAAATGCTGACCTTTGGAAGGAATGATTTCCTGAGATGCTCAGTGGAGCATTTTATGTTGAGCAATCTATGATTAAATGTGCTTTTCTGTGCAACCAAAATGGGATATACGATGTATGAAGTGTTGTGTCACTATTCACCAGGGTTAGGTGTGTGTTCTTGTGTGGGGCCATGCCCTGATTGCACTGTGTGTGTGTGTGTGCGCGCGCGCATGCATGTGTGTAAGCCAGACAGGGACGAATGGAGCAAGGAGGACTGCCTGACACTGCTGGAGAGGATCCGCAGCCTGCTACCCGAAGGTGACGCCATGAAGTACAAGACCACAGAGTCACACTTTGACTGGGAGAAGGTGGGGTTCAGCAGCTTCACTGGGGACATGTGCAAGCAGAAGTGGCAGAAGGTCTCCACTGAGGTGAGCATCAGATACCTCCCCGCAGTTAGTCTGATATAGGGTGGTGTTATCCCAGGTCCTGGACCCATACATGGATCAGATATTCCAGCATACTGCTCAGTCATTTTGGTTTACATGGACAGTCCATATAGAAGCAGTTCTTTGTGGGAAAAGCTGTGTGCTGGCTTTTCATTCCCGCTGAAGGCTTCATTTAAGTTCACCTGAATGCAGTGATGTGGTTGGTGGCCACATGTAGGACAGGTCTGTGTATGCGCCTGTGATGTTCTGATAGCCCAGCCGGGGTGTCCAAAGATTGGAGATACAGTTAGAATTGCTCTAAATGCATAATCTGTGATAATATCCCTGCATCATTATTAAAAATGTCATATATATTTGTCATTCATTCAGTTAAATGAAGACATTTTGTTGACTGACTTGCTGATGATGTTTTTAGTAATTATTTTAAAAATCTTTAATCTTTTTTATTACTAAAACGTACCTTAAATCAGAACTGTTAAAGGTTTAAAGTTATAGCCCTATTTCAGAACTGTTCAGTTAATCTTAATTAAAAATTTCAGCTCAGGGTTCCTAGGAGTCCAAGTCCGAACCATTTTCTCAATCTGCTTACAAACTCCTGAGGTGTTTTATGGTGGTGGCATTTTAATATAATTGAGTTGTAGATTTGTGACAGTCGCTTATTAGACATATCAAACCAGCATGGCTAATATCAGATGATTCGATGCCGTTGTTACTATATGGTACTTCTGTGTAAGCATATATTTAGGGTTTTCAGTGATCTGGAAAACCACTTGTTATAGTTTAATGAACAGTGAAATTAAAAATCCAAGAAAGGTCACCAGTGATAGATGAAGTCCATCGATTTATTTGAACTGAATTACATTTTAACCTTATGAACGTTTCATTTAAATGTTGTCCTGATAATAAAATGGATGAATTCCAAACGCATTAAATCTCAATCTTACTAGGCTATTTAGCTGAATATATAAGTGAATGTTATATCTATACTACAAGTTCTAGTGGCGTCTGCATATCATTGGTTCTGTTTTCTGTCCTAAACAGAGCAAGTCTTATGAGCTGTAGATTGCCGAGGCACAAACAGAAGGATGGGAGGGTGTCTTGCTGATTATATGGTGTTTGTGTCAATGAAAAGAAAGTAAATGAACACTTTGGTCACACCCATCCTGATGGCTTGGTGTTATTTGCTGCCTGCTCAGGTGCGGAAGTATAGGACCATGACAGAACTCATCATTGATGCCATTGAGTATGTGAAAAACCCCTACAAGGGCAAGAAACTGAAGGTACTGCACCCTTTAAGTCTTTTTTGAAAATTATTGGAAGGTTAGTATTCTGAAAAAAATCATTAAAAACCATTAGGAAAATATCTGAGGGTTACCCCAAAATGATTCCATTACATTTACATTCCTTTACATATTTATCAGGCGCTTTTGCCTAAATCGAAGTACAAGTGAGGTAAATGGCACATTGCAAACATTTGTGCTGTCGAGTGGTCCGCTAGACATAAGTGCAGCTAGGCTGAGCTTACAATCAATGTCCAGGCATAAGGGTAAGCAGTTTCAGACCAGGAGCTACCCGACATCTGTACAACCACACATATAACTATTAACAAAGTAACGAGCTAATAAAACTTTTCAAGGACCAGTAATTGCAACATAAGAGCGTTCATCTGTTCCCTCTCAGACGCATCCAGACTTTCCCAAGAAGCCTCTGACGCCATACTTCCGCTTCTTCATGGAGAAGCGGGCCAAGTATGCCAAGATCCATCCCGAAATGAGCAACTTGGACCTCACCAAGATCCTGTCCAAAAAGTACAAGGAGCTAAATGAGAAGAAGAAGGTGTGCTCCCTTGCTGTTCAATTCCTGTAGTGATGCTGTTCTTGGTGTCACTAAAAGAATCAAACTAACATATTGCCAGCAGAGGCTTCTTTTATCCATTTTAATTGTAGTCTTGCCCATTCTTGTATCTTTCTTGTTTGGACTGTCATAAAGCATTAATAGACATTTAACATTAGAGCAGGGAAGCACTTAAGGAGGTTTAGACTGGAAAATATGTTGTGAATTGAAACCAATTTTGTCCTGTGGGTCAGGATTTTGGGTCATTCTCATCTCTCCTGTGTCTGTCTGCATTCCTAGCTGAAGTACATTCAGGAGTTCCAGCGTGAGAAAGAATCATTTGAGAAAAACATGGCGCGCTTCAAGTAAGGATTTTGGCTTACTTTCATGAAAAACAAAATGTGTGTTTACTGAATAGGCCTGGCATCAGTACTGGCAGAGCACTATAGCAACAAAGGTCTCAGGTCTGTTGCCTCTGTAACGAAGGCTTGAGGGAAATTGTGTCGTCCCCTTGACAGAGAGGAGCACCCAGAGCTGATTGAGGAGAGGAAGAAATCCGACCTCCCAGAGAAGCCCAAAACCCCCCAGCAGCTCTGGTACAATCATGAGAAGAAAGCATATATGAAGCTGCACCCAGATGTAAGTGAGTGTAATGTGCATAGAGGTATTCTGTGGAAGGTGTCCTCGCCCTCTGTGTCTTGTGATTTTATCCTGGATTTCATGTTTGGCACTGGACTATAAGCAATTCTGGTATGTTTGCACATACTGGCAATAAAGTGAGTTCTGGTTCTGGTAACAGCTGTTCAGGAGGCATTTATTATAGCCCTTTCATTGTCTTATTGTGCTTTTCTGCTGGCTCCAAGACCCTAACCATACCTGAGCCATACCACGAACTGGCGGCTTTCCTTTGTAAATCATGCGAGCTGTACCCGAGCCACAACTGTGCTGACGTGCCCGAAAGCATGGCCAAAGCTGGTTGCGTCACCACCATCTGATTGGTCAAAATTCACGGAGATACCGATGTTTACGTGAATATGCATGGATTATATGAAAGATGAAAAGGGCATATTCTATATATTATTCATTATTAATAGTACCGCATATCACAATGTATTGTTGCATTCCCAAAAACCCGGAACTTGAACGTTTCCAATCGTCTCCTTAAAATGCTTTAGAACAGCTGAACGGAACGGATTCCTAATGCAAATTTATGTGAATGCTAAGTCCGCTAGCGTTTGAGGCTAAAACAAGGTGCTGGTTCTCACAGACATGCTGGTGGAAATCAGAACATAGTAAATCATGATGTACATCATGTGAAAAGTAAATAATCATCTCTTCGGCAACGTCTTTAAAGAGCCGACACTTCTGCAGTGGGAAACTGAAGCGAGCTGGAACCGTGCAGTAACTAGTCTCTGTTCGCAGTGCAACTCGGTTCCTGTATGCCAGGGAAAAGCTCCCCTTAGGCTACTATTGCTATTTTTGAAGCCATTTTTATATTATCATTGTAAACTGGTATTTTAGTATTAAATTAAGGGATTCTTTGGAATTAAAGCTTTGGTTTGTGCAGAGTGTAACTACTAAGTACTCAGACCTTAGAAGCATGTAATAGCTTGACTCACTCAGCGGGGTAGCTCAGCACTTTCCCATTCTCTCTCTCGTGCACAGGTCAGCCAGAAAGAGCTGAAGGAAGCTCTGCGCAGGCAGTGGTCACAGCTGTCAGACAAGAAGCGCCTGAAGTGGATCAGCAAGGCATTGGAGCTGCAGAAGGCCTACGAGGTGAGGGTCTCTGGGGGAAAGGGGTGTCTCCTTGGTCCCGGTCCATACAGAAGGCGCCCGCCTGTCATCACTGGCCTCACTCGGTGTGTGATCTGCCCCCTACAGGATAGCATGAGGGCGTACAATGAGGCCCACCCGGACTCCATAGCAGACGAGCACATCAAGTCCGTCCTGACCAAAGCCGAGCGGCAGCTTAAGGACAAGTTCGACGGCCGGCCCACCAAACCCCCTCCGTGAGTAGCTCCGGAATTTTCCTCCAGTGGACGGCAGGTGGGGAACAAATGGGGGTTTCCACTCATCACTGATTCCCCCCCAGGAATGGATATTCACTGTACTGTGCGGAGTTGATGGTGAACATGAAGGATGTACCCAGCACAGAGCGTATGGTCCTGTGCAGCAAACAGTGGAAGATGATGACGCAGAAGGAGAAGGACATGTTTCAAAAACGCTGCGAGCAAGTGAGCTGCTCCTACCAGCACTGCTTAATGAATGAGAAGGCTCGCATTAGTGCGCTAGCTTTCTACACTAATTTATCACGCACAGCTATAACGACTATGCATCAATACATACAGCTCTGGAAAAAATTTAGGCCACTTCATGTTTTTAAAATATTCAGCATTTTTAAATCCTGGTTTAATCCTGGTTCTGCTGGAGAAAGGTTATACCACAAGGCAGGCAGCTTCCAGGCTCAAAGCTTTTAAGACAGCTGTACACAAGAACAACGTGAAGCAGGAGACACTGGCAATGAGCAAAAAAAAACAGCAAGGTAGAGGGGAAAAGCAACTTTCTATTTACAGCGATGACCATCAGATTATCCAACAATGTCTCATGAATCGAGGATGACATCAAATGACCTTCAAAGAGAATGGGAAACATGAAGTGGCATGAAACTGAAACTGAAAATTTTGCTATGGTCTCTTAATTTTTTCCAGAGCTGTATTGTTGAATTCTGAATTCTGATTGGTCAGAGGCATGTTGTTTAATTACCACACATGTATTTCCAGCCGGGTGAATTTCACTAATAAATCGATGCACAATTATAATCTTTAATTTTAACTAACATTTTTCAAAATTCCAGACAAAGAACTCAATTTAATATTAAGAGAAACTAAACAAAAATCTTTAATCATTGGCGAAAATGCACAATAAATGCATTTTTGTGCTTGCTGCACATCCACAGCTGTACATTTAAAAGTGCATAATGCACAGCTTATTGTATAGTAATCCGTCCTTATACCCAGGGCTGCAGATAACTGGTACGCAAGTACGCATTCACCTTCAAATGCGATACGTGCGGCAATCGATTGCTGTGACAGTGCAAATGCATACATATTTTATGTGCATTTGCGCTGATATGACAAGAAATAACCGTGCATTTTAACTTCTATACCGCAAATGAAGTAGGAATTAGCACATACAGGTCAAAATGCACTTCTGTTGGCTCCATCAGACTGTGACCTTCGGCTCTCACTGGAGCAGTTCGCAGCCGAGTGTGAAGCGGCTGGGATG
>JAODLD010000001.1:28346188-28359361 GCA_026781065.1 Mormyrops boulengeri
CAGGGAGTAGCAATAATCAGGCCTTGAGGTGATGAATTCATGGATGACTATTTAATGGTGACTTGAAGAGAGAAATGCTTTAATTTTTGAGATGGTTCTGAGCTGGAAGAAACTGGGGGGCAAGAACTGTAGCGGGGCAAACTGGGCGGGGGTTAATCCTAAACTAGATAAAACAGACAGTTCCCAAGGGCAAACAACACAGACAGGATGGTGCAATAACAACAAAAAGGCTATATGCAACAAAATGTAGTGTATCCCCTTGAAATGTACTTACTGTATAATCTCCACAGATACGCTAACAAAACAAACTAAACCTTAACACCATTCAGAAGAGACCAAAGCCGCCGTGTCCATGCATGCTGCCATTCACATGCCCTTTTTGTTTTTTTTTGTTTTTTTACCCCCCCTCCCCACCCCACCCACAAGTGAACATTTCCGAATGACAGCAATACGACAGACAGGCCCGGGAATGAGTTAGGAATAGGGTGCATGCCTCCTTTTAAACACCATCGCTTCTCTTTTAAACTGTTTTTCATTATGGTGAAGGTTGGGTCAACAGAAGTTCTGAACCACCGAGTACTGCCCCAGAAATAAATTGGCCCCGTAATTTTTTACATCTTCACCAAAATAGGACCACAACACACACACAAACACACACACACTCTTTGCTGATAGGTAATTTCAAACCACCAAGTGACATGAGTAGTCTGTCTTTGGATCCAGCCCAGAGCACTGAGGTTTAGGTCACGTGAATTGACAGCATCTACAGCCTAGTATGGCGTGTTTGAGTCTTTTTACCTCCGAGATCTGCACAACTTTTCAAAGAGGTCCAAAGTCTGTGTGTAATTGGAGATCAGGACCACTTTATCACTGGTAGTGTTCCTCATCACAGCAAGAATACTGTCAAGGACCAGCATCTTCCCTAGAATATAACCATCCCATTACACACATACTAGGTCATTCCATACAGAGACTACAATATAAATAATATAAAAACAAATGATGATTTTACAACAGGACTGGAGCTTTACCAGAAAGCTGTGGCTCCACATCTTTACTGGAGAAACTTGATGGGAACAGCTCCAGCATCCCTTCAAAACCCTCCTCTCCTGCCACACACTTATCATAGATTAAAGCTGGATCTGAATGTAAAAATTATACATATAAATTTGACACAGTCTGAGCATCAGACTTCAGACACGGAAAACAACAGATACACAAAATTTATCAAACCTACATTCTGCTGCAATACTCTAATGTCATTAAGGACTACAGAGATTCAAATTTATATGTATATTTTTATGATTAGAAACCTAATTTAATCTTAGGGCTCTAAGTTTATCCCAGAACCGGTGTTGTCCCAAGCCGATATCAAAGACTGGAATCTGAGCCAATCCAGGCAATTCAGACAAACTGATCAGTATTGTCTACTGCAGCCCGATCTCTCTAATGTTCTGCATCCGCCTAACTTAAGTCAGTACACATAAAGTATGAGAGATGTACTGTGATGCTCAAAACTTATCAGCAACCTGTATTCAGCGTGTCCTTGTGTTCATTAAATTCGGTTTGCAGAGCTGGCCACATACTCATATAGTCTTGGCAAATCATGGAAGCAATAAATGAAGTGGAGGTGAAGAAAGGGAGAGCTCAACAGCCACAACATCTTTTAAAAGAGGACATATTGAGGACAATTAAAGTAAAAAAAAAAAAGAAGATATTAGTGGTGTGGCGGCGGTCCTTTTTGCTGTTTAAAGTCCAACTTATTTATTAAACATAAGCCAAATTTATACAGATCAGTCAAGAACAACAACTTTTGGGCACCACAATGCACCTCTCATTAATATTTTAGGCATGCTACTAGTCTGCTCATCAAATTGTGGGAATAAGTAAACATCCACATAACCAGACAAATAGATATGACTGTTACCTAAAGCCCTGTATATATTTACTGAGATGACATCCTTATGAAAATGAATTGGATTAAAAAAATAAATAAATAAAAATAAAAAAAAAAATTTCAAAATGCAAAAATAAGCATACTCACGGTTACAAATCTTTTTGAGGAAGGAAATGGAGGACAAGGCAGACAGAGTGATGTTGCCTTGCTGTAGTTTCTCCACTGGTTTTGCTTTCCTCAGAAACTGTTTGTACAGCTCTGTCTGAAGGGGGGTTAACCTGAGGAAAATGAAGATACAACATATATTGAAAATGTCATCCATCCACCCATCCATCACCACTTCCACAGTGGCAATATAAATTGTTAGTATAATTCCTAAATAACAATGACGGAATAAGCTTTATTATATGTTCTAATATAGGTTGGACATCTATCAAGTACAGTAAGGTCTTTTCGCATGCTGAGATTTTGTAGAATCAGGTCATTACCTGCAGCAGACAACCTGCTCAATCTTCACAGGAAGATATTTGGTAAGAATATCTGACGTCCTTCTGATTAAACATCTGAAAAAACAAAAGGCTTGCATCTAAATGAGCACAGCTACATTTTCTGGCAAGCCTTTGGTCTGATTGGTTCCTCACCTGTTAACAATGCTTATAAGTTCTCGGAGTTTCTCCTCCCCGCGCTGCCGGTCTTTATCACTAGCATCAGCATCCCGTCCCTTGAGAATTGGCACTTCAAAGTGCTTCTTAAACTCTTGAGCTGTTCCTAAACACAAACAACAGCCATCAAAACTAAAACACCCAATAAAAGCTTGGGAATGGAAGCACAAATCATTATCACCACCGTGTGTTTCCCTATTAGCATAAATAGTCAACAGTCGATAGCTTTCACATTAGTGTTTTGTGGTTAAAAGGGAGCTCACCCAAGATACCAGTGTTGACGAAGTGGACCAAGCTAAAGTACTCAAGCAAGTCATTCTGAATGGGTGTTCCTGAGATGAGAACTTTGCGTTTAGCGTTTGTGGAATTCAGAGCTTGATATGTCTGGTTGTCAGCATTCTTCAGTCTGTGACCCTGCACAGCAAAAAGTTAGGAATCAACAGTATTTAAATGCACAATCAATATCTGGACCTAGAGGTAGGGATGTAAAGATGCATTGATGAACCGATAATTAAGGTGGCGATTCAACTGCATAGATCTGTAATGTCAGAATTGGTCATAGTTGATTTTTGGGGGCAAAATCCTCCATAAAGATACTCCTACTTCACGTGCTGCAGGTAGACTTGCAAAGTAGCAGCACCAGCGCACAATTTCCAAAAGGTAGAATGAAAAGGGGAAGGCTCAATGATATTTATAAAGGAAAGGATACATGATACCTTTGTGCTACAATGCTTGTGCAGAATTCTCTAATGCTTCTTTGGGGTATAATGCTTTTGGGAAATATCCCTCATCTGTGGTACAAAATGTTTTTTTTGCTAACTATGGTAGCAATGCTAAGGAATCTGAGGTAGCTAACTAGCTAGCTAAGTAAAAAAAAAAAAAAAAAAAATTTAGACAGATTCATAATACATTGGTTAACATATCAGTATCAGCCAATATTCATAAAAAAAAATCAAGATGTCAGCGTCGGTCTGATGTGTCAATCTTGGCCCATGTTGCCAGCCATCAAACTTTATCAGTATTCAAAGATAAAAGCACCAGAGCTACAGAGAGCTACTAAAATAATGGAGATGACTGCATTGGACATTAAGCCATTTTTCATAGTGGAGGAAAGGGGATTTCATTGGGTTATTCACCATTTAGGTATCACAAGAGGTATCAGCCTGCGACACGTTTATGATTCATTATTAAATCTGGCTTGCAGGTCAATTCTTCATTTTCTGCAGAATGAAAAATGATGTAATGTCATTCTGCTAATCTGTGCCAGCAAGCTTGGCAACTTTCACCTCCAGCAAATTTCCACATTGGTGCTTCTTACACTTCTTAGCTTAGATGAAAGTAGCCAATCTGCAAGCACTTCATTTACGTGTCTTTTTCCCTGTACACTGGCCTGTTCTCCCCGTATAATAATAACAATAGGAATTCTATTTTCGTGGAATTCCATTAATGCCGTGTAATTAGGTTCCCATGGTCATATTTGTAAAGCTTTTTCAGTGAAGTTGAAAAAAGGTATAAATTTAGGTTATCAAATAATAGATTAATCAAATATAATTATGACAGAAATTTAAAATTAAATTAATGATGCATAAAAATCATTCCCTAAATAATCATATTCAAATCCACTTGCCTTGAGGCCAGCAATTTACACCTCTACCTACAGGAGAACATTCATGTGATGAAAACATTTATTTTAAATATATAAAAAATGGCAGTACCTCATCACAAATCACGAGGCCTACTTCACCCTTGTGCAGGATGCTGGCATGGATACGGAAAGTCTCATAGGAGATGATCAAGATGGGTGATGGTACCCTGAAACCACGCTGGGACATGAAGTTCTCTAAAAATAGAAAAATTACAATAAACAAACTATAATAAACCGAAGTAGAAAATCAGCTATAAGCAGAATTTAGGTGATCCACTTGACAGGTGGTTTTGTAAGCAACATTGACATTCTATGGAAACTTGCAAGCTCATTTTAAGCCAGGCTTAGATGGTGCTACATAAAACTCTTGGAGTGTAAACTTGATTGCAACGAATGATTCTGGACTCAAAGGCATTTTCAATTCTGAACTTTGTTACATCATCTACAGCCAAACATCCAAATTTTGTGCAGCTGCTTCAAGTCTTCGTGAAGACAAGTGTACCATGTCTCCCATCCAGATTTAAAACTACATTTCTTTCAAAAGGTGCAGCTCCAACCTTTTATTCTCTTATCTAATAAAACATATTGGTTATACTATCAAGGTAAACATAAACTTTGTGACAATAATTAAGCAAACCTTTTCAAAAACATTGGTAAATGTATTTTATTGATGTAAAAAAATTAGTGCTGTCAAATGATTAAAATTTTTAATCAGATTAATCACAGGGTTGCTGTGGATTAATTTAGATTAATCAGGATTAAATATCATTCATTTTTAATCAATATTAATCGCATTTCATTTTGCATGAGCAAACAGACTCCGGAAAAAAGGAATATATATGCACTTAACATGTTTATTGAACATCTTGACCATTCATGTAAATCCGTAAATCGGACAAATAATCCGACTAATCATGAAATCCGATTCTAGCCCGGTTAATTGCCACTATTGACAATATCAGTTGATAACACATTACACGCGGTGCTTTATGTATAAAAGTCCGTAGCAACACGTCCACAGATAACCTGGACGGTATAGTGTGTGTGACAGATTTAATGAGCCGCAAATGAGAAGTAGTGCTTAAAAGCAGTATAAAACTACAACTTTCCCTTCCGTTGATAAAGGACGCAGCCATCTTGGATTGCTGCTCCGAGTTATTTCTCAGATCTCCGAGAAACGGGAGCGCGCATGTCATCCCTTCTGTCTTCAAAACTCGGAATCGGACTCTGAATACGAGTTCCGAGGGCAAATGGAACGCACCAAAACTGCCCGAAATGCGTTGACAGAGGAATTTCAGGGATTTTGAGTCATTCTGCACTACAGATGGGTTAATTGCGTTAAAAAATTTAATCAGATTAATCATGATGATGGATTAATCCGCGTTAACCCCTTAATTTTGACAGCCCTAAAAAAAATGTAAATGCTACAAAAAAAATACCATGATACAACTTTTTGAACATACTGCCCAGCAATAGTGCTGGCAAATAAATTTAATCTGCTTAAATATTGCTGCTGGCCTAATCATCACCCACAGACAGACACACACACACTGTACCGAGTTTTCTGTCCACCTCCTCCTTAGAACCGCCATCGATTGCAAGCGGCTGGATCCTGGAGCCAAGCCACTTGCCCACCTCGTTGTACCAGCCGCGCACAAGGCTGGAGGGTGAGACCACGATCGCCTTGTTGATCTCGGGCTTGCCGTCGGGGCTCTGGCGCAGTAAAGTCCACATCAAAGTGATACACTGCAGAGTCTTTCCAAGACCCATTTCATCCGCCATGATGCTGCCGTATGAATTGGGAATGCACCTTCCCGTCACACAGTCCCAGAGGAATTTCACCCCCTGACCATCAAGGAAAAGAAACATCTTACATTAAAAAGTGACATGTAAGAACAAGTGGGCTGACATGTACTTTAACTGGTCTTACTTCTCTCTGATGTGGCCTTAGGACTTTTCCCAACACAGGATCTACAACAACATGGACAGGAAGCTTCTCTCTGCAACAGAAAAACCGTAACTCATTAATCAGCATCAAAAACAGCTTACAATAGGGCTACCTACTGATCAACAGAAAATTCTGAAAATCCAGCCACTCACTTTTCAGCATTCAGCTGGTCATGTGCACTCAAGGCAGGAGGCTCGTAGAGCACCAGAGCGTCCTCTTCAAACGGGCTGTGCAGTGGCTTTCGGAGAGCAGCTCGCTTCACGCCTAGTGAACGGGCCAGCAGAGGACCTGTGCAGATCACGTCATAAGACAAATTTCATAATGTCAGTGCAAGGTGATAGCAATAAAAATAACCACAAATAAAAACATACTGACCTGTTTCAGATCACATGCTTACAAGGGTTTTAGTGTGAGTTACCCATTCCTTTTATACACTTTCTAAGAAAGTTCTGACTTCACATACAGTGTGATAGACAAAACTATCAAAAAGCGTATTATGGTATGGATGAGAAAAGATGTCATACGGTTTGAGTTCACTCACAAGTAGTTTATAAGTCTAAAGATCATTTGTTGAGAGGATCAAGAGATAAAATAACAAAAACAAAGGAAAAAATTCAAAGAAAGGAGGCAGAGTCCTGCCAGGCTAACTCCAATGTCTCCCCCACTCAAAGGTTTCCACTGCACTTATATGCTGCCCAGCCAAAAAAAAAAGTTGCCATTTGAATTTATACCAGCAAATACTTAAGAGCCAATGACATTATTATAAAGTTTTTTTATTATGTATTTCTATATACTTTATATGCAGAGTGCATGTATATATGTGTATTAAAAATCATATCAGTCGTCTAACACAACGTAACTATCTTTTTTTTTTTATCTCATCTATACTTAATTCAAATAAATGAAGGCAATGTATCAGGTGAGTCTCCGCATTTTGTGAAGGCTCCACACAAGTAAGTAATTCCCTGGGAGTCAAAGGGGGAAGCAGCTGACCGGACGAGGAGAAGAAAGAAGCAAAGTAAGGTTGTAGGTCGAAAGGCAGCCCAAGTTCCACTGATGGTCAAGCGGGACCAGAGTTATTAGCGAAAACTAAAGCCATAAGAAAACATTTTCACAAAACTGGAATAAAATAAGATATGAAAATTAAATAAAACTACTAAACAAAAACTACAAATATTTCTTCAGAAACTAAAATAGAAACAAACGTCACATACTTTTCATTACCGTTTTTAATACTATTTAGCTTAATTACCTTTTAATGATATCTAGAACATGTTTTGCCCATTGCGGACATTAGTACATAATGTGCCCTATGTATTCATGTCTGATTCTCTGAAGATCAGACACATAAAAGTAGTTCTACAAGAGTCAGTTTTATGTCTTAGAAATACAAATTACTAAAACAAACTAAAATACAAGAAATCAGAAGTGAATTTTTAAAATAAAAAAAAATACTGAAAACTAACTACAAATAAACTGGATTTCAAATGAGAATTGAAAATATACAATTAAAACTAAAATGATTAATTTTATAATACCAAGCAGGGTGATATGGGGCCTGAGCATTGACATTGCTGGATTTCAATAAACAGATAGTATAAGATTTAGGTTTTATGTTACACAAGTTTAAAAGTATGGATTTGATATAGTAAGCAATAGACACTCTAAATACAGGGGTTAGGGCTGGGTAATATCAAAGATATATCAATTACAGGGGGTCCTCGGGTTACGACACAGTTCCGTTCCTACTACAGTGACGTAACCCAAATTTTGGTGCAAGTCAAAACACACCCTTTTTCTCATCTCTTTTTAAAATGTATAATTTCACTTCCACGGTGATGGCTTTCCTTTTCCGCATTACTGCGTATTCCTCCGCCGTGCGCAACCAAACTAGTTTGTCCATGTAGTCCGTAAGTACGATGCTAATGGCGCAAGATGAAAAACTTGCCTCAATTTTTTTAAGTTTTTATGGGAGTGAGCGCCGTAAACTCCAAACGTCGTATGTCGTGACGTCGTAACCCAAGGACCCCCATATATAAAATTTAAAGAATTAAGTAAAAAACAGACACTTCAATAAAGAACACTACTTAACATCACATCACCAAAACAAATGCAATTCCACCGAAACATCAAACAAATGTACACCAAGGTTTATTGAGTTAGCAAAGCACAGCAAATGCTACTGTTTTGGTAATATCATGGAAGAAATAAACACTCCCTCAGAGGATCTGAAGAAATATGGAACAATCTGAACAATTTCTTCCAATCTGAAGAAATATGGAACAAATTACATCCTTAATTGGTTAAAACAGGACACAGTATTTTACTTTTCACTACAGGATGGTGACAACTCTACCAGCAATGTAAAACCTAGTCCCTAGAACAAAACAGCAAGTGGAAAAAAACTGGGGAAAAAGAAAAAAAAAAATTCTGCTGCTGTTGTCTAGTGTCCTGAATTAATTATATTGTGATAATTATCAATAACCACTGATATGAAAAAAAAAAAAATCTTGATAAAATATTTATGGATGCAGAATGAGTCCGACAGTGACCAAAACACTGATATTATCGTATGCACCTGGATACAGGGCATACGATAATTTTTCGATCACTTTTAAGTGTGATTATTTTATTTCAGCCTGAAGCTTTATGCAGCACAGCAGCAATATCCTGCAGTAGCAATAAGAGAAAGCCTTGCATCTGTGTCTTACCTGTGTAGTTAGAAATGGGAACTTTAAATGGCTTTGAAAGGATGTTGCAAACTTGGGCTTCCTAGAAACAGAGTATATTTGAACACTTTGTTAGCAGAACTCACAAGACAAGAGTATATATATATATATATATATATATATATATGACAAGACACAAAATGACAGGGACAGCGTAAGCATTACTCACAGTGTTGTTGGGAGATGCCGGTGCGTTTGTCAGCTGTGTTAAGGGATTTCGCATAGGGGAGAGGCAGCTTCCTCCTAATACCCTCTCATCTTTACTTCGCTTTGGGGTCTGTAACAATCAAAGTTCAACATCACCAATATCTCAGTCCAAGAAATGCAGTCATTTCACATATCTATAAAAACAAATATAGGATAAACCCCTGATTTTTTTTTTAAATAATTATATTAAAACTTAATAAGCCAAATTAAAACTGACAATTTATCACATTTCTGCCAAGAGGTTTTGCCCTGGATTACGGTACTCTACAGCTTACATTCATCCACGCATCATCTGCTACTTTAACTCCATAACTCCTTCTGGAGCCTATCAGCGCAAGCACAAGGCAGAAGCAAACCTGGGATGGAATTCATAGTCCTCTCCTCATATTTCCTTTCAATTAAGATTTAACCAAGTGGTTCTCAAACGTTTTACACCTCATACCACCACAGAAAATATTAGACTCTCCACGTGCAACCATTTTGACCAACATTTAAATACAGAAATACCACCCACCACCACTAGAGGGATCTTATAGTTTGAGAGCTACCGATTTAACCATGGAGCAAATTAGCTTTACACACAAAAAAAACATTCATTTTCTTTAATGACATGAGGACAACATCTGCCAACATTAGTCAATAGAGGTATGTCGTCACCAATCAGAGGTATTCCTGTTCATTATGTGACAAATGGCACTGGTCACACTTCCCTAGTTCACATGCTCTGTTGACATGAGGTTTTCTCCAGATTCTTCCCCTCCATTTTCCCTCCACAGTCCAAAAACATGCTAAGGTGAATCGGAGCTGCCACAATTGTCCATAGGTGGGAATGGTGCATGAATGATGTGTGTGCCCAGTGATGGGTTGGCGCCCTGTCCTGGGTTGCGCCCATAATTTACAGGATAGGTTCCGGAACCCAGTGACCCCACATAAGACAAGCAGGTACAGAAAAGCGTATGGATGGACAGCCTAAAACCTGCACAAATATAATGGCACAATTTTTTTATTATATTTTTATACCATGACGACAGCAAGATGTTTAGTATGACAATCACAATTATCTTCATACATGGCTCAAATCATATGGCTTTCGAACTAGTAAAATGAAAAGAAAAGAAAAGAAAAGAAAAACAAAAAAAACAATAACTGTTTCCTAAACAGGGGGAATACACTGTCATGTTACTACAGAGAAGAAAAGCAAACAGACCCTAAGAAGCATATGGTTTAACCAGGCAGTGTCAATATATACCGTCCATCTATTTTCCAATTGCTTTTCCAAAAGGGCGGGGGAGGGGGTCTGCAGCCTGTACTAGATGACTAAGTACTCCAGATTTGTAATGCAAAAGCGGTACATATAAAACCATACACGACAGCCCTCTAATGGCCACCTGTGGTAGTACGGTTGCCCAGTTAAACTATATACCCCTATATAGCGCTCACTTCTGCCATTCTAACACTCCTGTTAAGACACTATTTTACTGAGACTCCTATTATTTTGCCCCTTAGATACAGCACTAGTTTCTAAAATTTAATATGGCCCGCAAAGAAATATCAAATCTATTAATAATGTACGCCCGTCCAGTGTTATTACAAAGATTTGTTTAGATGATTTTTCCGTTTTGATAAAAACAGCGTTGTGTTATGAATCTTTTTTTATCCATTTGTAGAGATCAGCTGTTTTGTTTTATTTATCTGTAGTTATATTTCATTAAGTCCGTAGAATGTAGATTTGTGTTTTGTCTGTCTGTATATATCCCTTCTTTAAGAAATAAAAAAGAATAAAAAGATAGCAACAAAAAAAATAGAGAGCGTTCTGACGTATTAAGGAGGGTACAAATTTGGCTCCTGTGATCACCAATCTTTTTGCACCCACATTCTGCTTCGTTTTAGCAATATGCATGCGAAGTATACCGTTCTCAATACTTACTCCTTCCGGGTGCCAGTCCGCATCCGAATCGCCACTTTTTCGTTTTACTACTTGGCTTGGTGCAAAACTTCTCCTCTGTAAAGACAAGGAGCATGGGCGCAAAACATACTCGACCTTAGTAGTTTACTTTTGATAATAACAAAACTATTTACCGGCTACGGACGGTTAAACTGTTAAGCATTCTTACCATTCTCTCCTGAGACTAATGAGTTCAGTAAATGCAAAGATGCAAACGTGTTTTCCAAAGATGTAGGTTTGCTCCCACCATATCATTTTCCTCTAACATAAAAGGTCAAAAACACTGAAATCACCGCTATAAGATCATAACTGGTTAGAGATCTTAAATATACCGCGTTTACGCTCCCGGAACTGCCGTCGGAAACATCAAGAAACTTCCGGTTTCCGCGTTTCAAAATAAGAGTACAAAAATTTTCGTCTTCCATCTACTCATCCACCTTTACATTGTCTTTCATTCCAGCTCTTTCTGAGTCCTAAGATCTATGTACGCGCCCTGCTGCAAGGTGTTTCCGATGTTCTAATTTGAAATAAATTGGTACAGATTTGTTCGAGATCGACATAAGATCGTCGTTTGTAAAATATATTTACCGTCTACTATAAAGTATAAAGCATACATGCAGGAGGGCGACGGAAATATGATAGGTATCTTACCATTTAAACATATGTAAGAGGTGCGGGACTGTTTTTAGACGTACTCTGGCTAGGCTGCTATGCTAACCGAACAGGACCACATTAAGTCTCTGGGAGCGTCGTTTTAACTGATGCTTGGCGACGTTAAATATGCTGATGGGTGGAAACGATTTAGGTTCTATTTGTTTTTGGTGGATTAGTAACTTGATTGTAGTAATGAATGTTCTGTTAATTGTGCTGCAGGTCTGGGCCTATGTCACTTTTTTGACGCATGACTTGCACAACGGCTTGAAATTTGGCCAACTGTAAAAGACCCTGATCTGTGACACCCTGTCCTACAATATATAATATTGTCACTTACTTTGTAATAAAGAATAATCATTGGAGATTGGTGCCCGCGTGTGATACAATATATTTTGTAGTAAATATTTAACAGAAAACTTCCAATCTAAATTTAATCAAAGATGAACACCTGTCAGTCTATGACTGGAAACCATTAGGTGCTCAAAAACGTTGTAACAGTAATGATTCGTGTACATTCTCTTAATCATTCCCCACCCACCCACAGGTTTGTAATTATACCTTTGTGGGGACTTTCCATTCATTTCTATGGGGGAATCTCTAATCCCAACATGATGACTGTAACCCCTACACAGGCCTAACCTTAACCATAAGTAACCAAACAATATGAGACTTTTGGAATTTTTACTTTTTTTGATTGCAATCACAGGTATTTGTGGGGACCTGAAAAATAGTCTCCACAATGTCAAAACAACAGGTTATTATCACATTGTGGGGTACAGTTGGTCCCCATAATGTAATATAAACATCATACACACACAGACACAAAGGCGCTTCTCTACAGGTTATGATAGTATCGTTTTTTGTAATTAAAGTAATTCCTGGGTGCACCATTCAGTATGAAATATAAGAAAAAACTTGGTTGAAATAGCCCTAAAACTAACTTTGACATTCCAAGGTACAACTGGGAATGTAACGAGTGCACATCCTGTATATTGTGGGCTGAATCTGGTCATGAAACCTTTCAGTTTATTTATATTTAGCAGACTCTTTCAGACAGCAACATACATGTGTTTTGTCCATTTAGCTTTAAGAACTAATTTCCAAATCGTTTACTTGTTTCAATGTACGTAGCTATATATGAATCTTCCAGGAACTATATTCACCCATTTAGCCATCATTTTCTTTAGGTCAGGGCACAGAAAGTGTATACATTTCTTGAAGACTTAGTTTCTAAGAGTAATAAAGTCACACTACCACATGTACTTTTTTATATATTTATTAAAACACTGTAGCCAGGCCATGGACAGAGTTCCCATGCTAACTCTCGGAAGCCTCCTGTTCCCTGGCCCTGAGAAAACTGGCCTTCTTCTGGGCAACACGGTCTTTCCTCTGTGCCAAAGAGAGCTTGGCTCGATTCCACCTGCAACAAAAATACAGCAGATTAATGTACTGCACTACATGATTTACCTTTTAATTGCCATTGAGT
>JAODLD010000001.1:28389247-28399653 GCA_026781065.1 Mormyrops boulengeri
AAAAGGCCTACGATGTGATCTACTTAGATTTCCAGAAGGCCTTTGATGTTGTCCCCCACAAACGGCTCTTGCTTAAGTTCAAAGCTACAGGGATTTTAGGGTGTGTAGCAGCTTGGATCGAAAACTGGTTAACAGACAGGAAGCAGCGAGTAGTTATTAGAGGCACAATGTCACAGTGTTCCTTTAAATCAGAGCTAGATAGGTTTTTAACAACTCTGAGCTATTAGTTAGGTTCTCTCCAAACGAGCTTGATGGGCTGAATGGCCTCCTCTCGTTTGTAAATTTCTTATGTTCTTATGTAAGGTGTAATAAACAGGCTGAGAGATGGGAAGGGGCCGCCTCCAGCATCACTCTGACACAGCCCATCCCCATGCATGCTCAGCACACACAGCCGCAGAGTTAACCAGGCAGGAGAGGTAGCCACCTGCTGATGACCATGGCCGTGATCACTGGCTCCCAGCCCGAGTACAGCAGCGTGCGGCTTGCCGGGTGCTTGGAGGAGATGACGATCCACAGTGGTGTTAGGAGCAGGAAGAAGACACACACCACAGCCGCCACGTAGGGATGGGGCTCTGCGAATGTCAACACAGTCACACGTACTCAGTCACTAAGCATTCATATAAAAGGAAAGGCTGTGACAGAGCCCCAGCCCGTACTGATGACATCACCGGCCGATGACATCACCAGCTGATTCAAACTTCAGGCACCAGTGTGGTGCAGTACACCTTACAGCTGGCTGCCCTCCCTACAGCTATTAGCATTAGTCTTCTGTCTGAACCTGTAATGCAGCCCAGTCTGGTTCTGACAGCTGCTCTTTGATCAGATGTTTGACTTAAGGAGACAGTATTATTTTAATAACACACCTGTCTAAGTCATCTGCTATTAACAAAATGAATCTAATAAAGGTGCCCTCATTACAAATGAAAACAAATTAAACCTGCAGGCACTTGTTATCTGATTGTTACATAATTATCTCATTACTTGTATTATTAGGCTGTCTGGCTGTGCATGCATATACCGTTTTGTCCATTTTGTGATGTTTGTCATCTCTGAGGAATATTTCCTGACAATAAACAGTCATTTTCTTAGTAAGTAGAGTGTAAGCACCAGCCTCAGTCCCCCAGCCTCCCCCTCTCTCTCACCCAGGCAGTTGTAGAGGCCCTGACTTATGAAGGCCAGGATGGCCAGGGTGATGAGGTCCCCAAAGCTGGCAGCGATGGGCGTCGCCACATTGTCTGGGTTTATGCCCGTCTTCTTGGAACCCACGATCACACCCACCATGATGATGCCTGTAGGAGGGAAGCGAAAAGTTCAGCCTTCCAGCTGTGTTTAGCTGACGGAGCGAGTCGCAGATAGGGAGGGAGAGCTAATTACGTGTGTCAAGACAGGAAAGTACCTTGCAGCAGAGAGGCGATAAAGGCCGTAGCCACACTGCTGGAACACAGCAGCATCACGTGACTCATCTGGAACTTTCCTTCAGGGATCCAGCCCAGAATGACGGCTGCTACTGCAGCCAAAAAGCCCACCACAGTGGCCTGAACCTGCCGCAAAGGCGACGGGGTGGGAAGCAGTGAGTCAGATGACCATACTCGCAGACCCACACAGAATTACTTCTTCGGTATCACACAGAGCAAGTTCCAGCTACAGTGACATGGCCTATAGCCACACTATGGCAGCACAGCTGCATGCTGGGAGAACAGTGCAGCCACCTCCAATAGCAGACCCTGTCACTGTGCAGTGTTCATAATATTCAGCAGCTGACTACATCTGCTCAGCATGGTTCATTACCTGCTTAAGAGCCAGGTTCCCAATGATCAAGTTCCACTTCTCAATGGGGGAGTCCATCTTACCCACATTTACCTAGGACAGGGAGAGAGACCTCTCAGTCATTGATAGAAAACAGGTCAACATTCACCAGAACCTGCCACAGACTGAAACACAGTGATGCTGGAATGTACAGAATGCTTTGTAATCCTCAAAGAGGAAGACGCCCCCTGTACGGACACATATTCACAGCATAAAGGAGGCCTGCAGAGTAGGTAAATTGAGAGCACAGCCTAACCCTTCACAGAAGCATGACGCATCTTGCAGCCATTAGTACACAGAGCTAACACGGCTATCGCTTACATCCTGGCATTCAGTCAGCAGGGATCAGTTTTACAAAAATAAACTGGAGCCAAAGGAAAAACAATGTGGGTTTTATAAGAAAAACCATGATTGTACACATGAACTGGAATGCCCTAAGATCAAGTCATGTACGAGTAATACAGTGCTTCCCAACCTGGTCCTCAGTAGGCAGCTGGGAGGGAGCAAAAATGTGCACTGCAGTCTGGCAGGGAGGGAGCAAAAATGTGCACTGTCTGGGGGTCCCCTAGGACCAGGTTGGGAAATACTGATGTAATAAGCACACACATTTGCTTTTTCTGTACTTGTTCCCAGCCATTACACACAACAGGGTTTCCTTTGGACCCCAGACAACAGGCCCAGTCCCTGATGCAAGACCACAGCTGCAGTTCTCTTCGGGACCTCATGCCAGTGTTGCTTCTGCGCACGATTCCCTTCCTGCAAGTGCTGAAATTGCTGCCTTTTCTTTTTGTTGCCCTTAGCAATTCTCCAGTCCTCAAAGAAAGCACCTATTCCTACCACCCATCTCTGTGTCAACTGATTCTGTTTGCAGCCTTGCTCAGAACAAACTGTACACTTCTCTTGTATTGTGTATGTCACTGTGAACCCTTTTATGAAACCCATCCTGAAAAGAACGCATAATACATACATATATACACATATTTTTTAAACACAGCCATTTCCAAAATCAGAATCTTGTTTATTATGACCGGATGTATGTCTGAGTTTGGTTTGGGTGGAGAATGAAATAAGAATTGCATTAAAGTATGAGTTCAAGCCGCTAGAGCCCGAGTATAAAGGAAGCACAGGGAACACAATCACAAGAACAATGGGAAGAACAATGGCTCAGTATCACATACACTAACATAAGCTAGAGCTACAAGACTATTGCCTTACTGCCAAACCCAGGACATTGAAACTAGAGCCCAATCAATAAATAGGGGCACAGATATTATGAGCTAATTGCAGATAAATTGGTATTGACATTTACAACGGCAAATAAAAGACAATTAAGAAGAAACGGTGCGACTGAAGACAAATCCTGCAAATCCTGTTGTTGTTACATAGTTTGTCCACCAGAGGGCACACCAAAACTGCCTGGAACATAACACACGCTCTTTCCTTTAATGTTAATTACAAATAGCATTCTATAGTTTATAATACATGATTTTTTAACTTTTTTAGTATTTTTATACATACGATTAATTTATCAAAACTTTTATATATTTTGTTGTAATTCTGTTCAATGTACTATTTATGACAATGAAAAATGTATTTTTAAGCTGCATTATATCATGCTATCTTGGTAAGGACTTTTAAATAATGACACATAACAAATGTCAGAGAAAAACTTTGTTTATGTCTTATGTTTCTGGAAAAAAAGAATTATCTGCCAATATACCATTGTCAGATTTTTAAATCCTCAAATATCGAAATCAATATTGGTATCGGAAAATCCCGTATCAGTTGGGCACTCGTTGAAATTTAGCACAATCAATGACAAGTCTGTCATGCCCACCACTCACCAAGGGTCTGGGGAATGCACAGTGCACAGTAAGAAGTTACAAACCTACATGACACAGGGGAAGATTAGGTTACAGTAAGAGACGTGATAACACACTGCATTACTTACAAGCAAAATAAAGCAGGTTCTAGTGTCTTTTAATAATTAACGATAAAAAAAAGTGACAGACAGCAGCTATTTCCAGTTCTGGTTAGAGGAGTCAACCGATTCTTAGCTAGCGTTACGCTCGTAGCCAGAAATAAGACCTGTCTAATGGCCTGGCTAGCATGGAGCTAACAGAAAGCCACAGGTCTATAGAAGCGTACGATGCATTTTCCCCAACATGGTTTAGATCCACTGCACTCTTTCGAGGGAAAGGCTAACACAAATAAAGCCACTGTGAGTAATCAGCATCATCCCATCTTGATGAATGGAGACCCTTCAGGACAATGCTCCCATTCACGAGCCATGATTTGATGGACGTGAGGACGGCATAAACCAAATGTAATGGCTGTTCCAGACACCATGCCGTAAGGCTATATGCTTACGGGAGTTTCTAGAGTGACACACCAGTCATAATATTTGACCAGCATCGGCAAAACACCAAATGATGGAATTTCTCCTGTGAGAACAGCGTCTCGCCCTCCAATGCACATTGTACCTCACATGGAACCTGTGCCGTGTGATGTCACCAGAGAGGTTATGATGCTTACGGTGATGTTTACCTTCCTGCTTTGCAGTTCTCTCAGTACAAGTACATACCCCAAAAGGGCAACTAACATTGCTAGAAGGAGGGAGCATACAAGGCGACTGTGCGTGTACATGTTAATTTATAAGAAATCTGTTTACGCTTACCGCCGTAGAGAGTCTGGAAGCCAAGGTCATCTCCAGGTTTCCCTTTAGACCCAGGAGCGCAGGTACTAGAATGAAGATCTCTGTGATGTTATGGAAAGCTTCCCAGTGCTGCCAGAGTAAAACACCCATGAGAAAAGGTTCAGACTGCAATAAAACTGAAAGATAAACTTTCAGAGGGTATGGCATTCACAGCAGCTAAACTACAAAAACACAGCTTTGAAAATCTTTTATCTCGCAAAACAACAGGTGAATCCCAAGTTTTAGCCCTATTCCCTCACCTGCACAACATCCAGCACCATACCGGCTGACACCGTGCCGAACCCAGCCAGAAGAAAAGGCAAGAGGATCTGCAGAGCCATGGCCAGCGGTGACTCCTTCGGCATTCTCCTGGTGGCTATACCCTGCTCACCATCTTCCTCCTGCTCAGCCTCTTCACCTTCCTCACCGGACAGCTGGTTGTTGCCCAGCATAGGAGCAGTCTCCGAGCAGCAGCGATCCCCATGCTCAGACAGGCCGCTGGAAGCCCAAGAACCCCTATCTGGGTGCCGCCAGTCCTCCAGGTGGGACAAGTCTGAGCGGAGCCCATTCTGGTGGCAATCTTGCTTCCCCCCCAAGTCGCTCAATGCTAGCCGCTCCTCCTGCAGCTGGGTGTAGCCAGTCGGTACCATGGTCTGCAGCAGGAAGCCGATACGGCCGGGCTGAAGAGGCTCCACTGACAAGCCGCGCCAGCCTAACACTTTATTGCTCATATGAGCCACCAGACTAGTGCCCAGAGAATTCATGACAGCGCCCCCTATGCTGTGGATGCTCATGCCGCTGATTGTGGGAAGACAGTCTCATCCTCTTCTTTGAAATGGGTAACCAGTAGCAGGCTGAATGGACATGGAACGTCTCCGATTACTCCTGCATGGATGTTTGGGGCTGGCAGTATTGTTTTAATGACATCACACAAGGGAAGACCGCAAAGAAAGAAAAACAGAACAAGTTTTGAAAATCCGCTACAACTCCAAACGCTCAACAGAGACAACAGTACAAACATCATCACAGTAAAAGATATGTACATAAATACGTTAATACATTTTAGAAATCCCACGGTGAGAGTTATATACTCAGCAGATACTTTTAAATAACATAAGTAAATTTTATTTATAAAGCACTTTTCAAGAACACTTCACGTTCGCCAAAGTGCTGGACAATTCATACCATCAAAACAAATAGGTAAAATTGATTAAAAAGCGACATACATTTTTTGAGAAGGCAGTCAGACAGTCCCAGCAAATTGGGGGTCATGGGCTTTACTCAAGAGCCCAACACTGAAACGTCTCTGCTGACACTGGGATTAGAGCCGATCACAGGCACTCGCTGAGACACACCGCCTCCTTTGTTTGTAACGCTAGGTGTAAAGCATATGACGATCTAATGACTTATTTGTTAACTGTTAATGTGAGCCACTTACATGTGAAACATGTGAAAAGCATAAGTGTTATCAACCCAGAAACCGGCGTACAGAAACGTCTGTCCCGCGTAGATGGACGGTGCGCCGTCATCAGTGTTATTCTCAAAGCCAAGATTGCGGCGTTACATATCGACCATAAGCTTGCAACTTTTTATTAATCAAATATGTTAGTCTGAAAATACCAAGTAACAATCTGTAGAGATCCGTCTCTACCTGATGCCATTTTTACAGCTACGCAACAGTCTGAGGAATCATAGGCATTTCTTACTTGTAGGAAAAAAGTCACCGCAGGGGAAAAAAAGGCTCTTGGTTCTTGAATATCGAACGTCGTATCACAAGTAAACATGCGACATATCTTTACGATTACAATTTAGTACTGCAGTTAAAAAGTAGCCACTCTAGCACAGCGTAGGCACCGTCACCTTTCCGTGCCACATACTGACGGTCTCCGTGGCCAGTGACGTCAACGTCAGCAGGGCCAACGCGCACGCGCAGACACATAAGGGGCTATTTACACACGTTTCCGTATTCTAATAATCAGAATCAGGAAACGTTTATCACCAAAGAGGAAATTGTTTAAAAAACTCATAACTAATAAAATAAGGTACAACGTAAGTGAGACGTGTCACTCTCTCTGCCGTAGGGCGTGTAAATGATAGGCACCTCTCTAGTTACAACATGCATCGTCTCTGCTTCACACACTTTTTTTAAGAATCGAAAAGCGAATACCCCCTTCTAAAGGGATTGCCATGGTACATGGGGTGAACAAAATAATTTAAACTGTAAATGAAAAAAATGTATGAATCAAACGTACAAGTGCAGCTGCATTTATATTAAAATTCAGATTCAGAATACTTTATTGATCCCTGAGGAAATTATGTGGATACAGTTGCTCCCGGACAGTAAGAAAATAATTAACAAGCCAAATACCAATAACAAGTAATACAAATATTACAATACCAAAATTACGAGATATATATATATATATATATATATACACTATACATTCATACATATATTTATTGTATTTACCCTATATAGACTAAATCAGTGTTTCCCAAAACTGTCCTCGGAACACACTGGCCAGATCCAAATTTTTGCTTTATCCCAGTTTCCAAAACACCTGACCCAAGCAATCAGGAGCTCTAAATACCTCACCTCATGTTAAACCCCCCATTTTCAGCTATAACAGCTGCCACTCTTCTGGGAAGGCTTTCCGCAAGTTTATGGAGTGTGTCTGTGAGAATTTTTGCCCATTCATCCAGAAGAGCATTTGTGAGGTCAGGTATTGATGTTGGAAGTGAAGGCCTGGCCCACAACCTCTGTTTTAGTTCATCCCAAAGGTGTTCATTGGGGTTGAGGTCAGGACTCTGCAGCCCAGTCAAGTTTTTCCACACCAAACTCACCCAACCATGTCCTTATGGACCTTGTTTTGTGCAGTGGGGCATAGTCATGCTGGAACAGAAAAGGGCCTTCCCCAAACTGTTCCCACAAAGTTGGAAGCATAGAATTGTCCAAAATGTCTTGGTATGCTGAAGCATTAAGAGTTCCCTACACTGGAACTAAGGGGCCAAGCCCAACCCCTGAAAAACAACCCCATACCATTATCCCACATCCCACAAGCATTGTTGGCACAGTGCAGTCAGGCAGGTAATGCTCTCCTGGCATCTACCAAACCTAGACTTGTCCATCAGCCTGTTAGACTGAGAAGCCTGATTCAACACATTTCCACTACTCCAGAGTCCAGTGGCAATGTGCTTTACACCACTCCATCTGACGCTTGATTTTGAGGTTGGTGATGTGAGGCTTGATTGCAGCTGCTCAGCTATGAAAACCCATTCCATGAAGCTCTTGGTACACAATTTTTGTCCTGGGGTTAATGCCAAAGGAAGTTTTGGAATATGACAGTTATTGAGTCTTGGTGACTTTTATGCACTATGCGCCTCAGCACATGGCAACCTCGCCGTATTACATAACGGGTCATGCCACTTCGTGGTTGAGCTTATGTTGTTCTTAAATGCTTCCAATAACACCACTTGCAATAACACCACTTGCAGTTAACTGTGGAATATCTAGCAGGGAAGAAATTCCACAAACTGACTTACTGCAAAGGTGGCATCCTGTGACAGTACCATGCTTGAACTCATTGAGATCTTCAGGAAACCTATTCTTTCAAATGTCTGTAAATCTGACGGCATGGCTAGGTGCTTGATTTTATACAACTGTGGCAATGGGTCTGAATGAAACACCCAAATTCAGCGGTTAAGAGGTGTGGTCCAATACTTTTGTCCATATAGTGTGTGTGTATGTGTGTGTACCACCATAGGGAGTCCACGGGAAACCATATTTCAATGCACTATTTGTACATGGATGTATTGGCAATAAAGAACTGTTGAGTCTTGAGCTACATAAGTGTCATATTGAGATAAATTAAGATAAATGCAAAGTGAAGGGTCGCTCTACTCCTTATTAGGTCCTTAACATTAATTGTTAGGTGTTTCTGTTATTTTTGAAAGCTGGCTCAACAAATCATAATTTACCTATACATTTATGCATTCTCTATGCCCATTTGGCCTATGCAGGGTCATGGGGGCCAGAGCCAAGCACAAGGAAGGGAATAACCCACTGCAGGGCATACACACCATTCAGACACACCTATGGGCAATTTTGACAACTCCAATTCACCTTACTGGGGCAGGGCAGAGAACCTGGGGCAACCCCACAATGACACATGGAGAACATGCAAACTCCACACTTGTAGAGCTCAGGTGATGACTTGGAGACTTGAACCCTGGTCCCAGTGGTGTGAGAGAACAGTGCAAATGAAGTGAGCGGGTGATGAAATATACCAGATTCATAGAATTGATGGGGTGCCCCTGAGGAGACATTGGTAACTTTTTGGAGAACAGAAGAAACTCTTGTTATTATCGTGTTGTTTTTGCATATATTTCAATGTTAAATTGTGTTTTTCTGAGCAAATATACACTATGCCCAGTAATGTATATTTTTTATTTATGTTTATTTATGTATTTATGTATGTATTTATGTAAATCTTTATGTTAAATTATCGAGCTAGTGTGCGTAATGCATCGTTTGATTGAAATACACTTAACCAGTATTCTAAACAGATTAAATTCCATGAATTACACCATAATTATCCATTATTATCACTTAAGTGTCAGGAGACACCGAAGTAAGAATTTCATTGTGTTTTAGTGCATCCCGTACTTAATATATATGACAATAAATCTTGAAGGAGTTTACACAACCAGGCGAATTGTTCAGATAACAACACGCAACCGTGCGACGCTCGGATAAGCCGAAGAGAAACGAGGAAGAGCGGCAGTAGGAGAAAGCGTTGCGCAGGTCTGACGCCCCTGAAATCGGTGTTCAGATGAATTGAGCCTTTCTGCGTATGTGCAGTTCCACCGTCTTGGGATTAGGGTTAGGTTTTAGGGGTTGAGGTTAGGGTTTTAGGGTTTTTTTTGGAGGTTAGGGTTAGGTTTAGGGTTTTAGGGGTGTTAGAGCTAGGGCTATCGATTAGCACTATAGTAGCCGAACTCGACAGAACACTGGCTCTCTCGTAGCAATCGCCGTCCAGCCAGACGGCCGCATGAGAGCCAATCAACACGTAGTGCAGCTTCGTGAGCAGCTTCCAGGAGATGAGATATTGCTGGCATGAATGGAAATGTCGGTTTTTTTGGTTTCCACAGAATTCAATAATCATCCCCGCTTGGGTCGTTAAGGAAAAGATTTCGGCTCGGGCTCTTTTTGCGGAGCCCGTCCACCATATGACTACGTTAAATGCATTTCCCCGGACACCGTGTTTATCTGCCGGTTGAGTGGCGAGTCAGGTCAGCCCGTTTGCTGCAGTAGGCCCGTCTTCTGAAGCTTGCTGGGTGCTGCTGAAGGCCCGTTGGCAGTGTGATGGCCGGACTGTTAATTTGGGGCTGGATTTACACCCAGCTCCGTTTCCCGTTTGGTGGACAGACTATGTGTTTGTTACTTGTTAACAATGACAACAAATCTCCAAAGCCATTATCTCGTCTTTGCAGGTTTTCTTGAGGAAAATTGCCCCATCGTTTTTTATTTTTCCAAATTTTATTTAATGTATTGGTACGAAATGTATTTGGGAAGATGGCTTTTGTATACATTTATGAAAAGTTCAGCATTTGATAAAATTGCAGTTCTAATAGATGATTTTGAATTTGTAGTCCAGTACTTTTAAGTGTAACAACCCAAATTGGAAACAAAGTCATTGAAGCAGTAACTTTCATTTGTACCGCTTTAGTTTGCTGATGGCCAGACATCACTTTTATATACACTGCTCGAAAAAATTAAGGGAACACTTTTTAATCAGAGTATAGCATCAATTCAGTTAAACTTCTGAGATATTGATCTGGTCAGTTAAGTAGCAGAGGGGGTTGTTAATCAGTTTCAGCGGCTTTGCTGTTAATGAAATTAACA
>JAODLD010000001.1:28418397-28431011 GCA_026781065.1 Mormyrops boulengeri
CAACAGCTATGTGGTAATTAGCACAAGAAGTTGAATCAGGTGTGTTAAATGAGGGGAAACCCAAAAATGTGCAGGGGCTCTGGCCCCCCAGGACTGGATTCTGACACCTGTGACCTAAGGCCTCTATCGCAAAATAAATTTCGTTGGTTAGCTAGATAACTTGTTGGCCTTCGTGATATAGGTCCCGGTGAAGCATAAATCCTGTTTCTACACACACAGCTGCATAGACTAAGAACAGGTTGCCTCTGTGGAGTATTTTTAAAAATGTACAAAGTATGGCTTGGAGTCCATTAACCC
The DNA here is from genome assembly GCA_026781065.1 of Mormyrops boulengeri. Lineage (NCBI taxonomy): Eukaryota > Metazoa > Chordata > Actinopteri > Osteoglossiformes > Mormyridae > Mormyrops > Mormyrops boulengeri. The sequence continues at coordinate 28,418,695 of JAODLD010000001.1, forward strand.
ACTTGCACCATGATTATCACATGTTTGGCTTATGTTTGTACTTGAAGACATTATTTTGCTGTTTATGAACTGAAAATATATTTATCAGTAGGATTGCCATTTTGTCACGTGACAATATAACTCAGCATACCTACATATTTCGATACTTTTTAAAATGCCATATACCACAATGTATTGTTTGGACGATTTGAAAAAGTAGATACCACCAAAGCCTACTACTACACTTTGCTTATCTACGACCCAAGCCACTGTCTTTAATTCAAAAATGGTCCTTTGCTAATTCACTAATTACTGATTCTGATTGGCCACAGAGGCTTCACATCAGGTTCACAGGTAAAGGAAGGCTTGAAAATCAGCAGTGACTGGGCTGTTAAGGACCATGATTTGAATAGCCCTGGTAAAGTCTGTCAGAATGCTATATTTGATTGTAAATTATACGTATATATTGAAAGATCACATGAAAAGTCAAGCAGCGCCACATAATGATACCAAAAAACAGAAGTTCCAGACACTTGATTCCATTACCAAGATAACTCATGAAGTATTTGATGGATCTTTTTCAAACTGCACAGAAGCATTATATAGGCAGCAAACTGGAAATGACCCTAAACAAAAGAAGCTGCATAGTATTATCAAAGAAAAGGTTAGTTTTGACACTTGATCCTGATAACATGATAATTCAAAAATATTTATAAGAAGTATGGGTGATGAGCTAGAACTGATAAAATTTTGAGACAAATCACCTCAAAGCTGAAGCAATGCCACTTGGTGGCAGCAAAGGGAATGGTGATTGCAGACATTTGACCGTATGAATGTGATGAGTCAATAATCACTGCTTCAAAAAGAACATTAAATGGATGAAGATCTACAGATGATTTAATTTTGAGACAAATTGCCTCAAAACGGAAGCGCCAGTGCTATGTATCAAAGGAAGGAAATGGCTGTAGAAGACAGATATTTTTGTAAACATAATGTACACAAATAAAAGTCTCTTATAAATCTTTTTCAAACTCTGCAAACACATTGTGTGGGTGAATATCTGGAAATGTTCAAATTTTGATACAAATTCCCCCGAAATTGAAGCAGTGCCACATAGTGGTATCAAAAAGAAGGACATCCTCAGATACTTAATCTTCTCGGCATGATAACTCAGGGGAAGATGGTGGCACAGGAGGCAGTGCTATCGTTTGGCAACCGGAGGGTTGCAGGTTTGAGCCCTGGTTTCTCCTGACCCCATCAAAGTGTCCTTGCGCAAGACACTGAACCCCAAATTGCTCCCGGTGTGCAGGTTGGTGCCTTGCATGGCAGCCTTCGCCACCGGTGTGTGGATGGGTGAATGTGAGGCATAAATTGTAAAGCGCTTTGAGTACTCGTAGGAGTAGAAAAGCACTATATAAATGCAATCCATTTACCATAACTCGAAAGGTATTTGTCAAATCTTTTCCAAGCTTTGCTGACACATTGTATGGGTAATGATTTAGCATTACTTAAATTTTGAGACAAACTACACTAAAGCTGAAGCAGTGTCTCATGGTGCCAGCAAAGGTGACCTTAGAATACATTTTACCTTGTGAATGCAATAACTCCAAAAGTATTTGATGGTCTCATGGTCTTAGACTTGATCTAATTAACACTTTACAAAACATTATATGGATAATATCTACCCCTGACTTAATGTTGAGATAAATCCCCCCAAAACAAAGCATATACCTGTATATACACTGCCTGGCCAAAAAAAAGTTGTCATTTGAGTTTATATCAGCAAATACTTAAGAGCCAATGACTGGATCATTATTATGGCTCAGCAACGTTATGCAATAAAGTGAAGTCAGCTGAGTACCTGAATGGCCAGGTTATACCTCCATCCATCATGAATGGATTTTTTCTTCCCTGTTGGCATGGGCATATTCCAGGACAAGAATGAGTGGTTCAACTCACTTGTCAATACAGGATCTCGATGAGAAATGAATGCAAATCTGGATGAAAATAAAGGGTGAGATGTTGCATAAGCTTTTGGAAACAATGTCAAGACAAATGTGCACCATAATCAAAGTGTGTGTGTGTGCGTTTTCTTTTTGTCTCAGCCCAAATTTATCCCCAACCTGCCTTCGGCAAATCTGACGAGTAGCAATCTGTTAGCTGGTTGGCAAAATTTATTATGGAGTCAATGTTGGCACATGAAAGAACAGCTATAACTATACATGTACATCTGGTGATTCTAAAAACATTGGGACAAGTCACACAAATGTGGGCTTAAAAAAGATGGGAGTGTGGGGGTAGCGTTAGGTCATATTATGGTAATATTTTAATTACACCAGTGTATTTTTTTTTGGTGAACTTTATCATGGGGACCTCCCTTGGCAAGATTAAAAAATTTTGGAATAGTGTTGCTTTTGAAAATAGCATCAAAATGCCCTATAAAAGTATAATGTATGTACAGTATGACTATATGAAAAATTAGATACTGCCCCAGCCTTGCATGGGGGGGCTAGAGATAGTAGAGGTTGGGGGGTGTGAGAGGAGTACAGATTAGATTGGGAGGGAGGTAAGGGGGTGTCTGGGGAATACATTGTTGTCATTCCAACAGCATCTAAAGTAAATTTTGTCCTTTAGGTTTCTTCGTCAAGCTCTGTAACTGGAAGCTCTCACACCTGTGTTTATTTTGGTGGCAGTAATGTCTTTAAGCCGTTGTTGTTTTTTCAAAGTATCTCCTTTTTCACCGTCCTACTGCAACAAGTTCTTGTAAGTTGACAGCAGGCTATACGGCAGACACCGTAAGAGTATTGTCCTGTGAGACCCTGGGTGACCTGATGAAGGGATCCTGCAGGTGGTGCTGTTCTCTATTTAGGGGCACTGACTCATCTACAACTGCGTTCAGTCTTGAGCGCCTGAGGGAATGGAAAGACAGAAATGAAAAAGTAAACACTACAATCTTTTAAATATAAAGCTGTCTCTCTGTATTTACTCATACAATAGAGGTATATCAATTATACTGATTTAATTAGCAGACGCTTTTGACCCAAAGCGACCTACAACTGAGGGGCTGAGAATAGGGTCAGCCAGTCCCCGGATCAATTTGGGTTAAGGGGCCAATGACAGAATCACTCTGCTAGCCACAGGATTTGAATCCTGCCTTCGAATCACAGGATCAGAGACCGAATCTAAAGAGCCACACGCCACCCACATCAATGCACATTACTGACCATGCACCAACTGCATATCTGTGCAGGAAACCATGAGAACATGTAAACTCCCCACATACAGAGTGGGGGCAGAATTTAAACCCCCCAACCGAGAAAGTTAGGAGAGTACTACAGACTTAGCCACCATTCCACCCTAGTTTGTGAGTATATGTAGATATTCCACACAAGTACATAGTATTGTGCAAAAGTCTTATGAGTCTGAGAAAATATGATTCTAAATATGATTCTATGGCTAATACATAGCTCAATCACTTTTTCAAAACTAATTTTATTAATCAATTAAGTGAGCTGATAGTGAAATTGAACAAAAAAATGGAATGGCTAAGGTGCCCATGAGATGATGCTTAGGAATCAAAGTAGTGCTCATCTAGCCACCAAAAAATAAATAAATAACTTTTTGGAGAATATGTTCCAATGTAAAATTTAGTTTTTGAGCAAATTCAGTGGTACCTTGACTTACGAGTTTAATTCGTTCCGTGACGGAGCTCGTAATTCAAATTACTCGTATGTCAAATTCATTTTCCCCATTGCAATGAATTGAAATGCCATTAATCAGTTCTGGACCCCCAAAAAACACCGCGTTTTTTGTTACATGTTTCTAAATAAGAAAAATGTGCTTATAAATGTCCGCTGTTTAGAAAATATTTTAATGCCCTTGACTGGCGTTATAGCCTTTATCTACTCCTTCTGCTTCAGTAAGGTGCAGATTGTAGAGGTGCTACGCTCGTACTGCTTCGCCAAGTCGACTACACGCACACTTTGGTCATGTTTTTCGATAATTTCATTCTTTAATTTCAGTTTGATCCTTCCACTGCGAGCTAACCACTTAAAGTGAACGAGTGAGACCCGGGATGCTGGGCGGATGTTTCGGCGCTCACTGCGTCAGCTAGTGGTGGGGGATCTGAAGCTGGGGTATCTGAAGCTGACTCGTTACCCGAATTTTAGCTCTCAACTCACAGCAAAAAATCGGCCGAGAGACGCCTCGTATCTCGATAAACTCGTTAGTTGGGACACTCCTAAGTCAAGGTACCACTGTATACACTTACTACACAAATGAATACCCTTACAATTTTTCTTTGACTTCCTAAGACTTTTTCAAAGTACTGTGCCTCTGATTATTAGGTAGCTCATTTAAGTGGTTTCATTGTTGAGCCTCTAAAACAAGGCCCAGTTGCTTATGGTCTGAATGTCTTCTCAGTTGTATGTTATTTTGAGTAAAAACGTCTGATGTCATGTAATTGACAGAAGGTCCGGAATATCATCTGATTGTGGACCTTGTCCATTTTGGCGTAAATTAATTTTGTTCTCTGACACTGTCAAACATTCCTTGGTATATGGTACTTTGCTCAAGGGTACAACAGCACACCCACTATGTACAAGTGGCCCACTGGTCCACTGTGTATTATTGTGCGCGAAGATAATTTACAGAGTGTGTGAATCATATGCTTGCAATATTAATTGTGTGAGGGTATGTAGAGTCATACTTGCGTGTGTTTGTTAATGTGTACTGTGTGACTGAGTATTAGGATGATGCATATAAGTGTATGTTTGTGGGATTTGTGATTAATTTGTGTATGTGACAGTACCAGCTGGTTGGAGGTCCTTCCTGCCAGTGGCTGAATTCCTGAAAGCTGCCCTGGAGTGTGGCAGTCATTGCAACTTTGGGCACACTGAACCTCTTTTTTTTCCTCAGGCAACAGCTTTGTGATGAAGAAGGAGAATGTGAAGAGATCTGAGGCCCCGTCACCGTGGAGCACATCTGATGGGTCTGCTCATCCACAAACTCATGGTCCTGCAGATCAGATGCAAAGAGGAAATTACTGCCTAGTACGAAATTTTGCAAATATACTAATGTTTTCCCTGGAAGACATATGGCTGCTTGGGCTGAAGCTGTGGCCAAATTGATCCTAGCGTCCTGTAATTTGCACTGTCAGATTTATTTTACGCTAACAATTTTCCTTGCAGATCAACTAAAAGTCACTAATTAGTTAATGTCATTTCATTAGGAGAAGTTATGACAGGCTTTTAATGGAAATTAGGTAAGAATTTATCACTGGCCTCTCCAGAACAATCCATTGTATTTTAATTATCCCTGCATGTGTTCAGATGTATTTTTGGGATCACTGTTCTGGTAATTGTTTCAGTCCGTGGAGCTCTCACCGTGGTCCTCTCCAGGCAGTACAGCAGGTGGTGCTGTTCAGTCTGAAAACTGGAGTTATTCTTCCTAGACCGTGCCTGCCCAGCATCCCTAGATACCTTGAATATTGAAAGTGTCAGTCAGGGCCCCAAATAAAAGGGTGTAACAATCAGTACACAAGATAGCATGCAGTAACATTTGTTACATTTGTTACATTAGTTAAGACTTAAAAAGCACCTGGTCAATAGTGCATGAGGTTTCACACCTATATATGCGCGGTGGCCAATCTTCACCGATATCACATTTTATCAGTAAGAGCTGAGTGTGAAGGTTGAATTATCAAAGCAATAGTATAGCTGTACATACAATATTGCAATCCACACAACATAATGGAAGACGTATCAGGAGTTCAAAAGAGGACAAATTGTTGATGAGTGTCTTGCTGACACACCTGTGACCAGAACAGCAATTCTTTGTGGTGTATCGAGTGCCACGGTAATGTCGGCATACCACCATGAAGGGTGGACCACATCCATCTAGATGCAAGAGGAAGCTGACTGAAAGGGATATCCAGCTATACTAACCTAGATTGTATCCAAAAAACATAAAACCACAGCTGCCAAACTTACTGCAGAATTAAATGCACACATTGACTCTCCTGTTTCCACCCAAACTGTTTGTCGAGAGCTCCACAGGTTCAATATACATGGTCTGGCTGCTATAGCCAAACCTTTGGTCACTTGTGCCAATGCCAAACATCAATGGTTTCAATGGTGCCAGCAGTGTAACTCTTGTGTCTGGACAATGTGAAACATGTATTGTTCTCTGATGAAGCCACCTTCACTGTCTTTCCTACATTCAGAAGAGTTACGGTGTGGAGAAGCCCCAAAGATGCTTACCACCCGGACTGTTGTGTACCCAGAATGTTTCCCAGAAGTGGATCGGTGATGGTTTGGGCTGCAATATCATGGCATTCCCTAGGCACACTACTTGTACTAGATGGGCACATCACTGCCAAGGACTTCCAAACCATTCTGGAGGACCATGTTCACCCAATGGTTCAAACACTGTAACCTGAATGCGGCGCTGTGTATCAGGATGATAATGCACCAATACGCACAGCAGGATATAGAGTGGTTTGGTGGCAGAGTGCTTTGATGAAAATGAAGTTGAATCTCTCATAGCCTGCACAGTCACCTGATCTGAATATTAATGAGCCACTTTGGGATGTTACGGAGGAGTGAGTCACGAAACATTTTCCTCCAACAGCATCAAGTTGTGACCTGGCCACTGTTCAAGAGGAATGGCTCAAAATCTCTCCGGCCACCGTGGAGGACTTGTATCTGATGCGTGGTCAGTTACTCACTTTTCCTTGAGTCTACAATACAGTCTGATGATCATTCATACAAAGAATGCTTGGCAATGCTGCATGCTTAACAAGACATAATGACAAAAGTGGAAATGGATACTGTGAAGCAAGGCCGTCTGATGACAAAGATATTGACAAGAACCTCACCCAAACCACAAGCTGTCAGATAATAAGAGCCATGTTCAGTGCTGACTAACCATAAATGGTAAGAGTTGAGGATGCAACCAGCACTGGGGCAAATGCCAAGTAAAATGGAAATCATGCAGCTTGCCTACCCTACAATGCAATAGGAAAGTAAGGGCATGTATCAGCTGACTCTGTGATGCTTAGTTACCTCTTCCTTGGAGCCGCTCAAGAGTCCATCACGCTTGTACTGCAAATAGCTGCCAGCACCACTTATCCTGGCAAGCCAAGCCATAGCCAGCCTGCTTTTCTGTGTGAAAAAGCACATTTTTTAGCATCTCATCTCCACTGCTTTTCCGCAATGCAAATAATGCAGCCCACAGCCAGGGTTTATCCCAAAGACAGGGAATATTTCCCCAGCATAAACAGAGTAAGTGGCAGCAATTACGGACTGCTTCCAATACATATGCATTTCTCATCCAGGGAATCAACACTAGTTACCCAGTTACATTGGCTACCATACATGTCCATGCCATAACACTGCGTCTGCCACATTTAACAGATGATGTGGTATGCTTCTGATCATGAGCCATTCTTTCCTTTCTCCATACTTCCTGCCTCTTCTCATTATTCTGGTGCAGGTTGATCTTAGTTACATCTGTCAAAAGAGTATTGTTCCAAAACTGGATATGCTTTTTTGTTTTCTGGCAAAACCCCTTTTTAGATGACTATTTTTGAGGCTTATCTGCACCTTGTTGTAAACCCTCCATATTTACATTTTATGAAATCTTCTCTTCATTGTAGACTTTGACAATAATATGTCTACTTCCTGGGCAGTGTTCTTGACTTGGCTATATCTTCTGAAGGAGTTTTTCTTGATCGAGGAATGAATTATTTGATCATCCACCACAGCTGTCTTCCATGGTGTTTTGATATTGCTGACCTCACCAGTGCATCCCTTGTTTTAACGAACGAGAATGTACCAAATAGTTGATTGGCCACTTCTAATGTTTCTGATATCTCTCTGATGGGTTTGTTTATTTTCTCAGCCCAATGACGCCCTGCTTTACATGCATTGAAACCTTATATCAAGAGTTCACAGCAACAGTTTCCAAATGTAAATTCCACACCTGGAATCAACTGCAGTCCTTTTTCCTGCTTAATTGTTAATGACCTTTGGTCCCTTGAATAGGAGGGGACTACATATAGAAAGTGCTGTAATTCCTGAACTGTTAAGAAATTACACTTTACAGTCTGTACTTCAAGCCTACATTCATTATACGCCTAATAGTTCAAGAAAAAGGAAAAAACAATAACTTTGTCAATATCCAAATATTTAAGGACCTAACTGTATATTATGCATTATATGAATAAAAATTCATAGAGAAACACAAGCCACATGAAGATATGTCACATCATATGAAATTAGCAGAGTAAGACGGGTGATAACTACCCAGTGAGATTAATGAAGTACCACCATTCAATTCTATTATGGTAATAAACTTTTAGTAAAAGTTAAAAAAAAAAAAAAACTAACTAAAAGATTTTTTTATATATTTTATAATTTTTAAGAAATAAAAACTGTGCATGCAATAGTCCATGACATTGTTTTCATATATAAGTGTGCATGTACACATATGAATGTATATGACTGGATAAGTGTTTGTAGGTGTTTCTATACTGGTGGGACAGTTTGAATGCAAGATGTACCTTTTGTGCTTGCCGCTTTTCTGAACGCTGGCTTTGCTGGTAGATCCGGAGGAAATTGGAGACAATCACAGGCACCGGCAGAGCAATAACCAGCACCCCACACAGTGAACAGATCGACCCAAAAACTTTTCCCATGATGGTCTTTGGAACCATGTCACCATACCTGTGAGGGAGGAGCAGATCGTGTTGGACAAAGAGAAAAAGAAGCCTTTGATTGGGGTTACGTCAGGCTAAATACTGTGCAGGAATAAGCCTCTGAGACATATAAAAACAGAAGACACGGAGAATGTCAAGGGATGCAATTCCTAGTCGGTGCACCAGTGATCATGGACAATGGATTGAAACTCCATGATTGATAGGATACAAGATCCTATAAATGGAAAATGTCTTCAATGACCCATTGACTTGGTATTTCCAAGTGCATTGTAGTAAGGCTAAGCATTATTGTCCCAGACCCAGTAGGGGGGGAACAATGACCTTCCTGATCATCGGGCTTCTTTATCTCAAATTGTCACTAATGCTGACAGTCATGCTGTGGTTCTGCATTAGCTGTGCTCAGATAACATCTGTCTGGGTTTCGTTTATAATTTTCCATTGTGCAATTAACTAACCAGATATAACTGAAACAGATTTACATTAAATATATGATGTTTATATTTTATGTTTATGTTTATTTTTTTTACGAAACAAAAGGACCACAAGGGGTCAGGAAACAAACAGGGAAAAAAAACAGGGAAGCACAAAGAAACTAAGCAAAACCACAGGGAATCAAATTGGGCAGGAGAACAGAGGAACAAGCACACCATAACATTCATAATGGCAGACAGAGGAGCAGGACAAAGGCTGGCACTTAAATACACAAGGAACGAGGACCAACAAAAGGTATATGTGAATCAAGACACTTAACCAATGAGCACAGTACAGGAAAAATAGGCCACAGGTGGACAGGTAACTAACTGCTAACAATCACAAAAACTAGGGAAATTTAACAAATACCAAAACAAGGAAACATTGCATACTGGGAAATAAACACTAAGAATTTTGAGGGCCAACACTAGGAGGCACTAAGAACAGAACTAAACTGGACACAAATGGGACAAACAAAACCAACACACTAGAAAACAGAAACCCAATAAACAAAACAAGGGAGGCTGGCCTCGAACCCATGACTGCAGGGTTACAGCCTTGGAACTTGTCTGAAACTCTGCCTCTCTTCAAAACAAGTGACCTTTACTTAGCAGGTTTAAAGCTCATTCTTGCCCACTTGATGAGTCTCTCCAGCCCTTGGAGCATCCATCTGCTCCTTGGTACAGAGGATGTAGCGACTGTGAGGTCATCCATGTCGGCTCTAATAGGGGGCTCACACACGCTGGACAGTGTGGAAGCAAAGCCTACTAGCACACTGAAAACCACAAGCAATACTAAGAAATGAAGCTTTGTTTGCTAAATTTTGTTTCCTATTACATATTATAAATGTTTCAGCAGGCCTTATTAGTAACTTATGCTAAAAGATATTTATGATCTCAGCACAGCTGACTACCGCCATCCTTGCAATGTCACAACTGCATGTGGATAACATACCAATAGCCCTAATATAATAACAATAATAACAACATTGCATAACATGCATATACAATTTCAAACGCCTCAGCTCAGAAAGTGTGAGGGAACAGAGCTACCTACTGAGCCAACCAGGAAAAGTATCAATCTGAGAATTTCACTTTGGGGTCTTCCCAAAGTTAGTCTAACTGCATGACTATTGTAGAAGAAAAATGTTCTTTTTGGAAGAAGGGCTCGGATTGACTACCAATAATTAGGATTCATTTATCCAATGAATTAATAATGCAATCAATTGCACTTGTTATTGGGGCTCATACTGCTTTTTCAGTGTCGAGGAAAAATATGTAGCCTATCGTTATACACATAAAATATTTGCGGTAAACATTAATAGCATGAAACACACATAAGCACCAGAATAATTCACCTACCCGAGTGTGGTCATTGTTACAATAGTATACCAGAAGGATGCTGGGATGCTGGTGAACTTGCTGTTTTGCACACCTTTCTCTGCGTAGAATATCACGGTTGCAAAAATAATGATAGCCATCGTCAAAGAAAAGAGCAAAAATCCCAGCTCGGAGAAACAGCTCTTCAAAGTGTTGCCCAGAATACGCAGGCCTGCAGAATGACGGGAGAACTTGAAAATGCGAAACACTCGGAACACCCTCAAAGTGACGAAGGCTCCGCTCACCTCGCCTTTGTCAGTCATGAAGAGTCCTATGTAATATGGAATGATCGCAACCACATCTATAATACTCATCACACTTTTAACAAACTTGAGTCGGTCTGGCGCAGCAATCAGACGCAACAGGTATTCGATTGTGAAAATCATCACACAGGCAGTATCTAAGCAGAACAACTGCAGCTGGTAGCGCTTCCCGCAGGAGACCGTCGTCTTCGCTGAGGTCCCACATGGTACCGTTTCGAACACGTTGGCCAGGACGGAGACGGCGATGAAAAACCCAGTCACATAATAAATCACCAGAGCCGGTGTGCTCGTGTGCGGATTTTCAAAAGCTCTCCACATGGACTGCTTCAGGGTCATACCAGCAAGAACATCATTCTCAGGATTCTCTTTTCTTTGTGTCTCCGCCGCATCCTGCATCCGTTCCAGGTTCTCACACTTATGGTCCTTGTACTCTTCGTAACAACAGTCTCCCATGTTCTCCGGCATGATCCCGAAGAAGGCCAGCTCTTCGTCGTACGCCGAAACGCACTCGTGTCGCGGGTAGTGCAATTTACCAGTGCGATAAAAGTTTAGGATGTGTCTGAAGAGTTCAGGGTCTCGATCAAAGAAGTACTCATTAGTTTCTTCGTGGAAAAAAAAATCTCGTTCAGTGCAGCCAAGTACAGTATTCGGGAACCGCTCTAAAGTGTTACGCAAAGTCTGAAACCTTGTTCCACTAATATTGAGAATAATGAACTCGTCAGGTGCTTTCCGGTGCACCGGCAGAGCCGGCATAGGAGACCTCGCCACTGGCATCCATCCTATAGCTGCCGCTTGGGCAAAGGGAAGCCAAGATACATTTTCTGCTGCCATGCCAAACTTCTTTTGCAATAGCCAAACTAATCCTATATTTCACTTCTTATAGCTACAGCAGTGCCGCATAAAGAACCCAATGTCTTTCACCTGGAAAAGAGGCGTGTCACCCGCTTTTCCCTCTAATCATATCTTGGATGCAAATTAGCAATATTTCCCATAGATACTTACTGTATACTGCTACTAAATAGTAAAATTTAATCGAGAACAATCTAGACATACTATTTGTTAAGCACATTTTTAAGCAGATATACTGACAGTTACACTATTACATGCACGTTTAAACCATATACTGTGCGGATATTATGGAAAATGGATGGATGGATGGATGGATGGATGGATGAGCAATGTAATGGCTTCTTCATATTGTAGGGATACTGTTTCCTAAAACTTTGATCGAGCAAATATACGTGTGTTTGATTTGGTTCATTTTCGATGATACACACATAGACCAAGTCTGAAATTGAGAGTGAGCGTGAATCATGAATATAAGAAAGAGCCACCGAGGAACAGTGTTGAGGACCCCCTGGGTGTTCAACAAAATGCTTGTCCACACATGCTGCAGACTCCACACACGCACACACACACACACACACGGACACACACACATGTAGGGTAAACATATCCTTATGGGGACCGCTCATTTATTTCTATGGGAAAAATGCTAATGCTAAC
>JAODLD010000001.1:28439661-28495390 GCA_026781065.1 Mormyrops boulengeri
TTGGCAGACCCTTGAGGGTACAGCCCCAGTGACAAGCAAAGGTACAAATTTGTACCCTTTTTTCTGAGAGTGTATATGACTTAATTTCCTGAAAAAAAATGTGCCACAAGAAAGTTTGCTCTCATTTTATCTCTAATTTCAGTCATCAGCTGTACTCATCTATCAGTTCTTGTATATCGACTCCCTTACCACCATCCAGCTCATTGATATAACACTCCTGCACCGTCCCAGATGGCCTGTGCACCTTGGCATCAATAACACCCCGTGCCCCATTTCGCTGCACTGCAAAGCAGGCTTCCTGGTTCACCTTCAGGCCCTTCTCCTGAAATGACATTGGGGATGATTCAGAACCTGAGAGACGAACTGGTGGAAAGAAAGTCATGGCCAGCGACAGGAAAGAGAAAATTATAGTGATGGTCAGGACAAAGAAGAAGAGAAAGGAAATGAGATTAGAATGAAAGGGGGTTACTCAAGATGAAGCTCATGAAAGAACTTCACTGTGGGACCCCAAAGGGGTGGGAAAGACCAGGATCTTATGTCTGGGCAATAGCAGCTGTGCCTGGCTCAGTGTGGCTGGACCCACCTGAAGGCTGGTCACTGTGAGCCGTCGAGCATCATCTGAAAGTTTAGCGACCGGAATGATGAAGGGGCTGTCAGGTATGTGTTCATCATTAAACCTGATTGACAGCTCGTAATCACCTGCAGAAACACAACCACAAACACAATGCTAGTGTATGGATTTCAGCACAATGTCTCAGTTAACAAGGTAACAGTAATTCAGTTCCAGTAAAGATCCCAGGGTGAACTTACTGGATTTTTATTTTCATGGCATGTTGCACGAGTACTAGTACAACACTCTACTGTCCTAAACTATGAAGAGGTTTTGTTGCACTACTGATTTGCCGTGTGTTTTGAGAAAACTTTCTCATTGCTAAAGGTGTGTCATCTCAGCAGGTGGGTGCATTGAGTGTGTAGCGGCCAGTAAGGTAATAACTGTCAATAATGTAATACATTTGCTGAACCAATAATGTAATAGCTTTTTCTAAGTTATTACATTATCAAGTTTTATTACATTAAGAATTGAGAAATTTATTACATTATTGACACGTTATTATATTATTGGCTGCTACAAGGTGTTTACAGGAATATCCAACCTGACTCCTGGACAATGTAGATGACTCCGCATGACCCATCCTTCCTGTCCTCAAAAGAGAGTTCTGCCTTGCTGGGACCCTCCATAGCGATGGATAGCCCCCCTGCTCCAGCCTCCCGAGTCCAGATGCTGAATTCCGCTGCAGGGAATGTTACAAGTACTTGATCACATGATCAGTTGTCTCCAGGGAGAGATTTGGCGCCAGGGCAGTTTTAAAATCACGTTCACAGAAATTTCAGGAAGACTAACCTGGGACACCCGCCACACCCCTTTCCAGCCCTGGGCCGCCTGCTCGAACCTTGTGGGCTCCACCCTCCCCCAGGGGCCCCACTGTGAACTGGAAGGGGCTCCCAGGGACGTGCTGGCCTCTGTACTTGACGCTGACAGTGTGGGGGCCCATTTCCTGGGGCACGAATCGCACGCTGTAGGTGTTGTCCTCACCCTCCACAATCTCTGTAGTCTCCATTTTGCCACTAGGGCTGGTCACCTGGGCAGTCATCTCCTGAGTGCCAGCTTCAAGGGAGATAGCTGAAAGCAGGCAGACTGCTGAAACACACTCTCAAGGGAGAAACTGTGTAGCAGATCTCCCCACTGAATTTACAGATAAAATCTACCATAGCTGATTCTTATTCATTACAATGCTATTTTAAACCCATTCACACGAGTTCACGTGGAAAAGTACGGTGAATGCATAAAAGGTCACATTAAGTTGCCACAAGTAATTTCCTCGGTTGTGTAATTTCCTCAACTACACAGCTTTTTGTATTATGACTTCTGGCCAACTGGATGGCGCTCACACATACCTTCTTGTCTGAGAGGCATCCCGCTAAAGGAGCCCAAGCTGTCTCGACTCAGGAATCCCCCAAAGATGTTGCGGAAGGGGTCCCCCCCAACCTGTGTGCTCTCTTCTACATGGACTTCCCGGTGGGTTTCTCCGCCGCGTGTCTGGCTAACCTGTGTGCGCTCTGTACGCATATATGAATGGCTGCTGCGCATCATGGACCGTGTTAATCGCTCCTGAGCCGACACCATTTGGAACCAATTCCCTGAGAACCAGAAGGGACAAAGGGCATTTACAACACTATACAAAACCAGATCCTTTTAATGTCACATTCATAGGTGTAGATGTTGGGGGTTTGGGGGACACATCCCCCCCAGTGTTGAGATCATCCCTCTCAATAATATCATATACAGAGGTGTCAATTTCAGGTCCAGAAAGTAAAAATCCAGACCAGGATTTTGTTTCAACCAACCAGCTGAGTAAAGAGACATAGTCAAATAGTACTCAAGTGGTTGGTTGAAACAAAATCCTGCTCTGGATTTTTACTTTCTGGACCTGAAATTGACACCTCTGATCATATATAATATAAGGCTTGGTTTACCAAAAACGCATAGGATTAATATATCTCATCACATAATTGAATTTTTTTTCTGATAGTTTTCACCTGGAGAACCCGGAACCTCTGTTAAATTTAAACTCCCGCTCCGGCAGGCACTAATAATGCAATGTAATGTCACATGTTTGACCCCGATATACCCGTCCAACCCAATGTCAATATGAGACCTATGCCCTGGGTCACGCCGGTCAGTTTTTTGGTGGTACACATAAACAAAGCACATGCAGCTGTTCTATTGTGTTATGTCCATTGAATGACCATTTGGAGAGTGCAAAGAATCTCACCTGGAATTTTGAGGTTGAGATCACAGGTGGTGCCCACAGAGGCAATAGAAGATGCCTGTCTCTTCCGGGTGATGCTCTCCTTCATGCGGCCTTCTCCAGTAACCCTCACTGTGAATGGACTTCCTGCGAAGGAAGCAGATGTTGTCAGGGAGGTTGGCTGTGGAGGTTCCTAATAGCTGTACAGTCCTTGATTACAGGCACTGCATTAGGTAATGCAACTTCCATGCCGCGCCAGTAGTGTGGCTTACCTGGGACATGCTGGTCTGCGAACTTGATGTTGATGATGTAGTTACCCGGCTCCGTGGGACAGTAGGTCACCTTGCATGTCCCATCTTCTGAATCCTCACAGTTAATATCAACTTTACTTGGACCTTCAATTGACAGCCCTAGACCTCCATAACCTAAACAAGCCATGCGGAGATGGAGTGATTAAAAGATGATTCAATAAGCATTCCTCAAAAACACCGTTCTTTTATGACTGTTACTAAATCTGAACCACCCCCTAACCTGCATTCCTTGTGTCCACGAAGAACTCAGATACTTGAAATGTGCGACCCTCCAGCAGGCCCTTGCCGAACACCTTGACTCTGCTGGCGTCCCCGATTTCAGACTGGCCCACCATGATCTTGAAAGGGCTGTTATTCACATGCTTGCCAGCTTTCTTCACACTCACCACATGTTCACCTACTTCTTTGGGTGTGAACGAAACCCCTGCAAGAGAAAAGCTGGTCAGAGAAGCACCAACTCAAATTGCTTCCACGGACTAAAATCCTGATGACGAAACACTGAAATTCATCAAATGTTTTTAAAGGAATATATTCACCATGAAGCAGTTCCAGTAAAGTCTCAATACTTTGAGGTGGGTTTATACTGTACAAAGATCAAATATTTACTTAGACTAATTTCTTGTAAGTGTGATCAATAAAATCATTAAGTGTTCAAAGCATTGGACTGTATGCCAAATAACCATGCAACCATAGTATACAAAGAGTTGAAGCCTTGTGAGAGGCTCACCAATGTGGCGATTGGGCAGCCTCTTCAACAGACAGGGTTCCTCACTCCCAGATGGAGCTCTGATACTGGCTGTCAGTGAGCTCAGGTCAGTCTCTGTGATCTTCAGAGACACATCTGTTGTTGTACCAACATTCAACTGAGATGTTCTCAAGGAATCATCAGCTGCAAAATGAGATTCAGACATATGAGTAAGACAAAGAGTATTGTCTTAACTGCCTTAGATCAATCTATCAAAGGTTCTAATTACTTTAAAAATTGGATATTCCTTAATTTCCCAACAACTGATTGAATTCCTGAACAGTTAGCCTGCTTGAGCGAGGTGAGTGGCAAAATTTGTACTGAATACAAGTACAGATATCTCCTTTTTGATCATTCTCTGTAAGAAGTCTGCAGCCAGCCGACTATGCATCATTAGAATTAAAACCTAGCACCTTATATGAAGAGATGTTCTGCAATTCAAGATACAAACATACAACAGTATTTGAATATTTATCATAAGAAAAGTAATACGTGAAAAGTAAACGCTCTGCATAAATAAGCTTAAAGCACAAATAATAGCTGAATATAACAGCCGAGGGCAAATATATTTAGGTTACCATGTCACCAAAGATTTCTCTAGGTTAGAAACTGAAAAATCTGCAAATAATAGGCATAGAAAATTAATAAAAAAGAGTATACAGAATGGAGTCAGCCTTGATTTGTGGGGTAAACGTGTCCTATAAGAATAACTCAAAATAAGAAACAAACATCTGTGATTAGTATTTGCTAGTTATGTGCAAGTAAATTTTCAACATTTACAGCCTAGACTATTGAACCAATTTAGTGTCGTTTTTATGCAGATTATATAAATGAGGTGATAGGAACCACATCTGCTGAGGATGAAGGTGTATTAACATAACTAGGTGCCCAATTTGCGATGAGCCTGCCTCTTAATGGCTGTCACACCTGTGATTTTGGCAGTAAAGGGACTGCCTGGGATGTGCTTATTATCGAACTTCACAATGATGGTGTAGTCTCCAGGAGCAGTTGGGAGGTAGGACACAGTGCATGTGCCATCCTTGTTATCTTTGCAGGTGATCTCTGCTTTAGATGGGCCCTCCACAGCCAGTGACAGACCACCTGAAAGGAGAGGCCACACACTTGTACCAATGAAGCATTATTGCTCTAGAAGAAAAGGCTGTTTTTAGTATGGCAGAATGAGAAGTACCTTGCCCAGCATCCTTAGTGATAATAGTGAAGACTGCAGGCTTGTTTGTTATGCCGTGGCTCAGACCTGGTCCAAAAGCCGTCACATAACTGCAGCTGATGGCATCCACATAGAACTGCAGTGGACTGCCTGAGGAGACCAGGAACCCCTAGTTTAACTGATCCTGCTGTTTAAGCATCTTACAAACAAAATAACTAGCTAACTGGGTATAATGTGTATACAGGAAAGTATAGGAAGTTAAATGGTTTACCATCTAAAAATACACATGTAATCAGATTTTCATAACATATTAATGCAACTCTTTACTGCCAAATACTCCTCTTGGGGTCTTTACCTGGAATGTGGTTGCCATCGTATTTGAGGTCCATCTCATGCAGACCTTTCTCAGTGGGAGAGTATCGTACTGTCAATGTTCCATCCTTATTGTCTATTATGTGAGGGGTAGCCGTCTTCCCTGAAGGCATGCGGACTTCCCCTAAACAGTACATATTGATGTTTATTCCATGCCTCGGCCGTTCAGAGTCACACATAAGATAAACTCGGCCACGGCCCTTCCTTATCTGCAGGAGCTCACCTGTCACTTCGCCCTTCTGCACAGTGAATGGAATAACCAGGTTGAAGGGACGAAGCCTTGGCTCCATGCTGCCAACTGGAGCAATGGGCTTATCTGTGGCCTAAACAAAAGGAAGAACTTATTTACAAATAGCACTGCTTAGAGCAGGGCATCACAGGAACATGGATACTCATCAAATGACCTACGGATTGGTCAGTGCCTATATGTGAAGTATGCCTACTTCAAACACATGGTCCTCATGCACTTGGTCAGGAAAAGCTTACCATCACATTAAAGGGGCTGTTGGGGATGAGCTGCCCTCCAAAGCGGATGGTGATGACATATTTGCCTGGCTCAGGGGCAGTGTAGTAGATGTCAAACGTGCCATCCGAGTTCTCCACCACATCCATGTCTAGCTCTGTGCCATCAGGAGCTGACACTTTACAGGTGACCTTGCCCTTCCCCGCAGCCTTTGCATCCACAGTGATGACTGTCTCATCTCTTAAAACAATCGTGGAGCCAAGACCTGTACCTAAAAATGATTGAGATACAGTATGTTACCTGTTCCCATCTTTCAAAACCGACAAGACAATGATATACTTCTGCTTGTAAACAAAAGTCATCTGCTCACCCAGTCCATGTCCGCCAATAGATACTGCAGATAAAACAAAAATAATTAATTAGATGCTCTTCAAAAAATGTTGTAGTGTGAGAATATAGTTTACAATTTCTAACATTTTATATGCAATATACGAGATGGCTTACCCCTGACCACGCACTTGCTAGCGTCACCAGTTGGCACAGCGTTGATGTGGTAGGGTGAATAAGGTATCTCATCCCCACCGTACTTGATGGTAATTGTGTAGGGGCCAGTCATTGCAGGCACATAGGACACAGTGTAGGTTCCATCTCTGTTGTTCCGGATGTTTGCTTTGGTTGGCTTCCCCTCTGGGTCCTGGTGATTAGCTTATTTTATGTTATTTTATCCTGACTTAATGTCAGACATGTATGCGTTTATGTGTATCACTTTAAACTTAGGTATGTGTACGGACGTTATCTTTATAGGAGGATGTACAGAACATCCTGCTGTGCATGCTACTGCTATATGGATTATATTGCTATATAATACATTTCATCTTTCTCTACCAAACGAGCAAGATGCTTTTCTCACCACGATGTGCACTGTGAGAAGACCCTCGCCTGCATGTCGAGCATCAATGGTAAACTCCACAGGCAGACTGGCTGACACACCAGAGGAATCGAGGCCAGGGCCGCTGGCCTGGACCTTACTGGCATCATGGGTGGGCAACACTTTGACCTGGAAGGGACTGTGGAGAGATTGTGGAGGTTGTCTTTATGTGGAATAATGTATTGTAAATTATATTAATCGTTGTTATATTTACTAGGCACTCTGTAATTGCCCTAACTCTTTCATCAGAGAAGATATGTGTGCTCCTCACCTGCGGGGGACTTGTTGTTCGGCATATTTGACAGACACGGTGTAAGGGCCATCGTGAGCGGGGGTGTACCTCACTGTGTGTGTGCCATCACCATTGTTATTGATGCTGACAGGCTCCATGGTCCCTGAAGGATAAAGATCAGTTTTGGAATGTCACTGTTCAAAACTGCCTGTATGTTTGTGTTAATACACTGGGCATGTCTTCTTACCTGTAGGCCCAACAAGCTGGACCTGGAGGGGGGCCACACCTGCTTTGCTGGTATCCACAGTAAAAGTCTGTGGAACCTGAGCCCGAACCCCACTCCCCAAGCCAGGCCCAGAGCACTTCACCTTACTGGGGTCCACAGGTGCCTTGATAGGCACACGAAAGGGGCTGCCTGTAAGATGGAGATGGCTATTCACTGTCCCACCGATTACAAGCCTGCTTTGTTGACTGGTCTATAGTTGCATAAAGATAGTACCTGGGATAGGGTGGCCTCCAAAAGAGATGTTGACATCATAGTCCCCAGATGCACAGGGAAGGTACTCCACACTGCAGCTGCCATCCTTGTTGTCTTGGCAGGACATCTTTGCTTCAGAGGGGCCTTCAATGGCCAGCCCCAGACCCCCGATCCCAGCACCTCTGAGGAGAAGAAGGAATAGCAGCCCAAATATTCAATGAAAGCAAAAAGAGTGGGTCTTCAAAACTCTTCCATCTATCTCTCCTGTGCAAATATAAAAAGCAGGATAAAAGGTATCTGCCATAGGAGAATAAAGAAGACATAAATAAAATATCCATGCATGCATCCATCCATATTCTACATGTTCTACGCCTGGTCACAGCAGTCTGGACCCGTTCCCAGAAGCTACAGGTGCAAGGCAGCCAATAAGCCCTGATGGAGCACCAACACACCAATCAGCAACTCCAGTTCACCTTAGCATGCTATTGGATCGTGGGGAGAAACCGGAGAACCCAGAGGAACCCTCACAACAACACAAGGAGAACATGCAAACTCCACACGCACAGAGCCAGGGTGGAAACTTGAACCCTGTTCTCAGAGGTGTGAGGCAACAGTGTTCGCCACTGCATCACCACACCCCAACATAAAATATTATTTTTGTGCTCTTTTAAATTGAATATGCTGGTATATTGATTCAAATTGTAATGATGTTTTCAGGTGGAAGAAATCTACAGTTAGTGGAATTATCATATGCTGCTATTAACTGAGGCTTTATGCATTAGTAAAACCGCTGGTGACGGCTTAACCAAGATTCACGATTGACAGCATGAATAAATCTTAGAGCTACAAAGCTGGGTTTCCATGGTCACATTTTTTGTATTAAATGATATATATTTTGAACAAATTCTACTGGGGTTTACTACATTGGCATGGTGGGGAACACTACAGTGTCCCCCCGCCTACACTAAATATTTATATAACAGTTTATTTATGTGTTTGGCAGTAAATCTGCTTACAACTCATGGAACACAACCCATCATGACCATGTCCAACACGCACCTAGTTTCCACAGTGAAGCGGTTGACCTTGTTGACCAACCCCTGCTCCAGCCCGGGCCCATAGGCATGCACACGGCTGGGGTCACAGCCTTCAGAGACCTGCACCCTGAAGGGGCTGTTGGGAATGGCGACGTCCTCATATAGGACCTCAATCAGGTGCAAACCTAGGGGTAGGACAAATCAATCTGTGAATTTTCTAAATATGTAGATCTCCCTGAATCAGAATTATACATTTGGCTATTAGTTTATCTCTTACGGTTTTATACAAGATTTTCCAACACAAGGAAAAAATGCAAAATATTGTCATTCAGACTTTATCTGTACGAGGTAATGTAAACTTTGCAGCATTATGTCCAAACAGAGAGCAGTAAAACAATTTTAATAAGCAAAACTGAAGTAAAATGGATAATTCCTCCTTCCCCAGAAACTCCGGGACATGTCCACGACAGCCACTAGGGTACTGTTATGTTGTTACTGAGAGTCTGTTCCAGGCAGCCCCCTGTCAGTGACATGATGCCAAAGTCTGGCTCCGATCCACGAGCTTCTGCCTTGATGTAACAGCTATTTATACAGCCCCCCATAAAGACTGCACTTGCATGTCCCTCTGTTCTAACACTTGTCCCTATATGGCAGAAGCATTGCAGACAATGAAACCTGAACAGTTCCAGGCCCTGCCCCCCTTCAGCTAGGAGCAGGGGCACTTCTTTAATGAGCCATGTGGGAGGTGTTATTAAATAAAACGCAGCAGCAGCAAACAAGGGAGAGTTTGAAGCCTTCCAGATCACTTAGCCAAACTAGAGAGAATCCAGGGCACCTTCTCTGTAAAGCTACTGGCATAATGTTTAGAAGCAGACCTGCTTCTTTCAGGGTTTAAATGCTTTTACATGTGCAATGCCTCCTTTTCAATACTGTGGAAAAGTCAAAAAATATATATCACTATTCTGTGATTTTTATGGTTATTGTGAAAGCACTGAGTCACTTCTCTAATAAAAGCGGTGAGACTTGTTCACTAGGTACAGCAGGAGCATTAACATTAAGATATTTTTGTATGAGTCTTGCTCATCTTTTTTATATTTGTCTTAGATTTAATTGCAATTGCATCTGCTTAAATTAAACTGCAAATTATGTAGATCTGATGTGATATTAACAACACTTACCATCTTCATATGCAGTGTACTCCACTCTGTAAGTACCATCCTCCTTGTCGGTAATGTAGATATCGGTGTTTGCCCCTGATGGGTTGATTATCCTTGCCTTCACATGATTACCCCCAGTCTTTGTCAGACCACGAGCATCAACAATGAAGTGCGTGGTTACTTCTCGAAGAACCCCTATAATTAGTGATATGCATCAAGGATAAGACTTCTGTTTACGGCAGAACTGAGAATGATGGGAAATCACAGTACCACACAATGCCACTGTTTTTATACATTGTTAACTATTGTTATCTATCGTTACATTGTTAGAGAGCTCTGTTAGGGTTAATTTATTACCTCTGGGTTCCACCCCCGGTCCGTAAACCTTGACTCCACTGGTATCAATGGCAGGCGCCACCTGCAGGTGGGCAGGGAACTTGGGCACATTGTGTCCACCGTATTTGATGGTGATGGTGTATGCGCCCGGGAAGGGTGGGGTGTAGGTGACGGAGTAGGTTCCGTCGCTGTTGTTTTGAATGTGTACCTCCGCTTTGGCCCCCGATTCAGAGACGATCTCAATGGTCAGCTCAGCATTTCCAGCCTTGGAGCAGTCCACGGTGAAGGTGCCTACCTCGCTGGCCTTGCCCCGCTCCAGACCCGGCCCACTAGCTGTGACTTTGCTGGGGTCAAAAGCTGGGTGGACCAGGGCCTTGAAGGGTGAGCCAGGGATGTGAGTATCAGCGTACAAGACGTTGACAGCATACTCGCCTGGCTCAGTGGGTAGGTAGGATACAGAGCAAGAGCCATCACCATTATCCTGGCACTCAATTTTTGCCTCACATGGCCCCTCCACTGTCACTCCTAGTCCACCTGTGCCTGCCCCCTTGGTATCTATGGTAAATGGAGCTGGCTTTCCTACAACACCTCCTTTCAGACCTGGTCCGTATGCACGTACCTGTAGATTAAGAACAACATACGATGAGTTCAACTCAAACAGATCTGTTCATGTTAAGTTCTCATGAAACTTGTATTATTGATGCAGAGGGCCAAGAAAGATCCATTGATTGTAATTGTCCTCTTCATCCACATTATCCTGCTATCTCTGGCTTCTGTCTGGAACTATGACTATACTATGATCAGAAAATGTACCATAATCACACACATGGAGGCTGCATTATATAAAACAACATAAATACAGTAAATGTTTTGTATTCCCCACACCCTAAGCAGAATACGTGGTTAAAAGATGGATGAATGGATGGATGTTTTGTGTTGCATATAGTACATGCTTATAATGTACTATCTGCCTCCCATGTACGTTTCTGTGGACAAACATGACTGCTAAATAAATAAATGCAGATTTATTCAAAGAGAGCGAATTGCTGTATTTTACTTGCCTTGGAAGGATCAGGGGGTATAACACCTTCCACAGTGAAGGGACTTCCAGGAACTGGGTTTCCATCATAGGAAACATCCACTTTGTAGGGGCCTTCTTCAGGGGGAATATAATGCACAGAGTATGCACTGTTTGTCATGTCAGGCTGAACTTTGCATGGGATTGGCCGCTTAGAGGGTGACGTGATCTTGACATCTACTTTGCCTTGCCCACCAGCACCCTGAGTGTTGACCACAAACTCCTGATCCTTCCCAACCTCTACTTCTGTCGATTGCAAAGAGACAGGTTCTTTTAAACTCGCTCCAGTGGGGTTCATTTATGAATGCAAATTCTACTAAAAGAGCAAACTTAAAATAACACCATTAGATGACTTAAATATTCCTAAATCAAAAAGCAGGAAATTCTGTCTCTCATTAAGAGAGACACTGCATGCATAGTTAGGTTTAGGAATAATCACTGAAAGCGGGATACTAACTTTTGTTAAGGCCTTGAACCTGGACTTGGCCAAGGTCTAGAGGAGAACCTACGGCGATGGTAAATGGGCTTTTTGGAACCGGATCATTTCCATAGGTGATGGAGATAGTCATGTTTCCCTGCAAATAAAGCAGGGAAACATGACTGAAAAAATGATAGTTAATTCTATTTGTCATTCAGTAAGCAGTTCTCTAACAGACTGTGTGGTCCCCATTCCATAAAAACCTAACCTAAAAAAGACAATAACAGAAGAATTATGCCCCCCCCCCCCCAGAAGTGGACCTACCTGCTGCACAGCAGTATATTTGACAGTGTAGGTATAGTCATGATTATCGATGATCTCAAAGTCTTGCACCGCCTGTCCCTTGGTGGCTCCAGCAAACTGGACATCCAGTTTAGCCTTACCCGCCCCCTTGGTGAAAACTGTGAAATGAGTGGGCGTGCCCACTTCCACACCTACAACAAACAAGCTTCCATCAGCCCATCAGGGGGTTCTGTTTGCTTTCTCTATCAGCGTCATATTGGTCTTATATGGGCTTCACTAATAGCTTTGTTTATCAACCTTTTTTTTGCGCTTGAATTTATTTTTGTGTTGATACAGTAGCTAAAAAGTCTGTGCCAGGCCAAGCATGAATGGTGGCAGAGATGCGAAGAAAACCCCAACGAAATGCTGCTAAAGCAGATCTCACCTGTCTTGTTAAGCCCAGGGCCCTCTGCCCTCACCTTGGCTGCATCATGAGATGGCTGTACCTTAACATGGAATGGGCTGATGGGGACTTCCTATAGACGGGGATTGGCATAAATACATAATAGGCATTAGTTTCATTATTCTATTTGGAAAAGCAAATATAGCTACATTTGGTACTAGGCACTTAAATTGTAAATTTAATGGTTAAATAAAAAAGTACCAAAGCAAAAGCAAAAAGCATTGCTGTAAGACACTATTATAAACACAATATTATTAAAAATAATGTCACTAAAATAAATTATTTGCAGATATGAGACACTGGCACTGTGAAAACAGTGATTATGCACTATCAATTTCTTTCTACAGAGATCCAAATAACAGTGAAACCATTCCCACTGCCAACCTCACCTGGTCTCCAAACAGCACCATAATTGTGTAGTTGCCTGGGCCAGGGGGTATGTATTTTACTGTAAAGGTGTCATTGTCATTCTTGATTATATCAAAGTCGATGTCCACCTCATTTGGACCCACAACTCCAGGGCCGCACTTGATGCCGATGCTGACATCACCTGAGAAATTTGGACAGAATCAATGAGTGGTAACGCACTGTGGCCCAGTAAAATGAAAAGGCAACCGGAAGAAACAAGCTGTAACTCTCGAAACAAATATCCTGCTTTGCTGACCTACTTCATGTGACCATTCTCTTACCTTGTCCAGCTTCAGTGCAATCCACCGTGAAATACGTGGGCTCGCTGGCCTTCAGCCCTGTTTTCTGTACTCCTGGCCCATACACCTTAACTTTTCCCGGGTGACTACCTTCCCCAACGGCCACCTATATATGAACACAAGGCATGATACTAGACTCAAAATTAGGCCAAAAAGAGGTTTACGACCAACTGTAAGTAGAGGTGGATAGTTCAGGTCCAGAAAGTAAAAATCCAGACCAAGATTTTGTTTTAACCAACCAGTTCAAAAAAATAAAGACTGGACCTGAACTATCCATCTCTGACTATAACACTATGAAAAAGTCACAATACAAAGATCTCCTTATGACAAATTACATATGCTTGTGAAGTGATGCTTTGGACAAAAATGTTAGCTAAGTAAATAATTGCAAATAATCAACACAAATAATGACCATCAACAAATGACCGAAGGGTCCTACCCAATACTACCCATGACCATTTTCAGCATGGCCTCTTACCCTAAAGGGGCTGTTGGGGATGTTGACCCCTCCCCAAGTGATGATTATGGTATGTTTGATGGGCTTAACTGGCACGTAGACACACACAAAAGTGCCATCTCCTTTGTCGGTGATCTGTATGTCAATGGTAAGGCCATCAGCATCCTGTAGAGACACAAACATATACTTCAAAATTACACTGGATTTCACTGGCAAGCTGAAAAACAATAATGTGACATACATTTTTAATATCTTAATGTTTTAAATGAATATAGTTAGGATTATGATTTCAAATTAAAGTAATTTATATCCAAATACCTGTGCATAAATCTTCAGCTGGCCATTACCACCCCCTCGGGTGTCAACAGTGAACTCTGCAGGCTGGTTGATGATGCAGCCGGTGGGCTGCAGGCCTGGGCCAAAGGCCTTCACCTGGAGCCAAGAGCAACAGTAGCAAAGGATGAGCAGAGACGGGACATCTGGATGGTTGGATACTGGACGCCACTAGACACTGGGAAATGATCTGGATGGGAAAGCTGACTGACCTTCTCCGGGTAAATGCTCTTGTCAGCAGGCAGGATGTGGGCCATGAATGGGCTGTCCTTGATGTCCTCGTTGTCACAAATCACATGCACAGCATAGTCACCTGGCTCAGTGGGCCAATAGCGTACATCCCAGGAGCCATCACCCTTGTCATCACACTCAATCTTAGCCTGAGACGGTCCTTCGATAGAAAAGCCTGCCCACCCACAAAAAAAGATCCATGGCATGTTAGAATATCAGTGAGTCCCACTCAGACATCCCTTCTCAGCTGATTCTATATTGTGATGATGCTGCCCAATATTGAGGCTGCACAATATGCCAAAATATTTTATCGTAATTATTTATTTCATATCAGTTGACGTTGATAATTATCGCGATAGAATTGAAATCATTATTTCTTTACTGTATTTATTGGGGTGAAGAATGAAGCCAAATTAAATACTGGGGGACTGCCTGACTGCTTCTTCCACAGGATGTGATTGACATTACTGGCTGAATGCTGTTGCTTTTTTCACTAGCACTTACAGTTTCCTCTCTGTGAGAGCTCTCATTTCTTCAATGATTCATGTGTATTACCACAGTACTATGTGGCATGCTCCGTTAACTCAACCAACCCATGTGCTTGTCAGACAGTGATTGTCCATTCTTAAAAGACAGACTTGTAATTATGATCAGTTGAAATTGCGTTCCTTTCTGTGATGGGCTAATGTGCCTTATCGACAGTTTATTGAAGTTTCTCTTTTTTAACAGTTTTAATTTTATATGAGGATAAGTCGATATATTGTGTATATCGCCTAGCCCTACCCAATGCTGTAAAAGATGCTTCTGTATTTAAAACAACTATGGGCTGAATGTACCCATCTGGTAAATCATAAATAAGTATCATTAAGCTTCATGAACCTCAGTGGAATATCAGCCATCACAAAAAATCTTATAGAAATTTCCCTATAGTCCATCCTTCTCCAAGTCTGAAAACCCAACACCCCATTTGCCTCTTACCCAGATTTCCCACTTCTCTGCCAATAGCTTCCACCACAAAGTCTGCTGACTTGCCCACCATCCCAGTTTCCAGGCCAGGACCCCAGGCTCGGACCTTCTGACTCTTTGCAGCCTCACTGACCACAACCTCGAAGGGGCTACATGTAAATATATATGCATATATATGTATAGTGACAAACATGCACACAAAACACCACATGTAATATAAATCCCATGTATGGGAATGATTTCTAGGCTCCACAACCTGAAAACCTATTGACATAATACTCACTGGGGTATGCTAATGTTAAGTATTCATGTTTTTAATATACAGTCATGCTAATCCCTGTAGAATAAAGCCTGATATTGACATTGCTTTTGTGTTACCTTACCTGTGTGGAATAGACTGTCCTCCCCAGGTGATGGCTACAGTGTATTTTCCAGGTACAACTGGGTAATATTCGCACTCGTACACCCCATCTCCAATTTCCCGCACCTTCACTGGCTCTTCTCCTCCTTCTGAAGTAACATACATCACACCATGCATTTGCACCATTTTAAAACTCACACTGCCTTTCATAGGCCAGAATTGTTGGTAGGCACTTGGGTGGGCCGAAAATGCACTCACTGGGTCCTTTAACTAGCACCTTCAGCTCCCCACTGCCAGCCCCCTTAGTAAACACCTTGAAGTCTGCTACTTCCTTCACACGGAGCCCCTTGGGTTGCAGGCCTCGGCCAGAGGCATGACACATCTTGGGGTTGCAGGCTGTGGTAAGAAAGAGCTTTACTGACGGTTGCTGGGCTTCACTGTTAATATGACCCCAGTCAAGGGTGAGGCAGTGGATGCAGGAATAGCTGTAATCTATTGTCGAAATTCATACATCTATTTCACATTAAGCCGGAAGACAACAGAGGAAATTAAACAAAAACTCCCAAGTAGGGAGAAAAAGAAACCTTTAGGAGTCCAAGGGCCATCAATGAGTGTGTGTGAAGGAGAGTTTGATCATGTTTTGTTAGAAGTATGACTGTTTGGGTAAAAGAGTATGACAGAATGTGCAAGAAGTTGAAATATCAGTTTTGGCCTACACAACCTCTCATAGTAAACACCGCATTCTTTGAAAAGAAAATGAAAAACATAAGCAGCTTCACCTCGTGAGACGCTGACAGGAAAGGGGCTTTTGGGGATGGGCTGGCCTGCGAAGGTGACCTGGACGGAGTGTGGTCCTTCCTGCAGAGGCTGGTATGTGCAGCGGAAAACATTATCCCCTTTGTTCTCCAAAGTAACAGGCACCGTATCCTTCCGACCTGTAGGGTCCACAATGACCACTCCCACGTCACCTTCTCCAGCACCTGCATATAAAAACACAATACACATAGGTAAAATCTTTGGTTCCAGGAAAGTACGCTAATAGATCATGTTTAATAACAAATAAAGTAGATCTAGTGCACAAAACAAAAAAGAAACTTAGCCGCTTTAACTATAGCTTGAAGAATTAGTTTTATCATCACTGCTCTGCATGACTTTCTGGTAGGTAATGAGATGATATTATAATTTCCCAGACATGTTATATTTCCAAGTTTTAGTGATTTTTAAGACAAAATATAAAAATATGGATTATATTTGACCAAAACCTCTGTACTATACTTACCAGCTGTGTAAATATCAAAATAAGTGGGTTTTTGGGCTACATTGCCTACTGGTTCCAGGCCTGGCCCACGTGCCTGAACCTTTTTGGAGTCTCCCATTGCTTTAGACACATGGACCAGGAAGGGACTTTTGTCAATGTCTTGGCCAGCGAAGAGTACCTTCACCTAGGTAAAACAGATGCATGTTCCTGGTTACTCATAGCTCTAGCACATCAGGACCACAAGTCACAATCAGCCAAGTTGGTAAAAGCACTAGTTTGTGTGGATAAAATCTTTAAGCACAGAGGTTAGACTTTACCTTATGAAGTCCTTCCACTTTTGGCACATAGGTGACAGAGTAGGTCCCGTTTTTATTCTTGTTGGGAACAACTTTGGCCTGAACGTACAATGAAATTGTTATTAAATATTTGACAAACATACCTTTAAACAATAAAAAAACAATTCTTTTAGATAACCACTTCTTGGAACATTTTGTGTCATAGGTGAATAAATAACCTCTTCTGTGTGTCCTTCAGGGTCCTCTACATAGACCAGTACTTCACCCTGACCAGCCTCTATTGTGTCCACTGTGAATTCAGCTGGCTTTAGGACAATATTCCCCCGTGGCTCAATACCTGTCAACAAAACAACATTTTTATGTATTAGGGATGCCACACCAAAAAAAAGTCAATTTGCAATTTGAATTTTTTTATTTTAAATGGAATTTTTATTCTCCCTGCATGCAAATACATCAAGGATTATAATGCTACACAGGTACATTTCATTAACCTTGATGTCCCTTATTCTTCTTTTCTGAGGTTTATCAGTGCTGAAGTTTACACCATGACTGGTCTGTCTTTGCCATTAAAGATATATACATCCCATAGTCATGTATGGGTTATCCTTATTGAAAAGCATCAGAAAAAGAATCTTATATACAGAAATTGCTCTTTCAGGTAGGTATTGAACAACAGTAAATCCTTACCAGGGCCATATGCCTTAACCTTCTTGGGATCCACCTGCCTGGGGCGCAGTGGTGCGCCAGGTTTGAGCTTAGCTTTGGGGAACTGAGACAGGTATGTCATCACCGAGTGCTCGTCCACGTCAGGATCCACAATCTCTTCAGGTGCGATCACCTATAGGGGCAATTATTATCCTGTCAGTCCTTGTAGTAAAGAGAATACTGTCCATTATCTTCTGTGGCGATTGCCATAGCTCTCCACGGAGAACTGAATAACCGTCCACCCTAAACAACTCAGAGGTTACAAGGATTCAAAGAGCCCAGCCACCTCAACCACGCTCTGTTCGCCCTGCTAGCATCAGGCAGTGTTACCCCAGCATCAAGTGTTGGGCCAGCAGGTTCCAGGACAGTTTCTTTCACCAGCTAACCAGGATGCTGAACGCCAGTGAATATCAGCCACCACCCCACAGGACAGTACCTCCTCTCTCCATTGCACTACTAGAACGCTAACTAACCCGTGCTGTTATTGCACCTACAGTCTGTGTGTTTCTTCTGTGGTTCATTATATTCTGCACAGTGTATCGTATTGTGTATTGTACTGTTTTCTGTGCATTTGTATAGCACATCCTGTTGTACAGTTTGTATTTATGTAGTGTATTGCACTGTGAATGGGGAACTCTAGACCCAGGACTTGCACTCACTAATTCACTCATTCTAGTGGTGTGACAATAAAAGTGATTTGATTTGATTATAAGGCTGCTGGTACTACAAAGTGGTTAAACAGGAAATCATCCTATAATACCTATTAAAGTTGTACACTTGAGAGGTCTTATTGTTATTTCTATAGTCAGCCCTTGAAGTCCTGTACCGGTACAGCAGCACTGCCTGCAAGCGGGGGCCGTACCTGCGGCACGCCCAGCCAGTCATCAGCCTGCTGCATAGCTTCTCTGGCATTCTCCACAGGCTGCTTGGGATCCCACTCCACCCAGTCTGGGCACAAACCTGCAGAAAGTGGACAAATCAGATGCGACATGAAGCCTCCGCTCTGCATCTACACAGCCATCTCCCTTGGGCCATCCAAAGCACCAACTCAGACTTTGTTTTTGTCAGTAGTCAGCTTCCATAATATAGTTTTATGGAATCAGCTCCCATAGATATAAATTGCCAGGTCGTGCCAGGTGGGCACCAACTGAAACAAACTACACCCTAATGGGAGCCTTGGTTTGCCCACAACTGTGCTACTCTGCTGTGAGAACATCCAGAGAATGCAAAATGGTTTGCCGTCCACTATGTGGGTTAGATAGCTGGCTTAATCTCTCTCTCATCTTTCTACAGCGGCATCTAATATCCTCTCCACTCTAAAAGGGCTGTGGGTGACAGAGCGAATAGCATTCACTTCCAAATTTGTATATTACTTAATAAAGCCTGCAGCCCATAAAACAAGAAGAAAGGGGCACCTGAGAGCCCTATCATGCGTCATGAGAACCATGCATGGGAATAATGTTCAACCTATATATGGACTGAAAATTTGGGAAAAAGACTATAATAATACCAAGTTGTTTTACTACTATGACAGAGACATAATCCAAATAAAAGAAGGTATGTTGATTGTCAGTTTCTCAATATTGTACAATGGCGTTGCATGGAAGAAACGTCATACTGCGGGAAACAGTGTTTCAGGAGCATGTTAAAAAGATGATAAACTGGAATATCACACACTGCATGCGTTCTGCCCCGACCAATGACATGCTGTTTAAAATACTATGTTACAATGACACACAGAAGTGACGATACAACAGGCATAATGAAAACGTAGAAAAAAAATCGTATATTTCAAAGTTATCAATCATGGATTCATGGAGTTTTCTCTGTATCCTGTTAAGGGGAAGTAAGTAATCTGTAAGTGTGTGTTGCCGGTGCATATCAGAACTGTGAATAAAAAGACAAATGTCTCAGAAGACATCAGCATGTGTGTGACCTATGAGCTCAGTGTTTCTCATAGCGATGCACCAGCCCTCATATGGTCACGGATGGGCTCCAAGCTTCTCCACTGAGGGATGTGAGAGGAGGCAAGTCAGCGCTGTTTACAATCCTTTACAATCCTTTTTTGTTAGGTAAAAGGGGCTGATTAATTATGCTCTCCCCGAAGGCCTAGCTAAACCTAGGCGTTCTTTAACATTGATGGTGTCACAGTATTTCCCAATGATGGTTAAGCTTATGGTTCTGTAAAAATGCATTTTTTTTGTTTTGTTTTGTTGAGAAATATATATGGCTATATATAAATATATATAGTTTGTGGTAGTTTCATTCAATGAATAGATGATGTATGATATTTAATATTTCAGTTGAGATTTTTCTTTTTTCTTCTTTTTCTTGCCCTTATAAATAGTAAAGTATTACCTGCGACCCTACATAGAAAAAGTGGGAAAGGAAAATGGATTGATTATTATTATTATTATTATTATTATTATTATTATTATTATTGTTATTGGTTTTATAACTATCAAAATTCATATTTGTCATGGTTGTGCATGAGGAAATCAAACTATTCATTTAAGCGGAAAAAATTGGAATGAATAGAAAACAAATGAAACAAATGCCAACATATCCGGGGGGGTATTCCATGAAGGAGGATTTCTTGCTTAGTCAGATAACTTCTTGGATTTAAGGTAGTCTGGGCTAAATGGACTTTATTTTCGTTCCCTTATATTTAGCCCAGACTACCTTAAATCTGACAAGTTATCTGGCTAAGCAAGAAATCCTGCTTCGTGGAATAGCCCTCAGGTTAAAGACTAGTATAGGTTTAAGTCACCTTGTCACCTTGTCACTTTCTTCTACTATATTGCTGAGAGACTTGTCTATTCTCGTCATCACATTTCATTGCAATGTTGACCCTGTGTTAACTTGCATATGACAAATAAAACTGAAACTGAAACAAACACAATACCCGTGTCCGTTTTCTTTAGCAAATGAATCACTGTAAATGTAAAATTTTGATTATATAAAAGTAATACTTCACAGTCCCTTAGACCTTTGGGTCTGTTCGTCATTTGCTTTGGAGTAGTGCAGAGAGCAGCTAAATAAAAGAGCGTGGTGTGCAGTTATGACACAGCTACCAGAGAATTTCAGTTGATCCGAGTCAGCTGTCCGTACCCGGGCACCAGGGAATCTGTGCTGCCCCCTTAATGGAGGTCTAGCCAGCTGCCCTCAGAGGGAGGGTCTAGCCAGCTACCCCCACAGGGGAGGTCTACTTCCACTGCCACCTGAGTGGAGCTCTATGCTCACTGCCCCTTTAGTGGACTATATTTTCTTCTCCAGCTGCCTCCTGACTGGTGATCTATGCCCACAGCCCCTCAATGGTCACTCTATTATATCTAGCTTTTATTAAGTAAAACCCAATTTTGCCTCCAAAACTGCGTTAAGGGTTCAGAGAATCTGTTCTGCATAACATTGTTGAATTATTAATTCTGTACTTACGGCCTTCATGTCAGCTTAGACGAGTCATTCTACTCTAACCTTTTTCTTTCATTATATTTCTTGGCCGATCAGCAACCAAACCTTGTCTGTGTGCTCTGTGTACTCAGTTGCAGCCACGTGATTCACCATTTGGAGAAGCAGCCTGTTTTAACAACTCATTATATCTAATAGGTAGTCCTCTTCCAGTTCTAATTCTAATTTCTTGCTCATATTTAATTTTATTTATGCATTGACCAATCAAACAAGATAAGAGTTGCATGTTTCAATGTCTCCATGCTGAAATTGTTTTCTGTGAGCATCAGTAGCCGGGATTTTGCTTCAACCATCCAGTTGAGTACTCTGTGACTGTGACTCTTTATGCTCAACTGGTTGGTTGAAACAAAATCCCGATCTGGACTTTTACTCTCTGGACCTGAATCACCCAACTCGGTTTATGAGGACATATCTTTCAGGTGCAGTGATTTTAAAAGGGTCTTTACATCCATGTCCAAAACCCCATCACATGCCAACTTTAGTTACTCCTCTGAAGTAGAAGAGCTATTTTAGAGCAAACATGCTACACTGTGACCGATACCCTTCACAGCGAGTTATACTCAGTGCTCATGTCAGAAGGACTCTGCTCTTATCCTAAGGCCCAGTGGTATTATCACTTAAACATCTACTCGAGTGTGCCAACATCTTCAGCAGCACATTCTTTGGTTAACACTGAGCTAGAAATAACAGGAATTTTAAAAGCAGCCACAAGCCTAGTCTCTGTAGATGTTGAACTGTACTATACTCAGCCACATCCCGAATGACAGCTAGGTAAGGCAACACAAAATTAGGCATGCAAGCATGTAGGATTCCTTTCTTTGATAAATGCTTTACCTGGAGCACAGTTGTCGACCAGCGCGCCCAGAGCCTTGCCGTCCCTCCAGTCCCGGTTGAAGTTGTTAATGGGCAGCTGCGGAACTTTGTTCTGGATCCAGCCCAAGAGACGCTGCTTAGGGGTTAGTTTCTTAGCATCCTCATCGTCCTCGTCGTCCCACATGGGCATGGAAATGGAGTAGTGTAGGATCAATGTCCAGATGAGGCCCAGAATCAGCTTCAGGTTCCCATCCACAATGGCCTTGCTGTCTATGTGAACAAATGAAGAGGCAGAGAGTCGATCAACACTAAATGATAACCAAGGCAGAGGGCTCTGCGGGCTGAATTGGGATGGTGGTTCAGCTCTCTGGTGGCTTTTCAAGTTCAGCATTTACTTAGCAAATGCTGGAGTTTGCTGTAAATATCTTTCACTCAGCCGTACACAGTAGTGTTCCTTCAGAGCGTGTGTTTAGTACGGCCGGTGACATAGGACGCTACGCTCAGAGCACACATGTAATCTCCTGAACACGTTGACCATTTAATTTTTCTTAAAAAAAAACCTCTCAAAGAAGATTACTAACATACTTGTTTCACTGCAGAAGTCAGTCATGTTAATCTTCCTCATTCTACATGTCTGTCCATGCATTTTTTTTATTTGACTTTATTGCACTTGATTTTACTTGTTATGGACATACTTTTAGTTACACTTTTGTATTTTTCTGGAGAAGACTTGATTCAAAAGAAAAATTAGTCACCATGTTAATCTACATCCATCCAAAGTTTTTATTTTTACCTTATTGCACATTATTTTGCTTGATTTATGGGGCATACTTGACTACACTAGATTTTGTTTATAGTTCCCAATAAAATATGATAAAATGCTAATTGTTTTTGCCTTTTTTAATTCATTGAAATGTAAAGGATTGTGTGAAATTTCATCATTTCGAATACTAACCCCAGTATCGAACTGAACCGAATCGTATCGAATCGTGGGAATTTCTGAGGTATCAAAAAAAATTGAACCGTTGGCTTAAATAATCGATATTGTATCGTATCACAAGGAAAGCTGTGATTTTCACCCCTAGTGATAACCACATTAAGTATTACATGTCATTTTGCCTAGGAATTATCAGTAATGGCGATAGAGCCAATCTGTCCCTTATTTAATATGACACCTCACTTTGCCTTTGAATTCACTTTGATGAGAGCCATTTAGCAAAAAACTAATATAATAGTAGCTTTTTGCGTCTGCACATGTGCCCGCCCTTCCCTTCACCCCCAGAATAGGCCTTCTGGCTTTTTGACCTTTGCTTCTGTCCCCAGCTCCGTTTTTTCACTCTGGTCCCCTGTCCTTGATGAACCATATAACAATCTTTCTGCCTGTTGAACTGAAGCCTCATACCCCCAGGATTGGGTTGTATGATCCTGCCTTTGGCCCTGTGTGTGTTCTACCTTTTTATTTATTTTATTTATCCTTTATTTTACCAGGAAGGTTCCATTGAGATACATCATTTCTTCTTCCGGGAAGTCCTAGCCAAGACGGCAGCAAATAAGAAAAATAAGATAAAAAGTTTCCTTTACATACACCCAGAGATGATTAATATAAACACAAAGTAAAACACATACAAATACTCAAAGTCTCCAAAAATACATAGAACAGAATAATAATCAGTTAGAGCTTTATAATCACATGTCTAACTAACAAGAACTGTGACACCAGAAAAAAACTGCATTAGTGCCCAACATGAGGCATGACAGTGTATTTTATAAGGGTTGTAACTGCACTGGGAATGAGATCACATCAGTATGACGAGGCAGCCCCAGGGCATGTGTTATAATGAGGCCTAATTATACCCACATTATTATAATTACTCCTACGCCTTTACTCAACATCACTCTTTATCTTTCAGAATTATCGCTAAACTCAGCAAGACTGTGTAAAATTTCTCATCAGTATGTTAACCTACTGTAGCAGCTCCATTTAAAACAGCAATTTGTCACGGAAAAGAATATGAGCATTTCACTCAACAAGGAGCTTTTTAGAAGCACAGTGGACACAGAGAAAGACAAAAGCACATTTAAAAGGCAAGAGTAATTTAATGTTAAATTACAGTTAAAAAGACATTTTTATCAGTATTTGCTGTTATTACCAATGTGATAATAAAACAAAAAAGCAATCTAGAAATGTAGGGAGGTCTTGATAGATTCACCGCCTCAGAAACCTGCCAGGACTGTCAGCTTCCTACACAAGAGCCATGATGGGTCAAAAACATACAGCCTGGGTTAGACAAAAAATAGGTTTTTGATGTTACAGATCTATTTTACTTCTGCTGGTCCTGGAGCCCTGATTAAGAATAAGACCTTCATGAAGCCAGTAAGGGAGCCTAGAGGGTATTTCTAAATGATGGGGTGTAAACCTCACACTGACCTCCCCTATTTCTAAGAATGGCCTCATGACATACAGGTCATGCGTGCACCTAATGAGCTGGTGAGTCACTGCGTTGAGTTTTTAACTCAACCTCCTTAATAATCCTCTCCTCACTGTCACTTTCATTCACACTGTCTCCTCTCTTACTTTCCCGGATGAGATAAGACATCTGCCTGTGACATTTTATCTCTGTTGCTAAACTTAAAAATGTTGTGCAGTGAGACTGGACTCTATATTTCTTACACAGAAATCATTCTGTCATCAGTCGAAAGAAACGGCAGGGATAATCACTATGTGATCAGGAAGAGCCGTTTCAAACAAACACACTACTCTAAAACATCCTTTGGCTAATGATATATCAAGTGATGTTCCATCAGAGGTATCTGCCCCCCACCCTCACTAACTACCTCACACATAGGGCCTCTAATGTGACTCTCACTTCTGATGCATAGCTATTTTAAACTCCTGTTCCTGGAGGTGTGCCAGAGTCTAGATGCCTGTTTGTCACTCTTTGGGCTTGAAGCTTAGCAAAAGCGCATAGCGCCCCGCTCCTACATACAGAAGCAACATGGCGTTCACTAAGAATACCAGAACTACCCAACAGAAATATGGTCGGTTTTACCCACTAATCAGTATTTATAAGAGAAAAATAAAATCCTGCAGAATTAGGTAGAATGAAATCTATGTATATGGCTGCTAGTGTATGGGTATCTGTTGTATGTGCGAGTTGGTATGGCAACATAAGTAAGGGAGTCAGTATCTCAAAGTGTGTGTGACAGCGTGTGGACAACTGGCACTTAATGTGAAGAGTGCAATGTAAGGGCAGGGTTTCCTGGAGAGGGCACCCTGGTGACAGCTGTTTCACTTGTTTCCTGGCATGCTCCCGGAGCTACTCTTCTAGAACTTAGAAGTACATCCAGAGACATCACAGGAGGCATCTTTCAAAAACGATCTCTTGTAAGATTGCCATTCAGAAACGTACCTGTTGTGTTTATGGTCTCTCATCTTTTTTACCTTTTACCACTTTTCGCTGGATGTATGAATGAAGAGTGGCATTGACTTGGGATGAGAGATTTATGACCCCCTGACCCTTGACCTTTATGACTAAGCATGAGTGTGGTCAGCTTGTGAACAAAAGCAGATGATCATAACATCACCATTTCCATTTACTTTGACATTTGCGACTGCTGCAACATAATTTGTATGTACATCAAGCCACATCCATCTAGGTATACTTTTTCTACAATATTTCTACAACACCCAGTCTGGTCATACATTATCCACACACACTCACACAGACAATGGGTTTGGTGTGTAAACATGGATTCGTATGCAGAGAAGAACACATACTGTTTCATATAACTATGTTCTCTGGTATTTTGAAGTTAATTGCAATCTTACTTCCAGTGGTCCTGAGACTGTTGTTAAAATGAAGAAAAAGCATAAACGCTAACATTTTATTCAAAAAATATTATTAACTTTGCTGAAATTTGGCTACGTCTGAACAACAAAGCACACATCAATAATATCCAAAAATTACTGAAAATCTTAAACTAAATTTGTAATTGAAGAGACGAGGAATAGGTATCACCTTCCAGCATATCATATAGCACACCATAAAAGATTCTCTACATAGGTGTGCTATAATACATATGAAGGTATTCTTCAACAAAACAAAACATTATCAAACTCCTTCCATTTTCCATAACCACATATTCTTTGTGTGGTCGCAGTAAGCCTAGACACTTCCCCAAAATAGTGCACTAGGCAGGGGACATGCTGAATACGGTGCCAATTCGTCACAGGACATACACTGAGAGTAATTTCGAGACCCCACCTAGCTGCATGTGTCTGAACTACAGGATGAGATCGGAATAGCCAGAGGGAAACGGCAGCAATCAGAATATGCAAACTTCACACACACAGAGGCAGGGGATAGACTCAAACTCATAACCCTGATAGCATGCAGCTACATTGCTGTTCACTGAGCCACCACTCTGTTCATGTACTCGACTTCTAATTGTACCCATTTCCAGTAATGATGAATAAGCTTCTAATAAACCTCACCGGAAAATATGTCTCCGGAAAATATAACAAATTAAAGTTTTACCACCTTAGCAATACGTGGGATCTAAATAATAATAAAAAACATACAAACCAAGTAACACATTATACCTATTCTTTTGTAACCATAATGGTCTTAGATGAACATTACTGCCGCAATTGTAAGTGATTATTAAATCTTATCTTTAGGTCAATCGAACTGCTTATGAGCGTATAGGTGGCTCGAAAGTCAACACAGTCAGTGAACCAATGACTTATTCAAAATTTCTAGTGATATATATATTATACATTATTTATACCCACAGTGCGCTTCCCAGTCGGCCAAAAAAAACACACTTTCAGAAACCGATCCATTAATGATTTTCAGTAAAATGTAATAAATATAGGAGCTGTTTTGCGTTTAAAAATTAAAGATTATGATGGCATGTTTGCAAACATAGCCTACATAAATTCCCTAAACTGTTCATGGAACAGACGCACTTGTCCAGCAATGTCTAGCCGTCATGACACCTTTCCAAATTACATATCGCTCATGGGGACCTCTTATCCTAGAGACCACACGGTACCTGTAGATATGACGATTTTTATCAAATGCAGTAAAAATACATAGACTCTGACCTACCTATGGATACCAGTTTGATGTGTTCTCTCTCCAGGAATTCCAGCGCCACTGATACATTTTCCAGTTTCATTTGTCGGAAGTTCGGTCTTACGTTATGTTTTCTGTACATTTTCTTTTGGCTCAAAACCTCCAACAGGCTGATTAACTTGAGCCCATCACCGAAGTCTTTTTGGAGATCGGTTACGGACTTGTTGATACATTTCAGATGTTCATTGCACCACCTGGTAAAGGTGTTCTGCTGGATTTTCTTCCACGGCGCATCCTCGGCTAGATCTTTCTCTGTGGCCGGTATCTCATCGTCCTGGTCCTCCCAGTTATCGGTGTCTTGGTAGTGCTGAGGCTGCTGTGGGTCGTACTGCGTGCTCATTGTACTTTTGGTTGTCCTTCGCTATTAACAACGGAATTTGTAATAGCCTGGACGCGCTGGGGGTAAAAACTGCCTTCAGAAGTAGTTGATGAAACGTTCAGATGTGTCAGACCAAACACTTGTGGCCGGAACGAAACGATGCGTTGAAGATCTTCTTCAAAAAGATACGTTATTGCCAATCAAGTTATGCCGGTAGAAGTCTAGGGCTTTATATCAGTGAACAATTTAAAGAGGTTCCTCAAAAAACCAAGTGAGACAAACTAGAAAAACTTCTTCAACTTCAGCGACTGAATGTAGCAAATGGCAGGACAGGGTTTTTAAAGAGACCCCCCAGCCACCGCAATGCCTACGTCATAAAAATGGATTCCCTAGAATGCTCTTGTCATCACCGTATACAACATAATGATGCTATTTTATCCCTAATGTTTCAGAGACAGTTATGCTGAGTTGGGCTGGGTGCAGATAAAAATAAACACAATCGACCATATCTACATGATAAAGTTATATATGAATCTTTTTGGATTTCGCATTTTTGGAAAATTTTGACTGTAAACTTAATGTGTAGTCACTCTAGGTTTAGCCAAAAAAAGAAAATTACAGGAAAAATTAATTAATATTGTAGGACACTATGCACCCAGCATTATTTTAATGTCTGAACAGTTCACCAGCGTATAGCACGTACTTGACTCAGCTGAAGGAATTCCCAATTACAAGGTCATTTATTAATAGAAATGATCTGATGCAGGAGTAACCCCTTCCCCGTAGAAAGAAGTATTATTAATTCTGACGTCATACAACCAACCCAATAGTTTAATCCTCATAAAATTATTTATATGTATTAAATGGTTTCAAATTCATTTGAATAATCAGAATAACAATTAAAAATTGTTCCACGTTCCTTTACAAGTTAAAAAGATATATGTAAAATGTAACTTGAGGGACCGTTTTCATAATAGAAAAACCGGTTTGTTAATCTTGTATTTTAGGTTTTCGTTACTTCTTCAATGAGTGCATTCAAATTGTGAATTTAGAACAGGATTGTTGATCTACGGGGTTAATATTGTTTGCAATGGCAATCACCCGTCACTTAACGCATGTCAGGGTAGCTGTTCAGAGTGTGTGAGCCATTCATGCCTAGGTGATATATGAGACAGGACCCCTGTATCATTCCTTACTAATGGTCTTGGTGTCTTCCAGGTTAATAATAGTTGTTATTATATGACAAGTGATGTGAATTTCACATGTCTTTGAGTGAGTACCTATAAATGTAGGCGCGCATATACAGTATATATATATATATAAATAAATAAATACATAATAATAAAAAAAACAGTCTTACAAATGAAAAGAATAAAATTTACAAAGGATGTTGCTTCTGTTTGGTACCATTTGGATAAATAAGTCATAAATATATCCATGTTGTGTATTGTATGTTTTGTGATTGTACATTTTATAGACAATTAAATCTACTACACTGAACTTTGATTATCGGTTCACTATAAGCAAGAATTATCATGGTTAGCTGGAACTATCCATAGAGAAGAAGCATTGGCTGTTTTTTCTTATTTTAGAATATACTTCAAGGGAATTCTGAATGTCAGCTCTACAACATACAACGTTCACATTCACTATAGATGCCATATCATGTATGGCTTTGAACATGGCACTTTACAGAACATACAATCTCTTAAAACAGAGCCCCCTGCCCAAGGCCCGGGAAATACCACCCTGATGACAGATATAAGGGTGTTTCTATTAAATGTACCTAAAATTAGGTATTATTATACTTTATGTAGATTGACAATTATTTTAAGCCTGTTTAGTTCTTCTTTCATGGTTAGGTCTTGTATTATATATGAAAGGTAACTATGAGGGAATTATGTTTTATGATGCATTGCCCTTAAATTTTAATACCTGATGACGGTAAAAATCCACAAATGAAAAGTTTATATTCTACTTTAAAATGATATATTCGTATCTTGTTTAAGCTGTTGCTCCATTTGTAAACCATGAAGAACATCATGGCAATGGGCTGACTCTGAAATGAACGTGACTAAGGACATGGCACGACGCTGACGAGAGTCAGTGTAAATATAAAGCATGACACATGGCTTTTGACCTTAAGAGCTGCATGCTGAGAAATGCTGCAAACTTCTACCCTCGTCTTTCTGCCACTCTGGCATTTGAAACACTTGTGAGCATGTACACACGTGCATGCGTACACACACACACACACACACACACACAGCCAAGTTATGCATTTTATTTAAAGTGCCTCTGCTCAGTGCTGTGTTTTTATAAAAGTAAAATGAAGAAAATCACTAAAAGGTCTTTCTTCAATATCCTTTAACTGTCACTATGGCTGAAAGGCCATAAGAAGTAACTCGCCCCTAGAGAAACTCCAGACTTGTGCTGTGGATCTATCTGTTTTTGACTTGTGCAGCCACTCTGCAGACTGTCCAAGTCACAAGTAGTAGTAGCTGGTGGAAAGGCACAGGATGATGTCCTGGTTATTGATGCAACTGAGAAGTGGCTCAAATTTGAATGGATCCATTGGCTGGATCCGGTCATTTATACCATGGACAAGAACATGGTCAATAATCGTCTTCCTAATCTCATTTGTAACTTGACGTCTTGCTCCTTTTCTTCATCCTCCACCTCTTTTTCAGATTCATTGTCAGATGTTGGGGTCTATTTTACTGAGCAGAGAGCTCACCTGAATGCAAATGAGGATCAAAGAGTAGCGTCATCCACTGTCCTTGGAGCAAATGGGCAGAGGCAGCTACAGAATTTGAACTGGTGACCTACTGCCACAGGCTCAGAAACTTAACCTACACTGCTATATTCAACCTGCATTACTGCTTTCTCATTGTTTGGTTGTACTATTTGAAAAATGTTTTTAAAATGAAACTTGTAAATGCATAAACCATGACAGCTACCTGCCAAGAGTGTTTCCTTGTGGATGCACGAGTTTTGCTTTCTGGTTACTTGTGCTTTGGGATGATATAGGCTATACAAGAACCGCTTAGGAGATCTTCAGTTCTGCTTGTATTATGCTGTTTTGTGTAAGGTTTGGCCAAATGAGTTATCATTTAGGTACCTGAAGAAAAGGTTTGAAATACTGTGTTCAAAGTACAGGTTTTTAAATGTTATTGAAAAAACTGAAATGAACAGAAGCTCTTTAATTTACAGGAAAGGTACAAGTTAAAAAAAAACTAGTCATAAAAACAATGTACTAATGAGGATCCAGGAGGTGCTTGGCCATGCCGCTCTTCACTGCTCCAGCATGTTAGATACTGACCCTTCCTTTTCACTTATCCCACTCTACAATCCAGTTAAAATCTTCCATCTGACGACGACGGTTAAAAATGGCCATCACAGAGGATTTAACAATGTTCATTAGTTCAAACACTAATAAAGTGAAATGGTACGTTCTTCTTTCAGGACCAGAAATAACTATCCCAACCTGCTCTGTTGATGCACCCCACAGAGCAGCTAGAGTAAAAGAGAATAGAAAAGAAAATACTTTCAACTGCGAATGACCACGTCACTTTATAAATGCATCTTTACGCAAGTCATTCTGAAGTATAATATCAGTTAAGTGCTGGCAGCAGCTTCCCTTTTGTAAAAGAGGGTGGTGTGCAGCTTGGTGGGTTAAGCCTCTGTGGCTGTGATCAGAAAGCGGCCAGTTCAAGCCTCAGTAGAATCGTCACATGTCTGTGGGCCCCTTGAGCAAGGCCCGTAATCCCCACCTCTAGGGATGCTACATGCTGGGACCCCCCGACCTTCAGCTGTTTGTGCGTCTCATGGAGAGCGAGATGGGGTAAGCAAAAAGAGAATTTCCCCATGGAAATTAATAAAGTATCATTATTCCGAAAGGGATGTTGAATTTCATTAAAATATCTTGGTTATTTCAGAATCTTCATCAATGTGGGCATTATCTTTCTTACAGTGTGCAAGTGAGGGCAAGGCCTTCCATCTGCAAAGCTTCTTTTACCTGAACAAATAACTTCATAAAGCACATTTCCTCGACAGAATGCAAAAGTAGTGTCACTTCTTGATGATTCACCTGGCATTGAAGACAGGTAATAACTGAATAAAATGTATATGTAACTTTATTGATAAGAAATGTAACATTTTGTCCAAGTAAGGCACACATTTGTAATTATGTCAACTACAACAAAAAGTCAAAATAAGAGTATAGCAACAAATTTGTCTACAAGATGTTAGACAAAGCAAGCAGTTCATAATAAAAGATCAGCTGTTAAGCAAAGCCATTGATAGAAAAGATACAGCAGACCAAGGATGACTATTTTTGGGCAGAGGACAATCCTACTCTGAAAGAAAAAAAATACTGGAGGAGGCAATCCAGTTTTCCCTCTAGAGCATGGCATGGAGAACTACTCTGTGGAACATCAAATGAAAATTAGCCATTTTTGTTTGTTTGTTTTTTTTACCTGAGCCTAAAGCAGCTGGTT
This sequence comes from Mormyrops boulengeri, assembly GCA_026781065.1. Lineage (NCBI taxonomy): Eukaryota > Metazoa > Chordata > Actinopteri > Osteoglossiformes > Mormyridae > Mormyrops > Mormyrops boulengeri. The sequence continues at coordinate 28,471,494 of JAODLD010000001.1, forward strand.
ATCTGTCAGAAACAAAAAAACAAGATATTTAACTAATCCATAATTCAGAGACCAACCTAGAGCATCCCGCAAACCTTTGACAATTTTAGTTAAAAGAAGAAAGTAAAGTTCTGCATACTGAAGGCTGACACTATTTTAATGGCTGCTGTCTGCTAAGCTAAGAGACATCTGGGGCTGCAAGGCAACAATGTTTGTTCAGTTGGCAATTGTATCCACAGACTTCCAGTCCTAAGTGTCTAAACACTTATGAATGAAAGTCTTGACTCACTTTACCATTAAAACACCAATAATGAAAAATACTTTTTCATTTCACAAGGTGAAATGTCATCTGCTTTCACCCTTCATTTGTTATTACTAAGCAGAATTGCTTTAATTTTTGGGCAAGTTGTCTTATATATGATCAGTTCTATTTCCTCAACTATATAATGTGTCTACAAATTTGAAAACGATACTACAAATACTTTTTTGGTTATTACCTAACAAGACCAAGTGTCAAAACCGCCCTTTTCCTTGATATCACAATGCAGTGCTGCTGTAATTTTGGAGTGATCAGTCTCAAAATTTAAATGAGTTCCAGATGATCATTATTCTGAAAGGGATGTTGAGTTTCACAAAAAAAATCTTTGTTCTTTCAGAATCTAGTAGTGAGACTATTAAGGACTATTTAATCTGCAGAGTAGTCCACCATACCTCCAGAAAGTCTGAAAAAGTTCTGTGAAATACTTTTTGAGTTATCTTAATGAAAAAGTGTCTGCATTGACAGGGGACCAGTCCAAAAAGCATATGTGTTCCCCACAAGGGAAATACAATCATGCTTCGTGAAACAGTTGATTGAATGACTCAATCGGATTTCTGTGGTACTTCCTCCCCCTAGTGGGCTTGCAAAAAATAACATTGCTGATCTTTTACCACTGATGCAAAGTAGTTTTATAAAATCAGATGGTGCCGTTCCTAAAAAAAAAAACCCAAACATTCTCAAATGGACGTAATGTATTAATTTTTCAAAAACTTTATTTTTCTAAATAGTTGACTTACTGATAGAAAAAGAATCAGAAGCACAACAGAATTGATATCCTTACGGTACAATATCATATAGCTGTACAATAGTAAAAAAAAAAAAAGGACATGAAGAGACAGTGCATATCCAATAAACAGGCTGTCATGTAGTTACGGTGAACGTAACACCTCCTTTGGGTACTATGGAATGAAATACACATCCTCCACAACTAATTCAGTAGGGAATCTAAATTAATTTGTAGTTTGGGACCTTTTCATATTCCAGTTTTTTTTTATATTAAAAAACATCCCATTATTGAAGAGCTCCACAATATATAAAGCTCATTCATTTCTGTTCTGATTTTTAATCCATAAATAGTTATTTTGGGGGGGGGGAAAGAAAAGCAGAATCAGAGAGACAACTATTAAATATATAATTATACTGATATTCAAAAGTACAAGTTCAAACCACTTATTGTACAATTTTTAAATTGTGGCTTTATTGGAACTGGTTCAATTACCCTGTTTTTATACAAAAGCAAAAACGTTAACACAGTCTGACAGACTGGTTGCACTTAAAACTCGTTATGGTCATAGTTGAATGGCACTGATCTGAGAATATAGTTGCTCTTTTGGAGTAAGCAGTCTGCCAGTCTATGTCAATGTACTACTGTGGTGTAAAAACACGGTAAGAGTACCTAGGACAAGAGTTGGGCAGTCAAATGTTCCAGTCAACAAAATAATATTATGTACACAATTCATCTTTACGTCCTACTGTAATATGTACATGACATCCAATATGTTTTTAGTCAAGAAATATTTTGTGTGCTTAAATGAATCCAATGACAGTGAATCAGTGACAGAAGCAGATACTTAGATTTAGAGAATGAGTGAGAATGAGCTCACTGCATGTTGGTAATGGAAGGGGCTGTGTAGGTCTGGAAACGCTCGTGGGCTCTGTGCTTGCTGAGTAGAGATAGCGTCATGGTGTCAAGAGCCTCTTCTAGACCTTCGTCCTGCTCAATCTCTACGGTGTAGTCGTTTGCCTGCCAGACAAAAATGCCACAGCAAGTGAAGGAAAGCTCTGCATTGGAGCAAGGACCTGGCTTCCACAGTGAACCGAGTTAATGTACCCACTAAGCGGGCTGTCAAATGAAATGAAACAAAAAAGCCTGTCTTCATTAAAAACTTAGGGAATACAAAAAAAAACTAAATATCAAATGTAAAAAGCACATTCCTGACATTACTCTCAAAAAAGCACAACGCACACCTTGATATTTTTAGGCAGAACAGTGATACATGATATACAGTGTATCTCTGTATTTTCTATGCAATGGGCTAAATATTGTTGTAAATCAAAACCACATGAGAGATGTCACACTTATTAAAAGTGTGCGATCAAAAAAATTCAAATTGCAAATATACAACTACAACTTCTCAGTATGGACACGTTCTTTATTTCAAACAGAAGTCTCAAAAAAAGACAAAATAAATTATGCTTATAAACTACGGAGCCCCTGAAGGGACCTGTGCAAAAAATTTAAATGTTTTGATTTTAGATGTGAATTCTGGGATTCAGTGCAACTTCATGAACAAAACTCGTGCTGTTTACAGCCAAGAAGAAATATTATAGGTCTCTATTAAAAATATTTCTTCATACTATTTTAACGCACAATTAAAATATATCAATATAAACAGTACTGTCTCATCCTACATCTTGATTGCAATTACATCAATATACCATCAAAATTCATTACGCCACCCAGATCTACAGATAAAACTCTTAACTTTACAACTCTACCCGTTAAATATAAAGACAGGACACCTTGGAAACTGATTTTTATATTATATGTTAGAGTTATATCCTGTCAAAGAAGCTAGGTTGCATTGACACAGTTAAGTGACAGGTGTTTAGATATGTTTTTTTTTTTAACTTACCAGCTGCAATGAAGCTAGCATGTAACGACACACTTCATGGTTGTCCTTTCCTTGTACCAAAGAGGCGAACGACAATCTCTGGCCAATGTCTCTGAACATGGATACCACATTGTTACCGTAGCTGTGGATGTCAAAAGGCAGCCTCTCCTCCTGAGGTGAACAGGAAGTGCACTGTGAAGATTGTAGCTCTGCAGATAATCTGGACTGTTTGTATTTCTAATGGTTCACTGTGTGGTCATGTGCATGTTTCATCATTTTAAATAATGGCAAATACACAGGCACAACTCCATGCTAGAGGCCTGCAGTGTAGTTCTTACTACTGTCACTTGCAGCCAGTTTTTGTACAATTACAAAAGAAACAAAGAGCTTATTTATTCATCATAATTTCCTCTCGAAAGTGGCACAAAAGACATTCAAAATGACTAAAAACAGCAGAGTGTAGGGATTCAGCAGCCGTAAAAATCCTTTTTACACTGGCATTTAACATTTTAAATTCATCTTATATACATCTTAAATTACAATAACCATATTTGTTTGAAGATACATGTTTTCCTTAAACACTAGGTGAAATATGACATGTGCTCTACCTCTTCAGCCAGCTGAGGGCCTATCTTCTCTTCCCAGTCCTTCACACGTCGTGACAAAACAGTCTCCTGGGCATACTTTTGAGAGTTCACGAGGAAGAGCTCCTGTAAAGTCACATGAGTTTGTCAGATTGAAATTGCAACTTACACAAACACAGGACCTATCCTTCCCCAAATTAGGAACTACACGCACCACATTCCTCCTGACCAGGTCCTCATAGCTCATCTTCTCCGTTTGGGAAGCTGACAAAGCACAAGCAACATATTACATTTGCAGCCAGTAACACACACACACACAATCATACACTACTAACTAAACCAGTGTTTCCCAACCCAGTTCTCAGGGACACCCAGACAGTCCCTGTTTTTGAGCTGGGAGGGAGCAACAAAATGGACCAGTCTGAGGGTCCCCGAGGACCGGGTTGGGAAACACTGGACTTAACTCACTGTGTGATGAATCACCATTGTGTGTTCACTGGACGACTCTCTAGTACCTGTTATGGGCTGGTTCTGCTCTTCCAAGACTGCTGGCTGATCCTCATCTAAATAGTTCTCATGGTCAGAGAAGTCATCTGTGAAAAGGCCAGGTTGTCACTCAGCATTGATTCCCTATTGAACTTCCTTCTGAGTCAATAACCCTGCTTCCAAATGCAGGTCTTCATTCTCTTAAGTGTGAAGGACTTTATTTCAGATACTTATAACTATTCTAGTGAATAAACAAAGGTGTAGCAGGATAACTCAAACCCTCTCCCCTTCCTATCCCCAAGCAGGCTCACCCCCGGCATCCTGGTCCTGGACAGCCTCATGCTGAGCCTCCAGCTCTTCAGCCTGCCTCTCAGCATCCTCCAGCTCATTAGGGAGAGACGTTAAACCCTGAAATATTATCAGCAGAGATCATCTCACTGCTGAAGCTGGCCAAGAAGGAGCCAATAACAGCAAAGTTGGTTCAGAGTAAAAGAATATAGCATATACTTGAGCATTTATTAAACATAAATGGCATCTACCGCTTTTCTCTGGAAAGTCTTCTGCATCTTCTGTCTTTCCTTCATGTGACTCCAGTAAATATCCAACAGGTCTGAGAAACAAATGCATCCATTGACAGTACAAGTCATGATAAAATTCATTGTCTAAATAAAACGAGTAATAAACCGTATAATTACTTTAGTTTGTATAATAATACTGCTGAAAGAATGGGTGTATGGATTTTTAATTAACTACAGATTGCTTAAAAATACAGATACAATCTAACCATTTAAAAGGAAAACTTCAGTTACCTGTAAAGGTAGGCCCCTTTTTTGGTTTATGGTTAGATGCTTCAGATGCTACAGTAAGAAAAACAAACATCATAGGTTCTTAGTAAAGTATTACTCCAGCTGGACATAAACAGTTCATTCATCTTTCCTAAGGCACAATGACCTTATGGTCCCAACAGCTTCCCCAAGTAATCTGAATTCTATGCACGTGATATGAAACACTGCACATGATATACACAAACTCACATGTGCCATTGAACCAGCTCATAAAATCCTGAATTTTGGAAGTTCCTTTCCTCTTCCGTTTGTTTCCAGACACATCCTGCACGCCCCGTGGAATGGTGAAGTGTTTCCCTAAGAATTCAAAACATCTACTTATCAGTCTACACACTGTCAAAGGCTATGACCAAAACACAACTATGATACTCACCAAGAAAAATTCTTTTCAATTTTGCACAATGAATATCAGAAAAGTTAAAGTTTAATATATGAATGTGATATAACACTACATTTAAATGACTAAAAACTGATTAACTAAAAAAAAAAACTATCAGTCATTAATCTCAGACACTACTGCTGCCTGACAGAAATATGAAGGCATGTTCTTACCCATTTTAAGAGGTTTCTCCTCTGAGGCAGAGAAAGGGTCCAGCCATTGCCACAGATCTGGGAGTTCCTAGAACAGAGCATATGTTCATAAAAAAATAGGACAAAATAAAGTGTACTAATAGCAGAATCCCTTTTTGAACCATGAAACCTTGTTTTGATACCTTCTGCTGCTCTGGGGGGTGCTGAGTAGCTGGTCTTTCTCTTAGCATTCGCTTCTCATTGGGAGCCTGAGGAAACGATAAAAGACACACACACACCTATGTGAATAAGAACTTCCCATATAGCTCTCTTTAAAGACAAATAATCCCCAATTTCAAGCCTCCAAAACAAAAAATATGCGCGTACACACACACACACACACCATATACCTGATGTCTATCCACATGTGGGCTGGGAGGCTGGTCCACCTCTATGCCACAGTCTTCCAGAGGTAGGAAGACGTGAGCCTCATTTTCATCCTCTGTGCATATAACACAAAATGCATAAAGACATTTCCCTGCGATAATACAGCACTATATGTACACAACGGTCAGATTGACCGGTCTTCGCCAACAGGGAACTACTTTGTTAAAGCTCCATGTTGAAAATTCACCATAAGGGAACTGTGCAGGTTCCTCATCTGGTGCTGCAGATAGGTTAAGGACTGGTAATGGGGCGTCGTCATCATCATTGCCATCAGGGGCAGCTCCACAGCTTCCATCTAAGCACAGGAATGCAAATTAATGTGCTTCATTCTGCCTAAGAATAACTGACACCTTCAATTATAACGGTTTCTACAAAAGTATGCTTAAGTAACACACTTCCACAGCATCCAATCAAAACTGATGCATGGCTGAAAACCCAAGAGTTGGAATTTACACCTGGCTCACCAGAATTCCACTGTGTCCTTGCCTTTAAGAAATGTGATGGTGAGACACCTGGGTCCAGCCGGATGATCCCACTGGCATGGGGTGTACAACTGTTCATGCGGAAGTCCCTGCAGCTGGCAAGAAACTCCCCATGACGGCTGAGTGACAAACAAACAGTAAGTCAGAGGTTGCAACACTGCACCATTGACTTTTTACAAAGGTGGATTCACTCATTCCAAACTCCTCCTCAGGACACAAAGCACAGTTTCATTTCATAGCAGCTCAAGTTACTGATTTGGTAGAAATACCTGTAAAGAGGGTTTTTCTTTTTCTCCTGCTCTTCAGCCAGTATCAGAGGCTCTGGTGTGAGGGCAACAATCTCCATACCCTAATAGTGTGACCCAGTGAGAAGGGAAAAAAAAACCCAGTTAACTCATACTCTTGTCAATACAGAGAGAAGTTTGTAAGGACTGGATATGAACAGCTCTAACTCAAACATACATTAGCGATATCTTTTCTCATGTCAACAGCCGGTGAATTCTTCTCACTGATGTCATCTAGGGTCAAAAACTGGAAGGAGAAATAAAAGTTAAATTTGAAGAACAAAAGTCATTTGAAGATGTCAGTCAGTTGACTAAAGAGGGAGTAAAAAAAAATCTAAACTATTACATTTGATGCTGCATTAAAGTACTATTAAATCCACGGGCAGTTGTGTCAGCATGGCTGTGAAATTTGAGTGAAGTACCAAGGATTTATTGCTAATATATATTTTCCTTTTGTGAAGGAATTCGATATGTTGTAAAATAGAAAGTATATATTAATTGTAATTTTTTTAAACAAATCAATTTTCATCAATCACAGCTTGTTATACTTCCCAATAGTCAAAAAACCTGCCTTTATTTACTCTTCTTTCTTGTAACTGAATTTGGACCTGTGTCTTCCAAGCCAAAGTAATCCTTTATTTCATCCTTACCTGCATTTTGTCTTTGTTTGCAAATGTGACATCTGTGTCTGTACCATCTTGTCCAACAGAAATTGGCTGCTTGTCGCGTCTGTGTGGGGAGAAAAACCAAACCATGTTATGACTTATATTACCACAAAATCAGATGTTAAAAAAACCGACCCACTCATATACTCTCATAGATACCAGTCACTGCTCTCATGCTTATATAAAGATGAATATATAAAGAACAATTATTTTAAATTACTTTTTGTTTGAGATTAGGTCCAGAGCCTGATACACCAAAGAATAAAGGTATTCCACCTAAAAGAAAACAAACAAACAAAAAAAGATCTTCAGTATCTATTCTCGCCCACAAGGATAACGGCAGGTTTGATATTTACTCTCAGGTGACCATGACAAGGATGAACACAAAAATCAGTCAAAACATTCACATTTCATTTTGCATCCCTGAACAATCCAATTGTTTTTACTACTTAAATAACATACTATCATGCATAATTGCAGTTTTACTAGATATTTTTGTTGTTTTGTGTAGCTATAACACACACTCTGGAAACTGTATATGGGATTAAATTAAGAACAGCACCTGTGATATTATGATTATGGAAGTTAAAATGCGACCTCTTCGAAACATATTACACACCTTCTTACTGTAAATACAAGCAGATCCCTGAATCAGCAGTGCCGCCTCGGCAAAGTTCATGGTGGTTTTCCCTTCATCAAATGAAATACAAATCTGATCCAACTGTGAAATAAAACGAGAGACCGTGACATGTCCATTAAATAATTGCTTTTTATGAGCATTGAGAACATAACTAAACAAGACAAATGGTATTTACACAGATATCACAGACACTTTCTAACATGTTTTTTGCCTAAACTTTAAACTAGGAGAAAATAAACTAAACAGGATATTAATATTAGTTTATACTATTTTATCTGAGAAATGTGATTAAAATACTCTATTAATGTACTGTGGGTACATTCAGATCTGGAGGCTTAGATTAACTGTAATGTGTTAAGTTTGATAGTTGTCATATTAGTAGAACTGCACCACATACAAGGAGCTAGTACATGTTAATTAAACTGGCAAAACGATCACCTCGTCAAGGTACTCCCCCAGCTGGGACGCCACGTCCACCTCCCAGTTCTTAGTGAGGTCTCTGATGGGCTGTAGCAGGTGGGCGAATCGAGTTTCTGCTGTGTCCATCATTTCTTACGTTACCTATTCAAAACTCAGTGAGAGCAGGAAAAGATAACGTTGAACAGTTAATATGCAATTTCTGCCTGTCATACTCGGTTCCAACTTCACTTTGTTACATTTATATTTCTAAATGTAGACGCGGTTTCGGCATCTTAGAATTATAATTTGATTCGTATATTTCTTGTTCTACTTTAAAGGTTTAATTGCCCTCACTGTAAACTGTCTGCTACTTTAAACTGGTAAACTGGTAAATGAAACTCTGCGGTCCCTTTTACAAAGCCCAGTAGCTACTACATCCTACACAAATACCTTTACCAGTAATAGCAAGCATAAATATTATGAAAATATTACAATAACATTTATGAACACACTAACGGACAGCATTCGGTAGCTTACAAAAACCGAAAATCAACGGAAACTACATCCAATAAAGTTCAGAGGCCTCCCCTTTTAAAATATAAACGTTAGGTATAACCTCTGTATTACTTACAACTTAATAATTAAAAATACATCCAACTATGTCCTAAATGATTTGGGTATTTGCATTTTAGGGAAATATTTTTCAAGACCTGAGTCCCGGCTGTCTTTGTTTTTTCCCGCGTGCGTTACGTAATACGTACGTCTGACGTTTGTTGCCAGGGACAACCGCGCTTTCCGTTCGCTTCCGTGTTTTTCGCATACGCAGAATTTCCATCAGCGTGCTGTAGGGGGCACCGCTCCCAGTTTCTATCTTTTCCGAATCGCTTGTCCAACTGAAAGCATGCTGAACTATAACCGGTCTTTCCAAGGTTTTGCGGTCCTGTGATCGCAGCAAATTAACACGTAAGGACGCAATATTTGCAAGACCTTGCAAGTTTACCGCAGCTTTTCCGCAATAAAGGGCCAAATCAACAGGGCTAGGGGGCAGATCATGTAAAACTGAGGCATTTAGCCATTGACCATTAAATATCACTAGTATAAAATATTTAAATAATCATCCCATCCTGGGTTGTTCCCTGCCTTGTGCCTCTAGCCTATGGAATAGGCTCTGGACCCCCGTGACCCCGAACAGAACAAGCAGGAACAGAAAATGGATAGATGGGTATATGATCATATAAATATCTTTCAACTTTTTTTTTCCTCTTTCTCACACGCATACATTCTATAGGGGAACTATCATTGTCTGGTATGGGAACTGCAAGGTTTCAGACTGCAACACACTGCAGCAGTTAGTGAGGGCAGCTGAGATAGTCAGTGGGGTGCGTCTGTCTCCCCTGAGAGACATTTACCACAACTGCCGCTTTCGCAGAGCCAGTAACATAGTGGAAGGCCAATTCCACCCACTGCATGGACTTGCGTCTCTTTTGGCGTCTGATAAACTGTATCGAAGCATGCATGCTGGTTCTGCCAGACTGTGTAACAGCTTCATACCACAAGCCATTAGAAATCTTCATGCACATTCATGTTAAAATCTCAGCCTAGCCAGTTGCCACTCTATAGTACACTACATAACTGTATATTTCACAATAGATGTATTATAATCTCAATGGCACTTTACCTACTATCTATTACTACTATTACTATTACAACATACAGTTATGTTCTGTCAATGAATACTCTATACTTACTCAAAGGCTGCCAAATCACTCAATGTATAATATGAATGGTCACATATCATCTCATTTACAGTGTATAAAGTCAGAGGTGTTAGGACCAATGTTGCTATATTTTCCTTGTGTGAAGTGATTGATACCCAGCATACTGCTAGGTAGTTCCCTGACACTTATATTATGCTTGTTTATATTTAATTATGTATACAGAAAGTGCCTCAATATCCCATGGCCCTACATTGTATATTGCTGCACTGTTTAGTGTCTTTGTCCTTGTTGCAAATTGTATTTTGTTATATGTTGATGTATGTTGCATTGCAGTTTATGGAGAAATGTCATCTCTTCTCACTGTGTACGTCTACATAGCTGTTGATGACAATAAAATATGCTTGGATCCTGGCTCAGCGGACTGCAGCATAATTCTTAAAAAAGCCATATAACACTGCTTCTGCGGTCAGCAATGAAACAAGACATCCTGGATCCCATTCTATACAGCACAAGGAACAATTAGGGGGAACAGAGAACATGGCAGGGGTATACTCTGGAATCACAAACTGTGGGCAATTTAGAGGTCCCAGTTAGACTAAATGCGATACCTAAACGAAACCAACGTTTACTCATAACTAAAAACTAGTAGGTATGCAACGGTGAAGTCCGATTTCAAAGGAAAATCTATGTTATTAGAAAGCCCTAAGTGTTTTTTAATTAAAAGAGTAACAAAAATTTACCACAAAATAGGTTTCGGTATGCCGTATAAGAGTGTACCGTTACAAATAAACCATAGGTTTTTAACTGTGATCGCCTCGTTGAGTAAAAACGACAAATCCCACAATGCAACACTAACGTCAGTATAGCGTAAACTAGGAATTGCTTTAAAAGAGGTTTCTGTCATATGTCAGCACACTGAGGACCATGGCTGCTGTCGCGGATCCATCTTCTTTCTCGTCCTTTTTGAAGTGCATTACCAAGCACTTGAACCTGAAATACAGTGTCGATTTTGACAGTCAGGTTTTAAAAGGGAAGGTTGCTCTCACCATTGAAGCTCTGGAAGATAAATTTTCCACCCTGGTACAGTACTCAAGGCTAATCAATTGTGTCTCCGTAATGTTGTTTAGTATTGACTTATCGAATACGGTATTTATTCCTATATATGCAGTATATTCACTTTCACATATTAGCGGTCATGAGCTACATTTTTTATGAAAGACTATGAATTACATTTAATGCAATATGTTGTACCGATTAGCTGGCTACCACGTTCAGTGAATCAAAACAGAACCTTACCGACTTTACTTTAGGATTTCATTAAGTGAAATGTGCCAGTTTTCCTTATTCTTTGTGTCAAGTTGTTTTAAAAAGAAATGTAAAATTATATGCAATATACATTTAAGTATAACTTTTCACGAATTTTGAAAATCATTGCTATTCTGCGCTTAGAAGACTCCGCGTACGTATTATTGAAATTTGGAGGTTTAATACCAACGGCTTTATCTTAGTTTTCGTCTTCTTTGAAGTTCATAACCAATTAAGGACTTGAACCTGAAAAACAGCGCCGATTTATATTTGGTGAAAGTTTTAAAAATAAGTCCCCACAATATGTACATAATTCTTAAACAGCCGTATAATGCTGCTTTTGCTTTCACAAGTGAAGCAAGACACATTAGTTTTATTTGTTCTAAATAGTGCGGTTTTTCAAATTGTTTTGGGGAAGTAAAGTTGACCGCTGTTAACTGGTAGACTGCTCTCCACAATCGCTCCTTTGGCCGAAATATTGAAATGCAGTAAAGACATGCAAGTACTGTATTAGTTTATCGGTGGTTTTATGAAGCATGCGTGCCTACAGTCTTATCGCGTCCCTTTTAATGATCGTTCTGATTATGGGCACTGAAGCAGAGCGATTTGGACAGTTTAAAGGTTGTAAGATCTGATGACTGGTGAAAAGATACTGCCTCTATGAGACAGACCATAAAGTGCTAGAAAGGGGAACATAGATGGCGCTAATTTAAATAAAATCCTTTCTTAGACTTGGAATATTTCTAGATTAGCTATTGATCATAGTTTCCCAAAGGTACAGTCAATATTTGCTGTACTGATCACACCTGGATTTCCTCTTCCTTGCATAGTATTCATGCGATAAGTGAAATCTGGAAGAAAGGTCTATTGCTCTGCAGAAAGGTTTCTACTGGTCTGTTTAGCTATATAGTCATCGTATTTCTTTTTAGCTATAGTAGAATTAAATGATGAAAATGCTAGTCAGTCACTGGAAAGTCAAACTGTGTTTCATGGTTTTCCACTCACGATTGCTACATGTTATATTCCAACAGCCATGAAATGAAGGGAACTACAGTTTTTTGTTTTTTTTTTGTTTTTTAAAAAGCCAAAAAGTGTAAGAAATGATGACGCAAATAAGATTGTTCTCCTCTATGCGGCATACGTCAGTGGTGTGCTGCTAAAATGGTGGATGGCAGATGAAACAGTCGGGTGCTTTGCTCAACAGCAGGCATATAGCCAGGTAGTTAAAGCATAGGTTTGTTACCCCTGAGTTGCTCCTGGCCCCATCTTCTGACTGGCAACCTATCGGTAAGGTTGCTGAACCCCTGCCACCCAACCCACAAAATTTATGGTTAGGCTATAGGCCAGCTCAACAGGCTTCATAATGATATTGTTGCATGCCTTAGGAGGGTGGATAGGACAAGTTCATGCAAAATTCTGTTATACAATTGTTACTATTAGGTGCCATCAAGCTGATGTCGATTGCTGGCAAACATTTAAATGGCATACCTCCAGAGTGCCGTTTTTGGGTCTTTATGCTTCCAATGGAGAAATTATGCACGTGTTTGGATTAATGAAATCATTTCAGGGTGTAATCTGGGTCATAGGGCTACATTAAAAAATAGGAAGTGAAAACTTTTCTGCTTAGAACCTTTTTTTCCCCGCAACAGATTCTTGATACAAAGGACCTGAAGATTTTTAAAGTGACAGCCAATGGACAGGAAGCTCAGTTTACTGTTGGTGCATCACACAGCTTTAAGGGAGCTCCTCTGGAAATCACACTGCCCTTTGACCTCTCCCGGTAAGGGTTCTGTGGGTTGCAATTGGTCACTGCACACTGCCCTTTGACCTCTCCCGGTAAGGGTTCTGTGGGTTGCAATTGGTGACCATTAAGAAACAATCAACAACATCAAACAGATTCTTTTCAAGATGCCACTGACATTCACCAGTCTATAAAAATTATATTGTATTACCTCAAGACCTGGTAATGAAATGTATTAATATGAAATAAAAATAAACCAGGCCTTTATTAGGCCTTTATCTCAATGCATTTAAGCTGATTACATTCTCAGGCGTACTTGTAAAATGCGTGAAGGTACACCTTTTCCTGGAATTAGTTGAGGTAAGGCTTTGGGTGTTATTCCCACAGGGGTCAACATGGGATTGTGGAGGTGACCTTCGAAACATCCCCCAAAGCCTCAGCCCTTCAATGGCTCACTCCTGAACAGACTGCTGGGAAGAAGCATCCCTACCTCTTCAGCCAGTGCCAGGTAAATATCTCCCATTCAGTCAGGCGTGGAATTCCTGCCATCGTGCTTGGTTTTTTTCTCAGAATTGCACAGAAGTTGCTAGGCATGTTTCTTGGAAACATTTTCAGTTCTTTTGAGGGAAGAAAAGTTTCTGCTGGTAATAGTAGGACTGCCTAAAGCGTGAAAGTTTTTTTTGAAGTTTTATGTGTTCTATATGTTTTAAATGTTTATTTATAGGGGGAAGTAGACATATGATGTAGAGTGATGCAAGAGTCGGTTGTGTTCTTTACTCCCGCTTTGCTGACACCTGAAATTATAATTCCAGTTTTTAAATCTGCTCTTTGCTTCTACTGATTGTACTGGTCAGCCCTAATAAATCACTTAGAGGGTGAAGGCACCCCTGGTATTATCTGCACCTTTAATCGTAGCAACCTGAATTGGGCATTTGCTGGATTAACCCTGCAAACTTTTATTGTGTAATACCTATCAGATAGGCATGAGATGAAGAATTAGTCCAAAGGGCACCTATCTTTACTGGAACATGTCTCTGGCATTTATCATTTATGTCATGGTTCTTTGATTTTTCCCTGCTGGCTTTTTTTTTATTTACTTGCCATTGTATTTATCTTGCTCCATTTCGTATTGATGTTATTTTGTTCATTTTTGGGTGGGGCTCGGAATGGTGCGCCTTAGGCCATTCACTGTAGGAGCATGGTGCCCTGCCAAGACACCCCATCGGTGAAGCACACCTACTATGCCCAGGTGAGCTCACCTGTTGCCTCCGTAACACCTGTAATATCTGCATAAGCCCCCCAGTCCGTCTGCCTGGTGGTTGGTTTCCGAATGACTTTAACGTAATGCGTCAATTCAACAACCTTAATGCAGCTGCGTAAACCGTCCTTGGTGGTAGCTAAGTATAAAATTTTCACCTCTTGCCATCGCTGCAGTTTTCATATCTAGAAACCCTTTGAACTTGGCAGCAAGGCACCACGATACAGAAGGGGATGGGGGAAAGTTGATATAAAGGATGGGGGAGGGGCTGAAAGGTGTAGAACGTAGTAGGTGAGGATGCAGAATATGATTAACTAAACAGGGATCCTGTACATGCAATTTGTTTGTAGCATGAATAGCCTTCTAATTGGGTTAGTGGACTTGTGACTGATATACTGAGGCCAATCAGTAAGCTTGTCTTAGCCAGGCTTAAAGTGGACCAATCGGTAGATGGAACAGTAGTGAAAAAGGAGCCAGTGAGTGTAGCAGCAGAAACTGATAAAGGTGCGCTTGATTCTTGCATACACCTGTGGTGCAGCTCAGACACATCATCAGTGATGTATGTATCCTGTGATGCTTTTATGCTTCACCGTCATATATTATAGGCCTGCCCAGCACATACTGATACTGTACCTCTACCAATTCTTTCATCTGACCTGACAAACAAATGATGGGTGTGTGTGTGTACAGGTGTCTGTTCCCAGGGACCTGGTGGCTCTTATGAGTGCGGTGCCTGACGGGCAAGAAGTGGATCCCCAAGACAGCAGCCGAACCATCTACCGTTTCAGGCAGACGGTCAGTTCGTGTCTCCTTTTCTTCTTTCTTCTAGTCATCTGCTTGGAGAAAATGACGGTAACAAGAATCTAGTTTGAGTTTTTTTTTTTTTTTTTTTTTTGGGCAGAGTTTTGTTTTCAGTAATTGTGCCTCTTAGCATGCCAGGTGAGACCATTAAAAAAAAATACAACATTGATGTTTTATTTGCATGACATAATATTTTGTGGCAACAGTAATAGGCAAACAAAACATCTTCTGTCTCCACAGCCACCTCCAGCAACCTACATCTATATGTATCTATGAAGACTGTTGAGATTGAATATTAGGGCTGGGTATTGCCAACTAGCCCACGTTACAATACTCATTACGATGCCAGTATAACGTTTGAATACACCACGATGCATCTCAGTATTGCCATTGTATCCGGATGGTTAACACTCCAATATTGAAATAACAGAACTACTTAAATTTTAAACAAGCAAAATTTAAGGCATTAAGAGCCTTTAACTTCCAAGGATGAGTTGTTCCACACTTCAGCTGCCAGTTGCATAAACTATGCATTTCTTTTCGCAAACAAAGTGCATATTTGTTTTAAAACAAAAAAAAGACTAGCATTTCAGCAGTAGACACTTCACTGCATTTTTACTTTGCAGTGCACTTAACATATAGGCTACATAAACAGCATATTTTTAATCAGAAAATATTGAAAAGTGAAATAAAACATTCAGTTCTAGTGCCTGTGTAAAACAGTACTGCAGTAAATTCATAAAGTGATGCAAAAGTTCAATATATTGATGAAAAATTGTGACAGACTGAATTGTGATAAATTGATTAATTCCGATATTGATGCAGCTTTACTGAAGGCTGTGAGTGCAGCAAGGTGTGTTTTCCAGCTGAGTAGTAATTCTTTTTTTTTCTTTCCCCTTCTTCCCCCATCCTCCTAAAATCTGCAGGTCTCCATGCCATCATATCTGATTGCTATTGTGGTGGGGTCACTGGAGAGCAGGTACATACCTCAACTTCATTCTGCCTTGGTGACTATTAGCCATGTACTAAGAATTTCTGTCTGAAAATTTGACCTTCCGAGTTTGTAATGTAAACAAAAGTTTTTTTAGTATTGCTCTTGAAAGGCAATATGTCTGACAGACAGATCGGACCAAGGTCTTCAGTGTGGTCTGAGAAGGAAATGGTGGATCTCGCCGCATTTGAGTTCACAGAGGTAAATGTTATAGGACACTACCTTAAATTTGACTTGGTGTTCTTGGGGAAGTTCAAGAGCCGTGTATATTCTATAGGTTTGCAGAAGAACTTGGAGGTTTAAAATAACTTCTACTTTACTGTAGACTGTAAAATATGAAAACTTTCAGTGGACTCTTATAGAAATTACTGATTATGTAAAATGAAGCACGGCTTTATTCTATTACTTTGAAAATTTCATTCAATGGAGTGATACAAAATAAAAATATTTACTGATCGATTTTTGCAGATGATTTAAAATGTCTGTGACCTGTTTTACTATATACAGTAGTGAGAAAGTTTGAACCCTTTAGAACTTTAAATCCCTGCATAATTTTGAACTAGAATGCAATGTGATTTAAGATTAAGATTAAGATGTTAGTGAGTCAATTTCCATTAAAATTATTTAAAATATCTATTGTAATGTACAGTTCACTTTTTAAATTAAATATACTGCTTCAACGTTTACTCTCCTAATGTGGGAGTTTTTTTACATGATATACATTTTATTACAAGGAATATATACTTTTGGTGATCAGTCTACGCTTGACAATATTGGATTTGAAGCAATGAACCAAATCCTGAATAGCTTCAGTAAAAATATGCAGCTTCATTTGCATAAATGTGCAAAATGTCCATTAAAATTCCTTGTACATCTCAGACAGAGACCATGCTCAAGACTGCTGAGAATCTGGCTGGCCCGTATGTTTGGGGACAGTACAACATCCTGGTTCTCCCCCCCTCCTTCCCTTATGGAGGCATGGAGAACCCCTGTCTGACCTTCGTCACACCCACTCTACTGGTGAGCACTCACATGGCACCACGTCTAACCAGGTTCCCCAGATGTGTGGTCCTATCAGTCAAAGACCTGATGCCTTTCTCGGCAGGGACACTGGTTTAAACTGCTCTCTTGTTTTTCAGGCAGGTGACAAGTCCCTGTCTAATGTAAGTGACTTACATTAAGCAGTCTGTATACAGAAAAACATGTAGCCGTCTTTGATATTTAGACCTTTTTCCCCTCAGGTAATTGCTCATGAAATCTCTCATAGCTGGACTGGAAACTTGGTTACCAACAGGACTTGGGAGCACTTCTGGTATGTTGCAACGGACACTACCTGACCTAAGTGTTGGTGTGCTTTTCAGAAGTTATGAAAGTTCTCTCTTAAATCACATTAGTCCAAAATCAAATTACATGGTGATTATTTTGTAAATCTCATTAATATGCTTGGAAACAACTTTTATAATTCATTAATCATTCAAAATGATTATTTGTGGGACAAAAAAGTGACGGCATAGAAAATGTGCAATATCCAATACACTGGAGTAAGTTAATAGAAATTTTGATAATACTTCACTTAAAGCTGTCGTCTGTAATGCACTATGGATACCTTCATAATGGATTATAATGGTAGGTATAAAAATTGATGATTTGTTTGCTTTGTACTGCATTATGAAGATATGTATGTATGAAGGAAGTACATCATAGATGAGATTATGAATGCATTCATAATGCATAATAAACATGGCTATAATGTGTCATGCCTTTTGTAATAAATATTTATAGCCATGATTACAATGCTTTATGAATGCATTGTAATGTGTTCTGAATGTGTTCATCGATTCTTATAGACATGGTATTCATGGAAAGTGTTACAGAAATTTCCTGACATTCAATAGCTCGTCACTTGAAACTTTTGTCATAAAGCAAAATGCATTTAACTGGAAATATCAAAAGTGGACTACAAATGTTATGAATTGAGGTCGTAGTAATTAGGAATTGTTTTCGTGTAAACTGCTGGTAAGCTGACACACTTTTCTCAGGCTGAATGAGGGCCACACCGTATACCTGGAGAGAATGATTGCCAGGCATCTTCACAACGAGCAGTTCCGCCAGTTCATGGCCATGGGAGGCTGGAAGGACTTGAAAGAAGCAGTAAGATTAGCAGTAGTTTTTGGATAGATTAGGAAGTGAATTCGTTTAACTTGGCTGCTGCATAATAGACACTTAAATCTCAATCTGACAAATTACTACTACAGATGGCTGTTTTGCTAGTGAATGTCTACCATCTAATGGGTTCTTCTGTCTCACAGGTAAACACCTTTGGGGCTAAAAGCCCATTCACAAACCTGGTCGTCAGCATGGAAGATGTTGACCCTGATGATGCTTTTTCCTCAGTTCCATATGAAAAGGGTTTTGCTCTGCTCTACCACTTGGAAGAATTAATGGGCGGCCCAGGTGATCTCCTGTATACATCTTCACACATTCTGACTGTACTTCACATGTAGATAGAACGTGCAAAAGTTATTATTGATGAGGGTGATATGGCTATGATATGGTGAATAATGGCTTCCATGAATACACTACAGTATTGGATTAACAAACAATGGGCGCTTAGAATTTCATTGCTTTTCTCTATTAAATAACATTCCTGGGTCTTTGTTTGCAGAGGTTTTCATGGGGTTTGTTAAATCCTACATCCAGCTGTTTGCTTACAGCAGTGTTACCACTGAAGACTGGAAGAACTACCTGTATGTCTACTTTAAGGACAAGGTACTTGAGAATGGTGCATGCAAGTGTATGGCAAAGGTAGCCCAAAGAATATAACAAAAACAAAATCATTTATGACTTAAACATCTAATAAATTTCTAGAATACCCTAGAGATTTTCATTTTTGTAGTCATTAAGCGTTGTCCTCCTCAGGTGGATGTTTTGAATAAAGTGGACTGGAACGGCTGGTTCCACACTCCAGGAATGCCCCCAGTTAAACCAGAGTAAGTCGGCATAGAGCAGGGGTATTGAATTGGCAGACCAGAGTGCAGTGCACAGGGAGTGCTGGTGGCCTTGTAAACAAAGAACTTCATTTAAAAACCCATGTATCGTCTTTTACTTGAGTAACAGGGTTTTGAGTTGAGTTAAACTTGGTGTGTTTTATACTGTACGGTATACAAAGACAAAGGGGCTGGTGGTAGAGAGTTAGTGCTCTATACCCATGTCTGAAAGATCATTGGTTGAAATCCGGTAGATCATAGAACATTTGTAATACCCCTTAAGCAAAGCCCTTAATTTCAATGTAACTGTAGTATCTGTTTGTGCCTGCATACTTGCTGTGTTGTGGGATTGTTGTGTAGATCTACTTCATTTACAGCAGCTCTGTCCCCACACAGGTATGACGGCACCCTGGCAGATGCCTGCATTGCTCTTTGCCAGCGATGGACCAAGGTGCAGTGTCTCCCTCACAACCCCCAGCTGTGCCTGTTTTTTGTTTTATTTTTATGTCTGTTTGCTTGTTTTAAATTGGTTAGAATCTGAAGTGATCTTTAACAGAGACTCTATTTCAGACTCTCATGGTTTAGTCACCCTTTTCAGGAATCATTCTCCTTCACCAGAACATTTTTTTGTATTAAAAAAAGCCAAATAACAAGTGGAAAACATACATGGACCTCTTAAACCCACTATGCATAAACTGTTTTATACACTGGCCTGTATTGGTTGAAGTGGGCTATTTCAATTTCTTTCCCTCCCTTTTTGCATTTCTTGCTATAAATGTATTAGCTGGCTGATAACTACTTGCCGCTCCTTGTCCCCAGGTGAAAGAGGAAGATCTGGCCAGCTTCGGCCCAGGGGATATACAAGGATTTTCCTCTCACCAGATAATTGAATTCCTGTCCTTATTGCTGCAGGAGGTATGCTGATGGACCTTTGATTGTGGGTTTCAGTAGAGATGGTGGTCTCGGTTCCTTAGAATTTGTTCTGATTTTTATTTCAATTTCATCTCCATGTAGGAGCCTATTCCATTGTCCCATGTGAAAAGGATGCAGGAGGTTTACAACCTGAATAGCAAAAACAATTGCGAAATACGAGTCCGGTATGTTGGTATTATGCCTTTAGAGTGTTGTATAATGTCACAATATGTTATGGTTGCAGAAGTCTTATGCTGGGAATGTTTCTACGTGCATTTTCTGCCTTTTCTAGATGGCTTCGTGTGTGCTTAAGAGCCAAGTGGGAGGAGGCAGTTCCTCTTGGTCTGAAGATGGCCACAGAGCAAGGACGCCAGAAGTTCACCCGGCCTCTCTATAGGTAACGACCAGTCTCTGCTCCCCAGCCCCCACAGCAACTACACCAACAGTAACTGTTTGGCTCGCTGATTTGTTTGCTGATAAATCTGCCTCAGGACATTTACAAATCTGCGATGTCATAAGGCTTCCTTCCAGTACTTCCTCGTTAGTATAGTGGTTAGTATCCCCACCTGTCGTGGGAGACCAGGGTTCGATTCCCACACGGCGAGAGGTTTGTTACTTCAAGTGTGTAGTCCCAGATAACAAGACTGTTAAACAGTTTCTACTCGCAAGCAATTGGGCTTGTGAACGACCTTGCACTATAAACAACACCAACCACTTCTGCCCCTGAAAATGCACAGAGACATCTTACTAGTTTGTTACGTATTTATGTTAATATAATTTCTTATTCTATTTTCTGTGGTGAAAGGAGAACGTACAAAGTCAGAATTTCATTGTATAGCAAAACTGCTTGTTTTCTGTGCATCTTACTTGATCAATAGGTGTGTCTGAATGTGTCCGTTCTCCCGCCTGCTCTGTGCCTCATTCTCTGTTCTGTGTTTTTCAGGGAGTTGTATGGCTTTGAGAAATTCCGGGCGGAGGTGGTGGAGACGTTCCTCAAAAACCGGCCTTCCATGCATCAGGTCACAGCTGCTCTGGTAGCCAAGGACCTAAAGTTGGAACAAGCCGAGACCCCCAGCCTGTAGCCTGCTACTATATGTATGGATCAGTCCAGCGTAATCTGTATAATCTAGCATCACTGCCGCATGGTGTTAAACAAATGGTATTAAAAAGCCATAGTGAAACAACCTGATTGTATTATCCCTGCCAGGGTTGGTTTTACAGTGTCTCAGGGAAAATATTACTACAATTTACAAAACTTGTATTGTTACGGTGATAATTTTTTTTTAAATCGCCTATCGGCATTCAAATCTACGTAATAAAATGTCTTCCCATAATCAGATATGGACATTGTAAATGTCACTAATGAATGAACATTGTGCAGACTGGATGTGCAGCAATTCTTACTCCTGATTATATGGATATTGACTTTTGGACACCAGTCAAGTCCTACATAAAGTTATTAAACTGCTCTGAAACAATTTTAAGTAGATAGTGTGATTTTTTATGAGAACAAAGGTACCTGTGCATTTGATTTGTATGATCTAACCTCCATTCATAAACTTTGTATGAAACTTTGAATTTTCATCTACAATTCATCTGTGACTGTCACCAGGAAGGAAGATGATGATGATGACATTGATGATATACAGTTCATGGGAGCATCTTCTCCTATAAATTATCTCTTGGACTGAAACTTTTATTAACTTTGTCACAGTTAATGCAAATTTGAAATGTCTCTGTTACAAAATGTGAGTAGTGTTTGACAGTTCATTCACTTTGATTAGATGTCTGTTTATTTGCTGTAATGATAGAATCTTCAACCTCATGGAATTCTTAAAATGAATGACCAAAAATGTATTGGATATCAAAAGAGTAACCTGGCTATTACACCTACATGAACTTTTATGACATCCCATTCTAATTCAATAGGCTTCAATATGGAGTTGCACCTCCCTCCCTCGGATCGCAATCTCGGTTCTAGTTCATCCCAAAGGTGTTTGATGGGACTGAGGTCAGGGCTCTGTTTGGGCCAGCCGAATTCTTCCACACCAAACTCACCCAACCAACTATGTCTTTATGAACCAAAATATCTTAATATGTACATCAAGACATTTTGGACAATTCTATGCTTCCAACCTTGTGGGATCAGTTGGGGTAAAACCCTTTTCTTTTTCAAACTTCCCAGGAACGTTGTACAGGTCAGAACTTCTCAAACTGAGGTGTAGGATGGTTCTCGGAAAAGTCAAAAATAAAGTTTATAAACCCAGGACGCTGATACAGTAGCTAACTTCTGTGTGGACAGAATTGCTTCGTGTAGACCGTAGCATCTCTTATCCTCATTTTTCTGCAAAACCACAAAAGCAATATTCAGGAAGTAATGACAGAGAGACAAACTAACAATCTAAGTAATTAGTTCAATTAAGCTAAATAAACGTTGTTATACACATTCTTAATCATTAACATTTATATCTGTTGGTATAGCATCTCACCTACAGCGTGGTGAATGTCCCTTTGTGAAATAGCTTGAAATTTCAGATTTTTCACCCATAATTTTTAAATCTAGGAGTGTGCGTACTGTTATACCAATAAACGTGAGTACCTGCTTGTTGTGTGGAGAGAACCAGCTTAATATCATCTCTGGAAATCAGAAAGCTGACCAGAGTGAAGGATGCACGGGTAAGACCTGTGACAGGAACATTACAATTTTCATTCATCATTAAGATCTTATGGTCATAATTAGGTGTTGACCATAAATTCCATGAACTTGCTTTTTAAAATACATGTTTATATTTCTAGTGGGTGAGCTATGTGGGGCCGGATCCCAATCCTGCATCACTGCCATGCCCCTGTGCCCGGTCTCTCTCAAATGAATTCTAGCTGTAGCTCATTTAAGTTAATTACCAGACATATTTAACCGGTCCAGCTGGTTTCATTGGTGCAGGATATTGATGTGATTGTGCCAGTTCATTTTTCTTCTGCCCCCCACCCTCCTGATTGTGCCAGTTTCAGTGTTCATTTCCCCTGATTTTTCCTGCTTCCTTGCATCTTTGCACTGGATGGATCTTCTGGCGCTTTTGGATCTTCTGGTAATCTTCAGCTTTGCGGTCTGGTTCTTTTGGATCCCCGATTCCAGTGAGGTTCTGTTACAAGCAACTGACATTCCACCCAGGGTGTACTGGTGTGGTCCCCTCCTTCTGACCCTGATAAGTGGCAGCAGGGTTGTGTACCATTCAGAATTGAATTGAGAATGGCCCAGAGATTCCAAATCAATTCATGAATTTGAATTCAATTTGAACTGTGGTTGAAACAGGACGCAGAATTGAATTCCAATTTGAATTTAAGGGAGTAAAAGTAAAATGGAATTGAATACAAAAAAATTCTTATACAGTACCTGTGAATATTTTGGGCCGACCTACAGAAAATCATTTGTTTTTCAACAAGATAACAACCCTAATCATACCTCAAGGTTATGTAGTGTTACCTAGTGAACTTGGAAAGATGTGTACTGCAACAGATGACCTGACCCCCGACATAAGCCCTATAGAGCTGGTTTGGGATGAGTGATGAGTGAACGTAGCCAACTTGCGGAAACGGTATGGTAGTGCAGTGGTGACCTACTACCATCTAAGTAAATTAAATGACATACTAAATGACTGATTGCATTGAATAAAATAAAAAAAATTCTTCCTCTGATAACACAGGACAACAAAATTAAAAAAAAAGATTCTGCTACTCAGCAAAATGTATGTGTCTTAGACTAAATCGAGTGCGCTGATTCCAAATCTGAAGTCAGATTTATTGTTGCACGTCAGGATTTAAAGTTAAGTCAACTCGTTTAAAAATTAATCCGTCCATTACGCAAACTAAAACTTGGTACATCATCAACATCCCATTGATGCATTCAAAGTAACAAAACTGCTAAAGATTCA
>JAODLD010000001.1:28496735-28511362 GCA_026781065.1 Mormyrops boulengeri
TCAGACCTATTGATGTCAGCAGTCAAACAATAGATTCCTATGATCTTTACGCATATAAGTTATTATGCATGAATTTCGGTATAACTTAAGACACAGATGTGCTAGGCTAATTCTAAGCTCAGATTTGGAATCAGCACATTCAATTTAATATACAACAGCTCTTTTTACTCTGGTAGCAAAATCCTTGTTTTCCAGTGTAATAATTCCAATTCAACATCCTGTGGGGTATGGCCAGTTCAATTCAAATTCCAATTCATGAATGGAATGGGACACAATTAATTAATTCTGAATTCTGCACAACCTGACACACAGGAATTTTTTTGTCACTGGTTTTCTAGCCATTTTTGTACTCAAAATTTTAAGTTGACATTTTAGTGACACTTTGCAGCCTTTGACAAACTTTAAATGGACCACAGAGAGGAAACAAGAAGTTTTTTATGTTAACCATTGTATTTTCCTAAAGTACAGAAAAAAATGATAAATTTTCCAAAATAATTTGAACAGAGACATGGACACGACATGCATTTCAAGTTATTTGTGTAATTATAAAAAGCAGCTCTTAGCACTTGCTCCACAAAAAAACTCCTTCAGAAACATCATTTCTTGTGGTTTGTATTCAGACTCTATATGGACTTCACAAGAAAATTATAATATATAGAAAAGAAAACTAAAATATAAAAAGTGACTGACAATACTGCCTGGGTGTTCTCTGCCTCCCATGTGTCATAGCGTGTTTTAGCGGTTCATACAGTGAGGGTACAGCAGTTCATACAGTGAGGGTACAGCAGTTCATACAGTGAGGGTACAGCAGTTCATACAGTGAGGGTACAGCTTAGCTCTCACAATTGACACACAGTTACTATACATTGGCTCAGCGTGAGAGAGACACGTTGAATGTATGCTGCCTGTTCTGTCTGCAGGGGCTGGGATGGGGCAATAGGAGGTCACGCCTCTGTATCACTGACCTTTCATGGTGTAGTGCAAGTGGTTCTCAATCCTGTTCCTGGTGCCCTCCCCGCCAGAATGTTTTCATTCCAACCCTGCCTTATTCAGGTCCAGATGGTCCTTAATAGGCTAATAATGAATGTGATGGGTCGGAATGAAAACATTTTTGCAGGGGGTATGCCAGGAACAAGATTGAGGTCCACTGGTGTAGTGAATAAGTCCTCCCTTATTCAGGTTTGAAGAAGTCTTAAATATACAAATTCTGTCCAGGAAAACTTCATCATAATAATGTTAACTACATTCTTGAAAACGGCTGGTTTGTATAATACAGATGAAGAAAGGTCATGTTAAAAGCGCGTAACCAGACCTTTGAGAAGGAATGTGTCCTTATCTTACTGCTTCACCGTGGACCGGTTTTAAGTGTGCTCTTAAGTACTGTGCTTATGTCATAGTGATTAAACCTTCTGCCTGCCACAATTAATGCGTCTTGACAAACAGATGATTGGTTTTGCCTAGAGATGCCCGGCAAAGGAATGGTGTCACCATTTGTAGTGACATGCGGCATTTCACTTGAGGTGCTGCTGTGCCTTTGGTGGTGGAGAGCTGACACCCAAAGGCACGTAGAGTTCCCTATTTTTTGCCGGAAGCTGTGACCCGTGTGAAGGTTCGCGTGCTGGAATATATACAAAAGCCCATCTGAGAATGCTGTATGGGAACCCAAGCTGAAGCCAAGCGGGAAGGGACCTGAGCACAATCTGAGCCCATTTAAACAGACTGGTCACATGACCATATTGGGACAACATACAGAGAGTACGATGCAGCTTATCATACCTGTTAAAGTTTAAGCTAAAAGCTATTTGTGTTCTTATTCATACCCACCCAGAATAACTACTTGGAAAAAAACATTTTAATGGGACTCAACCCAACCCAAAACCCATAAGGTCTATGTTCATTTCAGCAAAGGCAAAGGGAGAGTGGAATCTGTTAATCTGTTATAATATCCCTCTCATAGTGTAATGGGCAGATCACTGATCTGTTGTCAGCAGAGGTCAAACAGGTGTGTGACCACAATCAGGACCTGAGGGCATAGTAGAAATCTTTCTTCCAGTGTTCTTACATCTCTTACTCAGTTCACTGGTGAATCAAAAACATTCCCTTAATGAGAAACAGCCCTCTGTGTCAAAGGAAAAAGCCACACCAAAGACATTTCTAGAACTTCACAGCGCAAGTTCATGATGAACGAAGACCACAATGGCTGTCACAGGTAAATTTCAAGCTTTCCGGTTTCCGGTGAGCTGTACTAATTACCTTTCCCAGAGCTCTGATCTGAGTCTGGTCTTTCCACCAAAAACAGATCCACATGGCCAAAAAACCATTTGTTATTCCATCATCATCATTTCCCTTGTGTCCTAAATGGAAGCATGCAGTATTGCCTCGTCCCATTAACAGTAACAGACAATGAAAGCAAATATATCTTGGTGGAGATAAGCACAGGTAAATGATTCCACTGTACATAAAGACTTCATAATTTGAACATGGCTTGTGACAAGTGTGACACCTTGTTGGTTAAGAACTGAATCTAGATGCTCCAAATGGTGAACGCGTGTAAGGAATCAAAGCATAATGTCCATCCTAACCCTCAATCACCAGGGAGTCGCACAGGGAGAGCACAGGTCAGGAGGTCACTGTCATGTGAGAAATGGCCAGAGCACACAGGTGGAAATAAAGGTGAGAGAAACATGGGCCCTGCAGCCACGCATGCTGTCGGACGCTCCTTTTGTTGGGTTGGGTCCCTGTTCCACAACAGTCTGACATTTGTATGGCTTAATTTAGCCATGATTTAGCTAAACCAGTGTATTTAGCTAATGTCATTGGCTACTTATTGGCATATTTTGACGTTTCCTGTTAGTGCTTTATTATTGTTTGCCTAGTTCAAGGCTCTGTCTTTCTTACCAATAATGTGAGTTGAGTGACTAACGAATGTCCCAAAATAACACTTTCCGGGGATATTCATTAAAGATGCGCCATGAGTGGAGAATGGATGCAAAATGAAGGACATCACCTATGTCTTATAGCATAGATAAGATTAGTATACATTTGACGGTCGCTTAATGGCGTCACTGACATAACAAAGGCTAGGGCACACACACATAGACACACTAACCCCCTGGACAGACTACCCCCAGAGCTAAATCCTTTTTACATACAGATCCTAATGGGTTAAAATTGAGTAAAATGCTATACGTTGCCTCTTTGAGGAAAAAGGCCCTTGCGTGGCATGAAAAGAAAGACCTGCACTGGGGCCAGCTGAGTAGCAAATATCTAGGCATCAGGCTATTTACAGGAGACGGCGATACTGATCCACATTCAGGGAAGAGGCACCCCTTTATTTCTGGGTCAGGCGTCTGAGATGGGGCCTCCGGGTGTCCTGGTTCCGCTAGCATGGAGGCTGCCTCACACCTCCTGTTCCGCAAAGGATGGGAGTCCAAGGGAAGAAAGAGGCACTTTCAAAGTGGCTGGTTTTTCATTTTGAAGGCTTCCCTTTTGTTTTTGTTTGTGTCTGTTCCTCTGTTCTTGTTGCTGCTGTTTTTGGTTCTCTGTCCCAACACTAGGTGGTAGTGTTGTCCATGTTGCCCGATGAAAGTAGGCACTTGGTAGTGAGTGAGGCAGCTGGTCTGTGCTATGTCATCAGGATGGGTTTTTGTCTCACTTCCAGAATATCTTGGGGGAGAGAGAGAAGGTTGCTCACAGACAGACCAGTCACTGTACGACCTGTGCTGTGCCCTGCACCAAACTACTGAAAAGGATGCATTTTTTAATCCTCACCTCAACAGATCTAAGCAAACACATTGCAATATTAGCTTGACACCAGGCAGCGCAAAAATACAAAAACTACACATTAAACCAATCTACCCGGCCCCTCTTTATCTTCAAAAAGAAAGAACAGGTTGCATATTTGCAAAACGTAACTTATAGATATATAATAAATATAAGAGATACTAATTCAAATAGCAAACTCAAAGTAACACATTGTTAAATATGCTGTTAAAAATGACAGTAATAATAACATTATTATTATGAGCCTTGCTATGGACCAGGGCATACTCCAGCCTTGTGCCCTGTCCTGTCTTAGATAGACTTCAGGATAAGCAGTTGAGAAATATGGATAATAACAATAAAAAATGGTAACAATAAGAAGAAATTGGATGACACATCTATTTCTCCAGTACATGCCCGTTTAACATGGGAGTTACTGTGAGACCCACCTGTGGTGATGCGGTGCAGAGGCAGCGTGACATAGGTGAGGTGGGCATACAGCAGGAAGTACTCCTCTGTGCGGTTCAGCTTCAGCCAGGAGCCCACCAGGGAGCGCCCTGTCCCAGACAGGGACCGTGAGCGCAGGTTGGTGGTGTTGTGCAGGTCTGGAGGGAACGTTACAGCACCGGTCAGAGAGGGGCTGGGGAGTGGACTGCGGACAGCCGAATGGCTACATCCTTTCTCCATGTCCCCTAGTCTTATACTCACTGAGTTACATCACTGACCTGCTTCCAGCTAGCTTAAAAAAAAAAACAAGACACTGATTGGTTTAGGCAGCATGCTGCCCCTGTGGGTAACACTGTTGCATCACACCTCCAGAATTGGGGATTTGTATCCCATATCCATTTTAGAGGTTTCCTCTGATTACTCCGGTTTCCTCCTGCAGTCCAGAGACATGCAGGTAGATGAAACAGTTGCTCCAAATTGCCCACAGTGTGTGTCTGTGATCTGAGATGGACAGATCTGAGATAGACAGGCATTCCATCCAGGGTGTTCCTCTGCTTTGTGTCCTGTGTTTCCCAGGTTAGGGTCCTGGATAATTATGACCCTGTATTGATAAGCGGATGGGGGATGGATGGATGACGTGGTGCCATAAATGCCTTCCATGAAGACATAAGTCATATCCAATTCTGTAAGTGGGCCGGTACTCACTGGCAGAGTACTGGCACCTGTTAATATCTAATATAACAAGGGGCGTGCCGGCACCTGGTACTGAATAACAAGGGGCGTGCCGGTACCTGGTATTGAATAACAAGGGGAGTACTGGCACCTAGTACTGAATAATAAAGGGAGTGCTGGCACCTGGTACTGAATAACAAGGGGAGTACCGGCAGCTGGTACTGAATAACAAAGGGAGTGCTGACACCTGGTACTAAATAGCAAAGGGAGTGCCGACACCTGATACTGAATAACAAGGGGAGTGCTGGTACCTGGTACTGAATAATAAAGATAGTGCTGGTACCTGGTACTGAATAATAAAGGGAGTGCTGGCACCTGGTACTGAATAACAAGGGGAGTACCAGTACCTGGTACTGAATAACAAAGGCAGTGCTGGCACCAAGTACTGAATAACAAAGGGAGTACTGGTACCTGGTACTGAATAACAAGGGGACTGCTGGCACCTGATACTGAATAACAAGGGGAGTGCCGGCACTTGGTACTGAATAACAAGGGGAGTACTGGCACCAGGTACTGAATAATATAGGGCGTGCCGGCACTTGGTACTGAATAACAAGGGGAATGTCGGCACCTGGTACTGAATAATAAAGGTAGTGCTGGCACCTGGTACTGAATAACAAGGGGAGTACCGGCAGTTGGTACTGGTTAACAAGGGGAGTGCCGACACCTAGTACTGAATAACAAGGGGAGTACCAGTACCTGGTATTGAACCTGGTACTGAATAATAAA
Organism: Mormyrops boulengeri; assembly: GCA_026781065.1. NCBI lineage: Eukaryota > Metazoa > Chordata > Actinopteri > Osteoglossiformes > Mormyridae > Mormyrops > Mormyrops boulengeri. Next base: position 28,502,406 of record JAODLD010000001.1, read on the forward strand.
GGGAGTTCTGGAACCTGGTATTGAATATCAAGGGGAGTGTCGACACTTGGATCTGAATAACAAGGAGAGTACAGGCAGCTGGTACTGAATAACTGAATAAGAGGAGTACTGGCACCTGTTTTTCCCCACTTCTAGCACTGGTCACACCCTCCAACTGAATTTCTGGGATGGACTCTGGACCTTTGTTGTTCTCTGTTAGAATGAAGCTGAAACCAGAGTTACCTGGAAGCCCAAACTGGCCAAAACCTGAGACGGTCCAACCTGTTCAAAGCTGTGGACAAGGCCACAGAGAGGCACAGTTCTCACCTGGTCAGTGCCAGTGATGACACCTTGTTGTGCCACACCTGCCACCACTGAAGACACTCCATTGGTGTGACACAATGCCAGAGTCAGCCATCAGCAAACAGAAGACTGCAGGGGGCTGCTGGGAGGAGAAGCACAAGCGACTGTGCTGTTTCTCACAATCTCCCTGCCTCTTACAGATGGCAGGAGGCAGGGTACCCCCCCAGCGAGTCCTGCCACCTGGCCCTTCCCCTCTGCTGCTTTCCTTAGTACTCAGGTCTCCAAAGGCCAGACAGCTCAGGACACCCTGTCCAGGCAGACTGCACCTCACCTGTTAGGTGCCATGTGAGGTGCTCTTCAGGTTCCTCTGGTGGGGTTAGTGAAAGGTCATGATTTTTAATGAGTCATTAGTGGATGCTCAGACTGCCATCCACATTTTATGATACGGGCTGTATAAATTAAGAATACTGCTCTTCGTATCAATGTAGTGATTCCACGTACACATACTAAGGAACTGGAGAAAGTTCATACTTCGGCAACATAACATATTCCCCCTTTCTTCACAATATAATGTGGGGGGTGTCACAGACTGTGATTTAGCACTATAGGGCTCAGTGAGCACACTACAGGAATCAGTAGTTTTCTGATCCCTACTAAGCCTTGCTTTTATAGCTGGTGGCTTTATAGTGACCATGTGGTGTAAACCTGGCTACATCAGAGACCAGTAGAACATGAACGTGCAAACTTTTCCACAAATGGCACTAGCCCGAGAATGAGGCTCTTGCTAAGTAATGTTTTGCCCAAACCTCTCCCTCGCATGTGGCAGCTGGGCAGGTCACTCTGGTGTGCCAGCTTGTGTGTGTAATTGGTGTTCTTGTCCTCACTGGGTCTCCCTGGGTCACTCTGCCTTCAACAGCCATAAGAAGAGCTAGGCTCGCACTTTAACTTATGCATAAAAAAGAACACGATGAGCCTCATTACAAGTCAATAATGTGACTCAGAAAGTTCACTACAGACTCGCAGCTTCTCTGGCGCTGTGCCACATCTTATTAGACTCTCTGCTTTTCTAGCCAAGATCTCCACCACAAACCAAGGACTACTGATGCTCCAACGGGCCAGGAGCAAAGAACTGGGGTCTCTTTAAATAAAGTAATGGAACTGTTTGGACATTAAACTATAATTCACATTCCCAATAATAAAACAATAAAATAATGTATACACTACTACAATAGTATAATGCTAGTAATACTGAAAAGGCCAAATCATTCTGTCTATTGTTTTTAAGCATGTATGCACAAAGTGATATATTTCATAACAACACAATGCAACCTAATGTGATACACCTTCCCCTTGTCCCCACCCCCACAGTGATTCAGCCAATCGGGTCAATGAAGGGAGACAAAGAATTTGGGAAGGAAAAGTGCTCCCCAAGGCTAATAAAAACTGGGTAGTGCTACCCAACTTTTGGTTTTATCTATAGTCTCTGTTGGACTGTGAACGGCTCCATGGACAAAGCGAGACTCTCCAGCTCACCATTTATCACACCTAACCCATCCTTCTGTCTCCACTTCGGTAAACCAGTGCTCCACCCTCTCCACATGGTCTCGCAGCAAATACAGACTGTGGTACATTCTCCTATGCTCCGGTGATAATGACAGCATGCATGAGGGTCTGTCGCTCTGTCCCTGTCATGTTTACGGCCCTACCCATAAGTAATCACTTTGGTAATTAGCCCAGCTAATCACCATCTGTTTACCGTTTCGGCCAGGGGTAGGGAACCTGATCCATGGAGGGCCACTGTGGGTGGGTTTTTTTGGGATGGCCTCTCAATCAGCCAATAACAGTGGGTCACCAGGACTGAGGCTGAGAATCACTTTTTTATTATTGGCTGATTGAGAGGCCATCCCAACAACCTGCATCCACCTCGGTTCTCCATGGATCAGCTTCCCTACCCCTGATTTAGGCTATGTGGCTTCCCGTAGACTCTCTGCCTTCATGTCTGATCTCCTTTTCTCTTTTCCTGTCATGAACTTGGATCTATTTCGGATATTTCCTGCACTTTCGGATACTTCCTGCACTTTCGTGATCTTAGTGGATGCTGGGGCGTAGGGCCGGGCTGCAGACAACAGGCTCAGACGGGCATCCGGCTCAGCTGCGCGCTAACCTCCGCCGTCCTCCTCCCGGAAAAACTCCTCGCTGTCGTTGGCGGAGTGCGACTTCTTCATCTCAGCAATGCGGTTCCGCGGCACCTTGCGGCGCAGCGAGGGGGAGAAGAAGGAGGGACGGTTCCTCTCAGGGGTGGGCGGGGTGCTAAATGAGGTCACCTGTGGGGCGGGGCCAGGATCAGGACAAGGGCTGCATTATTACTGCACACAAAGATGCAGCTTTCAAGAGCTGGATTTACGGAAACTACCTACAAACAGTTTACCGACTTGTGATGGTGTTTGATGTATTTATGAATAATGTGACTAATAGTGTGACACTGCGGGGACTTTTTGCTGTCAGTTCACTTCAGACAGGTGTGATGATGCTCATGACAAGATGCTGATGAACAAAAGTCAGACCAGAGACACAAAAATCCCCAGACAAAGTGAGAATTATGAACTGTTAGAGACTGGAGTCCACAAATCGACACTATAAGAAATACGTCACGCTGTTGCCTCCTAATGAAGTCAGCAAGGTTATCTGAAAGTGATGCTGAAGTGTTCAGGTGTCTGATGGTAAATGTTCAGGTATCTGATAATATGTGTTAAGGCACCTGGTAATATGTGTTTAGGTGTCTGAAGGTAAGTGCTTTGGAATCTGAAGGTAAGTGATTGGGCATTTCATGCTGGATGTGTGACAACCCCGTGCTTATGCAGTGTGAGGCTCTTGAGGGCCCACTGCCACCCAGGCCCACTGACCCGCTCGTGCAGCGGAGAGTCCTGGTCCTCCTCGGTGTTGCAGGGCGAGGTGTCTCCAGTGGGCACGCGGCTCACTGCCATCTCGGCATGGCCCTTGCCCTGGGGCCCCTTCATGCGGACGAACTCCATGTTGTTGTACTTATAGAAGCCAAAGGACATCTTCTGCGCCATCTTTGCAGCCATGCTAACCTGCAATGGCAGGTATCTGGTATGAGTTAACGCAGCTCAGGCCAGCGCAGCCCCGATTAACGCAGTGGAAGCAGGCATGGCTCAGACTAATGTGTTACAGAAAATCTTAGGGTACTGCTGCACTGAAACACATTCTCATATTTGATTACATTTAATCTGGCAGAATCAACATTGCAAACTGCTGAAATATCTTTTCTATATATTGTTTACAGAAGACTGTAACAAATTAAATTGTGAAGATATATCTGGGTTAGAAGACTGATCGCCCCTGAAGAGCAGCTCCGTTTTGGATTATTCATACACCACTGAAGTAATGAGTTAAGAATAAAATTCTACCTGATTTGGAAAAATACAGATAACCTAATCCAGGGATTTAATACTAATCATAAAACAGTAAAATTAACATATTATGACCTCCCAGAATACCCAGAAGGCACTGCTTTGTATTTGATTACCGATGATGCCATGATGTCCATTTCAAACCCCGCCTCTTACCCGATTGTCATACACCTTCTTGAGCGCCTCGTACCGGATGGACCCCTGGAAGATGACGCCCTGGAAGGTGTTGCTCTTGTCGCTGGCCACCAGCTCTACACAGACCATCTCACCCTCCCCCACTGTCATGTCACTGAACACCTGTATAAATAGGTCAAAAGTCAAGAGCAGCGGGTTTCCATTATCCTTGATAAAATCCCACAGATCACAGGGCACAGGGAAGGGCAGGCCGACATCCTGAATGGGCTGCCAATCCATCACAGGGTACATGCACACTAAGGGACACTGATTCACCCCAAGCACCAGTCTGTGGACTCCGGAAGGAAATCGGTGACCAGAGGGAATATAGGCGTAGTACAAAAACAGAATCCATGACCCTGTCAGTGTATAGCCAGAATGCCACCCACTGAGCCACTGTGAGATTTATATTCATCCTTTTCTCAACATAAGAAACAAACACTCTTTGTTGATTTAAAATAATATAAACTATGCTTTATACATATGATATTCCTATGTTTCTAAATAATAAATAGGTGCCTCACATTTGCCTGTTATTAATACACAGTGTTCATGACCCCCAGACAGTTCGCTCCACCAAAGAGTTACCATTTCTGTATACCTTCCTATACACTTGAATTTCAAGCAGAGACCAGACTGAGGTTTTTAAACTTTTAGTTTTAAAAGTGGTTTAGTAAGTTCTGTAACATTCAGCTCTTATTATGGATGTCACTTGTCTGTGTTGTTTGTAAAATATGTGTCAAGATGTTGTGATGACTCGTCCACTGCAAACCAAATATTCCTAGAGGTTCTAATAAAGTTAGCTGAACCTAAACCTGAACCTGATGTGTGAAAGTTATCTGAACCAGTTATGGTTCTATCTCAGCACCTGAAAGACTTGACCATTAAAGCCAGTCTGCTTCCATTAAAACCTGACATAACAGGCTGTCACTCATGGTACCCATGAAAGATAAAGCTTTTGGCTAATGAATGAGTGATAGACAAATGCAAGTAAACAGAGCTTCAGGAGATGCAAGGAGATTGGTATAGACCGGTGTTTCCGAACCCGGTCCTCGAGGACCCACAGACAAAAAATGTGGATTGTCTGTGGGTCCCTGAGGATTGGGTTGGGATACTGGTGTAGACTGTGAGGTTATAATGCGAGAACAGCAGGCCACAGGGGGTCAGGGTGGTCCTGGGTGTCGTCACTCACCTCCTCAAAATTGTCGATCATGAAGAAGATGTTGGGGTAGCTCATTTTTGACTCCTCCCCCTTGCTGTCCATTGGATTCTTGCTGGGCGATGCAAACACTTGCTGAGAGACAAGGAAGGTGTTGTTTTTTGTATTTTTTTCTACATACCTTCAAACTGAGCACAGGTAACACAGTCAGCTAGTTAGTGTCAGTTATCTGGTGTTTTTCATTAATCTCACATAAATCTGCATGCGATGTATGGCTGGGTCCCCACCTGCGATTTTTTTTTGTGAATGTGAATGTCACCCGCATCTGATCGTGTGCACACAGCACATGTCACCACATAGTGCAGCTGGTGGTGGGGGGAGAGAGAGAAAAGATCTCTATGAACATCTGACCCCTGTACACATCACACTAAATGCCTCCTTAGCCTCTGACTCCTGTACACACCCGCTAAAGCCCTCTAGAGTGTCTGACTCCTGTACACATCCCACTAAAGGCCCAGTGAGTCTCTGGCCCCTGCACACATTCCCCTATAGTCTGAATATCTGGGCCTTATGATGTGTAGGGATATGTGTGCAGGAGGCAGAGTCTCGGGAGGCCTTTAGGAAGATGTTTAGTCAAGCACTCAGGAAGCCCCTGTATACCTCCCCCCAAGGACCTCTATGAGTGCCTGACCCCCGTACACATCCTTCTATAGCGCCCCTGAGCGTCTGGCCCCTGTATACCTCCTCCTAAGGGCCTGTGTGAGTGCCTGACATCAATACACATCTACATAAAGATATTCTAAGCCTCTGACCCTTGTACACATCCTCCTAAGGGCCTCTGTGAGTGCCTGATCCCAGGACACATTCCCCTAAACTGCAGTACTGGAGGGCCGGAGCCATGCACATTTTTTGGTTTCCCCTCATTTACACACCTGATTCAACTCCTTGCAGCTCCTTGTGCTAATTAACACACAGCTCTTGAGCTGAAGCATTTGTGGTGGAACAGGGAAAGAACTAAGCTACACAGGGCTCCGCCCCCCAGGACTGGAGTTTGACACCCCAGCCCTAAAGGCTTCCTGAGCATCTGGCCCTTGTACACTTCCTCCTAAGGGCCTCCGTGAGTGCCTGACCCCTGTACACATCTCCCAAAGGTCCTCCTGGCTAAAAACTTCGGGCACCCTGATCATTGTCCATGTATTTCTGAATCACTAAAAGTGATGATGCAAGTATATTTTAGACTTTATTCCTTTACTCCTTTACATTCTCAACAGAAAAAGAGAAAAATTTAACCCAGTGAAGCTACCCAGAGATAGGTGCCACCCTGCAGCCACCCCCCATGTCTGGATTAGCCCCCACCCACCTTTTGTAGAATGAGGTTCAGGTAGACGCTCTCTTCCCAGTCAATGTCAGGGTCTCCCAGGCCCGGCAATTTCTTGGAATCCCTCCGAAACACCTCCACTTCCACCTGTCAGACAGGTATGAAACACACAGAGAAGGTAACACTATGCTACCTAAATTGAGGCCCTGCAGCAGAATGCAGTCGGTGGATGGATTTAAGTGGAGAATCCCACAAACTCCAGGGTGTGACAGACCCCCAGGGTCTCTTCCCCACCTGTGTCACATTCCAAGTCAAGCACCTACAGTACCTGCACCAAGCCCTGCAGTACAGTGATGATGTAATCGCAGCCAGCCCTTGCCCCAGTGATCACATATGCAAGCAGGAGACATAATCTTATTTACCAACACTGCCTGGAATACCAAACAGCACCTTGATCCACAGACGGACGACCTCATCGCCATTGCTCTGCTGTGGTGATGGAGGTTGTTTGCCAGACCTGAGCGCAGCTCTCATTTTGTATTTTTTTGCACTACCGCTACAGTGAGTGTTGACCTGAAGCAGCATATAGTTTTATCTGTTTATACTGCTGGATATTTACTGAAGTATTTAAGTCCCCCCACCCACAGATAGAGCAGTGCTTCCCTCAGCCTTCTGGAATATGACCCATCGGTATCGTGGGTCCAGCTGGGTCCTCATGTAAGCGTGTGGGCCCATTGGCTGCGTGCTGGAGTTGGCGGCCCCGTTTCTGCTCGTGTCTGTGAAGTGCAGCCACAGTGGGGCATCTCACGAATGGCTACAGCACCTCTTCCGAGCCTCAGGCCAGCCCAGCTGTCAGGCACGCAGCGTATGTGGCTGTTGCCATCCCCCCTCGTGCCTTGGCCGTGCCGAGCCCTCGCTGGCTGCCAGCCCTCTGATGTGCTGACGATGCACCGAAAGAGTCACGAGTTCGACCTTGTCCCGCTACAAGGACTTCATCCGAGCTCTCCCTAGCCACTGCGGTTGTGGCCGGGAGCCATCGGGCTCCATCGTCTCTCACGGCGCCAGGGCCTGGCACCCTCTGGGCTTAGTATGCATCCTCCAAGCACTATATTGAATTTTTACACCCTGTTCTACAGTTAACTGGATGCATGTTAGCCAAGCCTCAGAGGTGTGTATATCACTAGGGAGAAGGTGGCTGGGTGGGGGGGAGGGGACATAGGAAGACAAGGGAATTTATTATTGCAGACTGGGGGGAGGGGGGCATGTGCAGGTGGCTTCAGGAGACCATTCAGTCTAAATAGTTTGTTTTTGTGACATGTGTGTCATTCCCATGGCAGACAGATGTCACCACTGGACCCCGTAGCTTTGGACAAAAGAATCTGCTAAATGTCAATAAATTCTAACTTAGTAAGAAACAGCTTTTTATAAAATAACCATCCACAATCCCAAAACAATGTATTAAAATATTTAACAACTAATGCTGTGAGAAGCTGGACTCGTTGCTGTTTATTGTGTATATGTATGTATGTGTCTTAAAAGAGAGCAAGATGTGAAATGAAGCACTCCATACCTGTACTTGTATTTGTGCAAATTTTAAATAAAGGATCATTTTCTTTCTGCTTACCTGTGACCCGCACAGATGATCCATCCACAAGAGGAGCCTAACAGAACCTAACAGCAGCTATCAGCATGCGAAGTGGACTCTTCAAAATACGGACTTTGGCCACGAAATGTAGGATATTCAAGATTCAAGAGGTTTATTCATCACGTAAACAGTTGTACACATACAATGTGTAGTGGAATGTAACCCTGGTCACTCTGAGCAGCTGTGCATGATAACAAAACAAAGAATATAATATATGAAATGGTCAGCTGCACATAATCTATACATAAGTGATGGAGGTATTTTGCTGTGCAATTTAAGTGCAATGTGCAAGAGGCCTGAGGTACATGCCAACGATTTGGACAGTGTGATGCAGTACCTAGAGGTATTGAGTATTGTCCTGATTTAGGAGCCTTATGACCTGGGGGAAAAAACTCCTTCTTGACCTCTCCGTTCTGGTAATAAGGCTGCGGAAGCGTTTGCCTGAATTCAGCAGGCAAAACAGAGAGTTATTGGGGTGGGAGGGGTCCTTTCATGCTTGAAAGAGTGGAGGAACATTGATTAATTCAAAAGAGTCCTGGATCTAGCAACCTCACCTGAACATTAGACCTCGAATGTGTCTGTAGTTTGAAAAATACAGCATGTCGACACTTCTGTGCATCTTTACATCTGCCGTGTGGTGCTGACCTGCTCTGCCGTCAGCAGATCGATGCTCGCTGACTGGTTCACACTCCCACGTGTGATCTGCTTTCGAGGTCCTGACTGACTTGATGTACAGGATTCCACACATCATTGAAAAACTAAGCATTTCCAGAGAAGTGCACCTCCCAACTGTGGCCTGTCACAGCTTATGATTGAGAAGGAACCTCTTGACTGTGGCCTGTCAGAGCGTCCAATTAAGAAGGAACCTCCCGACTGGTTAACTGATAGGAAGCAGCGAGTAGTTATTAGAGGCACAATGTCACAGTGGGCCTGCGTTCATAGTGGGGT
>JAODLD010000001.1:28511462-28532509 GCA_026781065.1 Mormyrops boulengeri
AGGTTCTCCCCAAACGAGCTTGATGGGCCGAATGGCCTCCTCTCGTTTGTAAATTTCTTATGTTCTTATGTTCTTGACTGTGGCCTATGGGAGACTCTGGTTGAGGATGCAAACCCGCATTCTGGCTTCTCAGAGCTTCCAGTGTGATGTGCAGGTTGAACTCTACGAGAACCCTAAGTCGACGTAAGGATGTATGTCCTCACTCTGGCGCATGCTATATTTTTTTTACAAAAGAAAAAAGAAAAATGTTACATAAAATAATTAATTACTGTAAAGCAGTCATCCAAGAAGGTGTAAATATTTGGATCACTGTATTTTTGATGCAACTGAAGGCCAAGTATACTTTATTTACTTGGATGTCCAAAAGCTTTTGGTCCCTGTTGAATATGTCACAAGCATACTTAAAACTGATGACCACTCTTCTTCACCAGATGAAACTAACATGCACCTTCTGGTACCTACAGCCAGAAGTCTGGATGTGGATAAGGATGTTCATCCCCTACTCTTAAAAATATATGTTATTAAATGTATTATGACCTGAATAACATTTATAGGTCAGAGAGCCTAAGCATGCAGAACAACTAATTGACAGTTATTCTGTCTAAAATTTTTAATACCAGCAAAACTCCCAAAGTAAAAATGTCAAAGCGAAAACTCTAAATTTAATTTTAGAAAAGTAATTTTATTATGTTCAACTCATATTTCAGACAAATGCATTCCAGTAACTGAAAATAAATGTAATTATTATCGAACTTTATTTTGAACATCAAAAAATGTCATTCACATCAGAAACGGACAGAGTCCGTAAACCTATGTAAATATCAGAGTTTCAGACTAAAAAAAATGGTGTACAAAGACAACCAGAAATAGATGTAAAAAGGTACTACAAAACGTAAAAAGAATCTACAAAAAGTTCCACAGGTGGAATGTGAAACAATAGCCTGGAACCCCAAGAGAGATGCTCTGGTGAACACGAGATGCCCCGTGTCTGCTCTAGTCAGGAGAATAGGGAGGTGACAGCCTGCAGCATTGTGATACTGTAAACTCTGGTTTACTGCCATGGTATTCAGTAAACTCTCATGAGCTCAGAATAGTCACAGTTCACATAGCCTAAAAAAAGTTTAAATAAACAGTCCATGTGTCTTTACATCCCTCATTTTATAGAACATAAGAACATAAAAAATTTACAAACGAGAGGATGCCGTTCGGCCCACTAAGCTTGTTTGGGGAGAACTTAACTAATAGTTCAGAGTTGTTAAAATCTTATCTAGCTCTGATTTAAAGGACCCCAGGGATTTAGCTCGTGCTACACTAACAGGAAGACTATTCCATACTCTAACTACACGCTGTGTAAAGAAGTGCTTTCTCAAATTCATTTTAAAATGTCCTCCCGCTAGTTTCCACTTATAATGTTTGTTTGCACCAGTAAGGACTAGATTTGCATTATTAAATACAAGAGCACCACCTTCAGACAAAAATAACTGTATTTAATAATTGTATTTCCTGGATGCCAGGGAATACATATGGTTTTAGGACTGCCACCTGAGACACTTCGCTTGTTAAGATGAGAACTCAAAAACTATTTCACAGATCTTTTTGCAACTTTGCACTGGAATTGTATAGATGATAACCTGGTAGTAATTAAAATTTGAGATATATTGCTCCAAAATTGAAGCAACACCGCTTAGTAGTAACAAAGGGAAGGGCAAAAGCAGGTGACACATAACACTGTTAATGTGATGAGTCAAAAAGTATCTGATGGATTTTATTACTGCTTCACAAAAACATTACAGTATATGGATGAAGATGTACAAGTGACTTCATTTTCAGACATATTGGTTCAATAATGAAGCTGGCAAGGTGACTGGCACTGTGTAAGAAGGAAACCGCAGCAGTAAAAGACACTTGGTCTTGTGAACACAGTAACTCTAAAAGTATTTTATGGATCTTTTTCAAACTTTGCAGGTATATTGTAGGGTTGACAACTTGAATTTCCCCAAAACTGAAGCAGTACCGCATAAAGATAACAGAAGAAAGGTAGTTTTGGACACCAATAACTGAAAACTATTTGACAGATCTCTTTCAGCCTTTGCAGACATGTTGTCAATATCATTAGATTATAATATTATAACCTAATGTGAAAAAAGAAATTAGCCAGATTTATTTCCATTGATGAATTTAAGGGCATCATAAAGAATTCAGTGAAGGAGACATGTAGTTGTTTTTCTTGAGAGGTCAGTATGTTTAAATAGCTGTCTAATGTGTAGATTTTTTTCTATTATATTGTATATGTTGTCTTTTTAACATGTCGTAAGTTTGTATGGCCGCTACCTTGGCCAGGTCTCTCTTGTAAAAGGGATTTTTAATCGCAGTGGGACTTCCTGGCAAAATAATCGTAAAAAAAATTACAATTCAATATATAAATTTAGTTTCAATTTCAGCAAACTTTTTTTCTGATATGGGTAATGGGAATGTGCTTTAGACTGCACTAATGTTAGGGAATTCATTATGGTCATGAACTGAGGGGACATGCACAAGGAATGAATGTGATTGAAAAGCACTCCCACCCTCATGGCCAGAGAATTGTTTGTGGAAAGCAGGTCATCCCTGACACAGAGGGCAGAGGTCTCATCTCGCTGAAGCCACACTGGGCAAATATTTACACATTACAGCTTGTGTCCAAGTAGAGGAGATCCTGCTGCATAACAGACTGAGATTGGTACAGAAAAAGCAATTCGATCATTCAGTTTGAGAAAAAGACGCAGTTTTCAAAAATTCCTGGAAAATGGAGGTAAGAGAATTTACATCGTCGCCAGATAGTTAGCGATGTTAACAGGAAAGCTTTAAAGATAACAGGGAAAACAGGGTGTGAAGTGTTGATACTGCTACAAAGTACTGGGAGGAACATGCTTATTTTTATGATATACTCGTATGTAAGGATGAAAAACACAGGGTCAATTGCAATTGCAGGGTCAATTGCAAGAGGCCTGAATATAGTACTCCCCAAAAGAGGTAGAATTCTGCAGCTCCTACACACTCCATAATTCATCTTCAGATGCCTTTAAAAGGAACCCTTTTCATCTGATAAATTTTGTACTAGGCTGTCATGCTGGTGGTGCTGGTACCATTGGCGTCTGCGGGCCTCCTCTCACAGCCGCTAGACTGCGCAGACATGTACAGTGCCGGCTCTAACGTCAGTGGGGTGTACAAGATTTACCCCGCAGGGCCCACCTCACCCCTCTACGTCTACTGCGATATGGAAACCGATGGAGGGAAGTGGACGGTGAGGAAACACAATAGCATCATGTATCCAGTGGGACAAGAGGGACAGTCATAGAATAACGTCACCTATTGTTACATTAAGTGATTACATAATACAGAGTTATAATGTATTGTTACAATGTGTCAGTCATCATACCTGTTTACTGCCAGTCTCATATTTAAAACACAGGTGTTCCAGAGAAGGATGGATGGCACTGTGAACTTCTACAGGGGCTGGGATCAGTACAAGAGGGGCTTTGGGCATGCAGGAGGAGAGTACTGGCTCGGTAAGGATTTGAGGACAACGATATGGTATGAAAATTATGAAAAGCTTAAGCATGAGCCAAAGCAACACAGAAGCTTGTCCATGTCCATCTCAGCATCTGTATCTGACTGCAGGTCTAGAGACCATCCATCTCCTCACTCTGAAGCAAAGGTATGAGCTGAGAGTGGACATGGAGGACTTTCAGGGAGCCAAGGTCCATGCCAAATACACCTCCTTCTCAATTTCTCCTCAGATGATCAACGCTGAAAGTGATGGATACACACTCCATGTTAGTGGATTCAAAGATGGGGGAGCAGGTGAGTCATAACACATGATCAAATCAGCTCTTTGTCATAACATATATAAAATGTGAAATCATTTGTTGAAAAAAAATTGTCGTACTGATATTTTGTGATATCCATCTGCAATGGTTAAGGGTCTAAAGAATCTCAGAATAACAACAAAAACAATGGCTGATGTACTGTAGTTTTGCTGACATGCAAACTAAAATCTACAGCTGTAAGAATCACTCCTCACAGAAATATTGATTATGTATGAATGGCTGCTCATAAATCCAGTATAACTTGCTATGTTCTATGATCTTAAGGTGATTCACTAAGTTATCATAGCGGGCAGAAGTTCTCCACCTTTGACCGCGACCAGGACCTCAACAGCGGAAATTGTGCTGTGTCATACCTGGGAGGGTTCTGGTACAAAGACTGTCACTACGTAAACCCCAATGGCGTCTACATGTGGGACACAGTCAATGCTCGAGGAGTCTGCTGGTATCACTGGAAATCAAACTATTACTCAATGAAGGCCATTTCCATGAAGATCCGGCCAGTGGTTTAATACATGGTACAGTACATCTCAAACTCAGCCATAAAGTTATAAAGGAAACAGCCTTTATAATTCCTTCTTTTCTCACAGTGTGAAGTCTCTCTTTAATCCTCATTAAAACTCAGTGGTCAATACATAATGGTGAAAACAAGCTGATTTCTTTTTGGCTAAAAGCTCTTTATCGTTTTGTAAGTATGAATTTAATGCATTGCCAATAAATGTGCATCACTGTGCTTTGACATGTGATGTCTGATTGCATACCAGTGCAACTGCTGACCAGAATTTTTAGTGAAGAAAACCCCACTGACACCCCACCCCCGTACAAGATTAGTCATTCCCATAAATATTGCATTAAATATTAAAATATTCATTTCACCGTAGTCGCAACATTTTCCAATAGTACCTAATTTCTAGCCACATACCAAGACTTCAGTTGTGTATTGAACCATTATCCTGATAAGCTGATTCTTTTCAACAGCAGCACCCTTTCCTGAAATACAGTCATGTTTCAAGTAAAATAAAGAGTGATTTAATTGAAATATGAGTAGGCTACACAGTTTCACATTACTGTTTTGCTCCATATTGTATGAGCAACACAAGCACATCAACATAAGCCATAACATTGTAGAAGTGAGAAAGACTGACAGCTACCTATAATCCAATTTGTTGTCAGAGATTTCATTTTCATCATGTCCTCTAAATGTCAGCTCCTGTCAACCCAAGAATGAAATCACATCCATCAACCTTAATATACAGGACGGATGGCAACTCTAATACTCCAATGTTCCATAAGACTTAATTGTAACTGTACTGATACGTTCCTTTTGTACAATTAAAAAATCTTATTTACAGTATATACAGTGGGGCAAAAAAGTATTTAGTCAGCCACCAACTGTGGAAGTTCTCCCACTTAAAAAGATGAGAGAGGCCTGTAATTTTCATCATAGGTATCCCTCAACTATGAGAGACAAAATGAGAAAAAAAAATCCAGAAAATCATTTAAAATGAGTGAAAACCTCCTTCCATCAGCAAGGGCATTGAAGATGAAACGTGGCTGTCTCTCTCAGCAGGACAATGATCCGAAACACACCGCCCGGGTAATGAAGGAGTCGCTTCGTAAGAAGCATTTCAAGGTCCTGGAGTGGCCTAGCCAGTCTCCAGATCTCAACCCCATAGAAAATCTTGAAAGTCCGTGTCCAAATACTTATTTTCCACCATAATTTGCAAATAAATTCTTTAAAAATCAGACAATGTGATTTTCTGGATTGTTTTTTCTCATTTTGTCTCTCATAGTTGAGGTATACCTATGATGAAAATTACAGGCCTCTCTCATCTTTTTAAGTGGGAGAATTTGCACAATTGGTGGCTGACTAAATACTTTTTTGCCCCACTATACATGGGATTACTTACAATGAACAAGAACAGTATTTACAAATATTTACAACTCTTGGCTCTTTTACTTTTTACAGTATACCAATGCCTTGTCCACAAACCAACAAAGAATACTGCCAAACAATTGAATTTATCTAACAGGAATGGTTCTGTTTGGTTAAGCGAGGGTCAATCATCTTTTGGTCAAGAACATGTGCGTAAATAGGTGGAGATCTCAAACTCTCCAATATTCGAATCAAAGTTCACCTTGGTCGAGAACACGCATGAGCATGCATAATTGGTGAGGCATTGTTTCACCAGGTTGGTTTAAAAATGCATCGTAGCCCATAACTAATCAATCAATTACTAAATAGAAGGAGATGAGAAAATGTTTTGGGTCATTGAAGTTCCTTTTTTATCAATGTAAGGCCGGTGCCATGTTGCACAATACTTTATGTTTTTTTACTTATTTTTGGTGAAACACTGCTTTGCTTTAGTATTTAAAAATTTAAAAAGCACTTTAGCTAAAATGAATCAGTTACTTTTATATGTACAACATTTTACATACCTTAATAAGTCATTTAGTTTATTATTATTATTATTATTATTATACTTTGAGCAGTGTTTTTTTTGTAAACATACAATTGCTGGTTAAGTGTTAAATGGAAAACAACATTACTATATATGTTCTAATTTGATTGGTTTCTAAACAAACAAACAAACAAACAAAAGATTGCGATCTATATCGTGGATCGTGATTTTAACGAAAAATATCATATGACATTATGGCCATATCGCCCACCCCTATAGCTGGTATCACTGCAAGTCAAGCTACTAGTCTATAAAATCTATGGGGACGTCACAGGGGACACACCGGATTGGACAGTAATCTACTGCAGGACACACACTCCGACACGCTACGGCCGATTTCCAGACGACAATCCACAGTACTGCATTCCTTTAGATTATGGGAGAAATCTGGGGTAGCTTGAGGAAAGCTATGCAACACAAGGAGAACCTGCAAACTCCACAGACAGAGAATTTTGGGTGGGGGGGGTAACTCAAACCCCAGCCCTGAAGGTATGAGTTCACTGGCTTTTTACCGTGTCACTGTGCAGCCCCCGGGGATCTTTAGGATGCATGCAAATAAACGTAAAAGGTAATGTAGCTTAACATGATTCAGCCCAGTTCTGTTTAAAGTGATCCTTCGAGTCCTTTAACTAGTTAGAAAAATGGGGCAACTTTGATTCTGCCTGAGAGGTTCTTTAAAAAGACACCGCAAGTAGAGATGACAAATTTACAGTGTTTGCAGTGCGGCTCATAATATTCTCATCTGTCATGCAAAGTGTGAGATTCACGGCCATGTAATACTTTCATCGATTTCGAGACTGTCGTCTGGAAATCGGCCGTAGCGTGTCGGAGTGTGTGTCCTGCGGTAGATCGCTGTCCAATCCGGTGTGTCCCCTGTGACGTCCCCTTAGATTTTGTAGACTAGATCATTTAACCAAGAAATAAGGACCACAAAAAAAAGGCAAACAAAATTTCACACTGTAAATGATCCATTATATCATTTCTCAGGCTTGAGGTAAAAAAAAAAAAAAAAACTATTGTGCCTGTGGGCAACTTTTCTTTTGTTAGGAGAATTTCCTCACGGATCCATGTTAGTTCAAATTCCAGGGATAATTTTACAGCAACGTAGGAAAGGAGATTTACGAGGCTGCAAATACCATGGTGGGTGTGGTTACTGAATACTGTCAATCACCGGTTGGTTTAACTCTAAGGCAATCAATATAACAACCAATAAAAGAGGGTCAAAGGGGCTGACATGATGAAGCATTGCATCATAGTGTACTTTAAGAGTCTACTACAAGGGTAAACAAGGGAACGATCTGATCTTTTTTACTCATTATGGTCAAATGGCCCATGTAAAGCAGGTCACCAAACTGATAAAGGACATGGGTCTACAACTTCCCAGCAAGGGTTGAAAGGCTACTTATTGATCTCTCACTACTGTACGTTGGGGGTCAAAGGGACTAATCATTTACACACTGAAAGACTGGGAGCCAAGCAGTGCGTCCAGTGGCACATTTTTGAATACATTTCTAAAAAACAGATCACAACCAACTTGAGATGACGCAGCACCGAATAATCCATGAAGGAAGAATGAAGGTAAGAGAGCCTTACATCAGGAAGTGCTTGTCCGTGATGCTACAAGCCATGCTGTAGGCTGTCAGGGTAGCAGAACCTAACTCACAGGACATATGTTTGTCCGTACCGTTAATCGGAAAACATGAGAATGCAGGGGAACTCGCAGGTTAACAACAATAATGGACAGGAATACACAACTTCATCATTTTGATATTCAATTAATACAGTTTGTAGGGATGCAAAAACCATTTGTAAATCAGCGGTTAAAGATTAGTCAGTAACAGATCTGGATTTTTGTCAATTCGCGATACTCTAACAGATCCTCATACTGATGGTGCTGGTAACAGTGGCAGTCCAGTCCCTCATGTTTCAGCCTCTGGACTGTACAGACATTTACAACGCTGGCTTTAACATCAGTGCAGTGTACAGGATTTATCCGGCTGGGCCCAGCTCCCCCCTCTACGTTTACTGTGACATGGAAACCGACGGAGGGAAGTGGACGGTGAGGACGCACCAACAGTGACGTCACATATCGAGTGGGACAGTCATACAATAACAATACATCAAAAAGATTAAAAAGTTAGATCCGGTCGGATTACTTTCATAATCGTGCTACTTTGTTACATATGTGTCAGTCGTCATGCCTGTTTACTGTGTGTCTCATGTTTAAACAAAGGTATTCCAGAGAAGGATGGATGGGATCGTGAACTTCTACAGGGGCTGGGATCAGTACAAGAGCGGATTCGGTGATGTAAAGACAGAGTACTGGCTGGGTGAGCCATTCTCATCCGCGATGAGCTGGGGGGACTGCCTAGCCACAATAATGTACATACCATGTAATAAACCTAAAATCAATGGAATAGAAAAACGCTCAAAAATGGATTGGGTTCAAAGGGTTAACAATCTCAAATGGAAGTATGAGACTCAACTGTAAGTCTGTATGAGGAAGAACATGTATCCCCACACAAGCATCTTCCCTGGCTCAGCTTTAGCGTTCACCAGAGCAGTATAGAAACCTTTCAACCAGTCTCAGCACTAGGGTCTGATCGCAGGTCTAGAGACCATCTATCTCCTCACTCTGAAGAAGAGGTACGAGCTGAGAGTGGACATGGAGGACTTCCAGGGAGCCAAGGTCCATGCCAAATACACCTCCTTCTCAATTTCTCCTAAAGCGATCAATGCTGAAAGTGACGGATACACACTCCATGTTAGTGGATTCAAAGATGGCGGAGCAGGTAATTCATAACTCCCACTGAACTCTGTTAAATGTATTATCTACATTCTGTCAACCCATTGATTATAATGTAAACTCTCTCACTCTGTCTTATGAAGTTAGATAAGTTATCATCAAGGTCTATATAGTTTTCTTACCACTAAAATATACATCTCACTTTTTATTTATTCCTACAGACTACTTCACTTTGACATGCCACCCACAGTACTATGTATTAGACACCACTTCCTGCAGATATCTTACACCCAGCGCATGACACGTTGACTCATTTCTGGTTATTTTTTTCCAGGAAATTCCCTAGAATCTCACAACAACCAGAAGTTCTCCACCTTTGATCGAGATCAGGATGCTTACTCTGGCAACTGTGCACTGGACCATCTGGGAGGGTTCTGGTATAACCAGTGCCACACTGCAAACCCAAATGGTTTTTACATGTGGGGGGCAGTGGACACCCGTGGAATGAGTTGGTATCACTGGAAGTCGAGTTACTACTCTATGAAGGCCATCGCTATGAAGATGAGGCCTGTGAATCTCCCATAAGGAGCAACAACACATGAAATACTCAGGGACTCAAGCTGACGCTATCTGTCAAATCAAGAGTCTGTACCTATGTAAGGATAAATTCCAACTGTAACCTAATACATTTGTGTTTGTGTAAATTCTAAAGCCTAACAACAAGTACACTGAAGTTATCAATAATGATCTCAATTTAGTTATTTCCCCTTAATGAACAATTCATCCTGGTGTGGGCTGTTTACTGCACACACAAGCCCCACTTTGCTAAACAGCATGTTTTCCTGGAAAGAAGCCACTTCATATGACATAGCGACACCTGCCTTGCGACACCACCGAACCGCTCTGCTTATTTAAGCACTTGATTCATATGATTCAATTCAAATTAAAATACGTACAACATTTGGTGGGTCCAGTTTCTCCTGACTGGTTTCCAGTTATGCTACTGGTTTCCTTAGCTAGCTAAGGGATTGCAGCATAATCAGAACTCAGGACGCCCTAGTATCAATCTGGCCATAGAGTAATTTTTCTGTTTATTTTAATGTAAAATGCAATATGCATTTCTCTTAATAAATCGATGGGGCTACCATCAATCATTTTACATTTCAGAGTTTTCTAAGCCAGTTCTACGTTAGTACTTCATTGATTTTGGTCTGTATAACAAAGCAGCTATTAGGTTGGTGTTACTGGTTGAGAAGAGACTGATTGTACCTTAGATACTAGTTAAAACCATTTGCTGATATTAAAATGTTATGGTAACCTTTTACTTGAGAGACCACAAATAATATATTATTAAGCTACACCCTTGTGCAAATTAATTAAAACAAGTTGTTTCGTCTATATACAGACAGACTCGTCACAGTGACATTAACTCATACTCATCACTTTGGGTCTGGATTTAGGACCTGATGGACTGATAAAATGGGAATAACCCAGAGCCTCCTCTGTCCATCCACCCAGATCTAACCCCACCCGAACAGGCCTGCCAGTCTGTGGGCACAGTGCCACCTCTGTCCATCCACTCAGTCATCCCACCCAGCTCTAACCCCACCCGAGCAGGCTTGCCAGTCTGTGGGCACAGTGCCACCTCTGTCCATCCACTCAGTCATTCCACCCAGCTCTAACCCCAGCTGAGCAGGCCTGCCAGTCTGTGGGCACAGTGCCTCCTCTCTCCATCCACCCAGCCCTAACCCCACCCAAGCAGACCTGCCATTCTGTCGGACAAGTGCCTCCTCTGTCCATCCACTCAGCTCTAACCCACCCGAGCTGGCCTGCCAGTCTGTGGGCACAGTGCCTCCTCTGTCCATCCACCCAGCTCTAACCCCACCCGAGCTGGCCTGCCATTCTGCCGGACAAGTGCCTCCTCTGTCCATCCACTCAGCTCTAACCCCACCCGAGCAGGCCTGCCAGTCTGTGGGCACAGTGCCTCCTCTGTCTATCCACTCAGCTCTAACCCCACCTGAGCCGGCCTGCCAGTCTGTGGGCACAGTGCCTCCTCTGTCCATCCACCCAGCTCTAACCCCACCCGAGCTGGCCTGCCAGTCTGTGGGTACAGTGCCTCCTCTGTCTATCCACCCAGCTCTAACCCCACCCGATCCGGCCTGCCAGTCTGTGGGTACAGTGCCTCCTCTGTCTATCCACCCAGCTCTAACCCCACCCGAGCTGGCCTGCCAGTCTGTGGGTACAGTGCCTCCTCTGTCTATTCACCCAGCTCTAACCCCACCTGCGCAAGCCTGTCAGTCTGTGGGCTGGCCTGCCAGTCTGTGAGTGCTCTGTGTACTCTCTGCCTTGTTGGCTGTGCAAACCAGCAGGTCCCAGGCCACTGCATGCATGTCTGTTTGACAAATTGTTTCAATTAATTTGCACAAGGGTGTATTACTTATGTATTAATTAACCACAAACTAAGTGTTAGGTACATACTGATCTCAAGTCTGGTCATCATTAATGAATCGTGATGCATCTTTTATCTCAAGTACCTACTATATTTGTTACTGAATCTGTTAATTCGGAGAACTGTTAATAACTACTGAATGAATAATAGAGATACACCTTTAATGAATGCTTTAATGAAGCAGAGGTACAGAAGGCCAGAGAAAGAAATCACAAATAAAACCTTTAAGGTATCCATGACCACTTATCCAGTGGAGGGCTATAGCCAGTTAGGAGCCTGTTCCAAAGAGCACAGGGCAGGGTTACACCCTAGACATTATGCCCATCCATCAATGGCCAACTTAAAGATAGCTATCATCCTAACCGCATTTCTCCAGACGTCCAGATACCGATATTCATTGCATGTAACAAGTGAGGAATCTCATGGAACAAAGTGGAGGTGGGATGCAAACCATCAACCCTGGAAGCAGAGGCCAGCGGTACCACCCAGCGATACCCTTGAGCCGCCATTCCATCCCTACAAGACACGTTTTATTCTAATATAAAGGATGCTTTGCTAATATGCTAATGTAGCTCCTCATGGTTAGGCTGACAGCAAGCTGGTTGTATTGGCACACGGGCTCCCAAAGTATCTGTTTCAGCAGACGTGCCATCTGGCTTGACAGCCCCTTAAATCCTGGAGACTGCTTCAGCTGCAGACTTGGATGTTTGGCTTGCTTTCCTGTCAATGTTACTGAGCGAGCTATCCCATCGGCAGGGACAGGAAGAGCATGCCTGATCCAAACCATTCACTCACAGGGAAGGGCAGCAGAAGCTGCCTAGTTACTGGCTGGAATGATGTCTTATCTGAGAGGGAAGGTGTCCTGTGGAGACCAAGCACTGCACTTAACATGTGCCATCTATTTTCTGTAACCGCTTATCCTATTTAGGGTTGTTGTGGGTTGATATGATAACATTTAAATATTAGATGACAAGAACCACTGCTTAATAAAGGGTCAGCCTGATTTTATCACCATATGTGGACATAAATAAGATTATACATAAAGATTAAAGACAATATTTTGGAGTGACTTGTGTTTTCCCATTCCATCGGACCTTTCACTTCTTTGATCTGCCTAGTACTTTAATAAAGGAATGCACTGGCCACCCTACCCTGGTCACGGGACACATGGCTGCTACTGGGATGGAAAACCTTCCCTCTATCAGTTCAACTTTCATCGTCCTGTTTTCCCCTGATTTTAATGGCGCTGCAAAGTAGAAGTCCTTGAATATGAAATATGACTGTATAATACAGTATAACCATACTGTTTTAACTGAATAATATTCCTTATACCTTCCACTCTGCTGAAACTATAGTACAGGGGCATCTACCTCAGTGCATCTAAAGCTAATATCCGTCTGCTGAAGATGATCGGCTTCTTTCGTCACCATGGGGCACTAGTTACTGTAACAGATATACCAGATGTCACCAAGGTTGCCAAGAACCTGAAGGGATAGGACATCCCATCTAAGCCCCCCCCCCAGGAAGTGTGGAGCAGCACTGATGTTCAGTTGTGATAACAGATTAGTTTCTCCATCCGCAGATGACCATTTCTCGATCCACTTTCAATAATCCAATGCAGGGTCCCGCCTAGAATTCGAAGCCTATTCCAGGAAACACAAAGTCCACTTGTGACAGAATTCTGATCCTACACAAACCAGGAGGCAGGGAACACCCTGAGTGGGATTTCAATCCATAACAAGGCACATACACTACAGTGTAATTTACAAATACCAATAATCTCTTCCAAACTCTATTTATAGAATCACTTACTAAACAAACAAGGATAGAAAGATCATCCAAATGTTTTAAATTATGTTCTCACCTTGCCCTGTACCATGAGGGACGCCAGAGCACAGAATAGGACAGGTCTAGGGTCAAACCCACCCTGTCTAACCTGCGGTGGTAGCCTAATGGTTAGGGACACACACTTGTAATCGTAAGATTGCTGGTTTGAATCCCTGACCAGTGAGGCACCCCGAGCACGATACTGTTCCCTAGGTGCTGAATTAGCTGCCGCCTGCTTTGTCATGACGTGACATATGGGTGAAATGTAGAGGACACATTCTGTCTCACTTTCCTCTTTCCATTTAATACAAAAAAAAATCATTCCATTTAAGGTTATACCCAGTGAAAAACAGCATTAAGCAGAAGACCAGCCACTTGCCCTTGGGCGATAAAATTAACCGAACACAGTGAGCCAGATTATGCCCACAGATGCAACTTGTCATGTGCTTTTTTAAAAGCTCGTAATTCAGCTTTACTCACTTAAAAAACACAAATAGTCATAACCTTTGAATAACATCAATGATGCCAGGAAACTATGATGGATACTGCATTCACGATTCCCCATTTGCGAGCAGTGAACACTGGAATTTTCAAGAAACTGTCGAAAAAATAGGGAGAGAGCATTGAAAAAAGCTCTTTATACTCATACTCCAAACAAGAGCAGCTAGTAACCACAAGGCACTATATGCCTCATGGCTGGACCTCCTGACGGTGTTATAAATCACATACCCCTCAAGGAGACGGACGGCGGGCGGTGTCAACAGATCTACGTTTTATTAGACATTAGTCTCACCCGGATAAGAGAGCTTTATTTTGAAACCTTCAGACAGGCTTCCATTCCCTCATCGCAGTGTAAAGAGAGCAGAAGGATGGAAGGGGCTATGATGCCGAGTCCTCGTTATGGTTATAGCGTAAACTGGTGCTCTCAGCAACAGGAAGCAGAAGTCGGATGTCAGTAAGCAAGCCTGTGCCTGACAGATTTGGTCTCTGGCTCCCTCTCCTGAGTTCTGTTTATATAACCCGCTTTATATTCCCACGTTTATGTTTCTGCAGGGTCTTCCCCGTTCCTGTCCCGTACCATAGTAAACTACAAACTCCCCCAACCAATTCCAGAGTCAAAACTCAAAGAAAAACTAAAACAGAACTTAGCGACATGATTTCGGCAAATGTAATATTATATTAAAAAGTCTCCTTTTGTTCGGTGCGATTGCAATGGGGACCAGCATTTAACCAGCTCCTCTAGTGAGTAAGTTACCAAAGAGGATAATCTGGAAAACCACAGACAACAAAAATGAGAGGAAAATGTAATATTCTGACCTACACATTGCTATAGGGTGGCAACAATAAAACCTGCAAAATGTCAACAAACACCATTTTTGTTTGGGAAAGATCCTGTGTAGGAAACCATTCTGTCACGAAACCCCCACGTGCCCAGTCCTATTCCTGTGAGGGCCAGCAGATGGCACTGCTGGTCCTCCTGCACCGTCTTTCCCTGCCTGGCCTGTAGTTTTAACAGTCCATGCCTGTCCCTCGTTACCTGCCTGTTAGTCGTGTATATAAATGCCTCCCAGTCCTGTGTTCCCCACTCCGGTCATTATCCCCTGCTACTGTTGGTTGTCGTCCGTCGGTTACTTGCCTGTACCCCTAATAAACAGCTGGGTCCCTTCTTGCTGTCCTCACCTACCGACATAACACATTCTTTTAATTTTAATTTAATTATGCAAATCATATAAATTTAAAACAGACACGTTCTATAAGAATAAAAATGCAAATTCAATTTAAAAAATTGGTGCTTCTCAGTTAAGCCCTGATAATTATAAGGCATTTTCTGTATGCAAGTCATGGTCTTCTAGGCGGCTTCCCAACATGCTCACCTTCCTGCCTTCGCTGTTGTCCGCGCTGACATAGGAGAGCTTCCGTCGCACGTAGAAGAGCATGTCGTCCTGTCGGGGTGCCCACTTCT
Organism: Mormyrops boulengeri; assembly: GCA_026781065.1. Taxonomy (NCBI): domain Eukaryota; kingdom Metazoa; phylum Chordata; class Actinopteri; order Osteoglossiformes; family Mormyridae; genus Mormyrops; species Mormyrops boulengeri. The sequence continues at coordinate 28,526,776 of JAODLD010000001.1, forward strand.
CCATGAAGTAGGTGGAGAACATCCATGTCCAGAACACAATCCTGTCATCCTTAAAACACACTGTAAGAGAAACCACAGCAGTGCAACCTGGGTCAGACACAGCTTCATCTGGGCTACAGAGATTATTCATTATTAACAGCGGATTTTTGCCTACCACCATCTTGATCTCCATGAGACACACATATACAGGTGAACTTGGGGATCACAGCACAGGCTTGGCCAGCATCTAGTACCCATGAAGCACTTGGGGTTAAGGGTTTTGCTCAAGGACCCAACAGAGATCTGTTGGCCATGGCATTTGAACTAGCAATCTTCTGATTGGCCACAGAGTCCTAACCAGCAGGGCCTCACACCTGCCCCCATGGGAGCTAGTAGAGAACTGAGTGGTGCAAGTTCAGCCACTTATCTGGGGTCAGAGTGAGACGTTGTTCTTTCCCAGGAAGCACAGGGCACATGACCAGTCCATCCAAGGTTCCACACATTGTCCCACAGAGAATCATACACTATGGGCAACTTAGAGATGTCACTTAGCTCAACTGCATGTCTTGGATCAGGGGTCACCCCTCATGATTAAATTTGCCAGAGTGGGGGAGAACAATGTCTATGTTTAGAAATGTCTAGGGTCTAGAACTGCCTATGTCTTGGGTTGTGGAAGGAGACTGGAGTACCAGAAGAAAACTCACACAATACAGAAAGAACATCCACACACAGGACAGAAGGAGGTGTGAGTCAACAGTGAAACTTACTGGGCCACCTTGCTGCAATATTTCAGTGTATATCTGTTCATTGGAGCAGTTTATAAGAGCCTTTGCTCGTATAGGAAGTAACTATTCACCCTCTGGAAATGGTTCACATGACGGTCCATCCAGTGAATCAGCTGTGGGTGACTCACAGTCTGGACTTATTTCAGCATAATGCAGGTTCTTCAACAAGTCGTCGCATAAAAATGATACAAGAATCCCTCTATTGTATGATCAGTGTGCAAACGCTACAGAGTCTTTCATGCATGTACCTCGAGGCTCAGTCACAAGAGCTATAAACGCACTCAATCAATTCATCAAGTGCCCGTGGTAGAACTGTTTGTACTCATAGTTACCTCACTGTCAACTTTGCAGTACAAGTGTAACACTGCACAACCTGAGCCATTTTGTACATGTACAGTTTATTTATGTCTTCATATTGTATATTTTTACTGTTACTGTTTATTGAGTACTATACGGAGGAGTTGCCCATTGAATCGCATTGTGCTTTGTACAATGACAATAAAGGAATTAAATTCAATTCAATTTGGGTTTGAAATTCACCTGCTGCCAAGCACCAGTATGCAGAACTAGGCCCTAATGGTGATGAAGGTGCCTTAATACTGTACTTTGCAGAATTTCTCATATATCTCCATGAGTATTACATCAGCTTTGTTCCCTGGTGAAGAACAGTTTTTATGATTTTCTGATTTCTTGCTCCCAGAAGGCTGAACACCACAGGCGTGTGAGACGTCTGGCAGAGAAACCGTCCGATGGGAGTTCCGTCCTGCTTGCCCGCCGGAACCAGAGGCTCAGGCTCGGGCTCGCTCTCTAGCTCGGTTGCTAGGCAACCATGTCACTGTGTTGCAGGGGTTCTGGGTCTTTTGTGACATATAGTACACTGATCAATCCCTCCATCCATACATTTATCCATGTGATGTGTCAATCTATTTATCCTGGGCAGGATCGCAGGGATACACACTGATACAGTGCTCACAGAAAGTCTTGGGATGCTTGCTTACTTTGGTGAGAATGTTCCAAATTTATTGGTAGATGATATTGATTTAACGTATCTTCACATACTGTACCGTCCTCACAGACATTTTCTTTTTATTGAGTGTCATAATTTTTTGACTGACTCGTTCTATCAGATTGATTTGTCGTTTTCCACAGAATAAAAAATGGTGTTTCGCTAATGAGTGCTGCCCCACCACCAACCCCACTCAGCATGTGACTCAGAGATTAGCTGGTTATTGGCATCGGTATTGCTATTGCTATCGGTTGATACTAGACAGAAATCAGTATTGGTCAAAATTTCATTATCGGTGCATCACTAACAATATAGCATAACATCGTATATGCACTACTGGCACTGTTGCATCACACCTCCACGGTTGTGGGTTCAAATCCAGTAAATATGAATCAAAGACTAGTGAAATCTAGAATTTTCTTCTGTACAGCCAGAGGGGTTTGCCTTAAAAGGCCTGCCTAGGTGGGTAACAGCAGTGTCTGGATAGTTCTTAAAATCAAAGTAAACAGAAAATAAAACTCTCTACAGTACCCTGCACGCACGTCTAATTGAAAATAATTTAAGTCTTTTGATGAAACTAAATTTCCTGGCATTCTTTTTTAAAAAAAAGTCTCAATGGAGTTTGCACATAAATTTCTCTTTTGTTTTCCTCAAAAACAAATACAATACTCTTCAGCTGTGACAAGTCACAGCAAATAAAACTGATTACTTTGGGTACTGGTGCCAAACTACAATAATATCCACGAAATGTAAAAACATAAAACTCATACCAAATTGCCTTAATCTACATCAGTCCCCGGTAGGTTAGCTATGAAGAAATGCAGCTGTTAATCATGTGACCCCCTTTTTGCGGGGGGAGGGTTCCCCTCATCAGATGACTCACAATCAAAGGGTTTCGGTTACAATGGACTTTGTCACACTTTAAAATTTTTATTTACATGCTGCAAAAGTCGTCATGCGACCTCCCCGTTGGTGTCTTTCCATAATGACCCCCCCCCCTGTGGGAACCCCTGATGTCAGGTACTGAACACAGCTTGTGTCTAGTGACAGCAGGTGGATAGTCCGTTTCCTATGCAGCCCTATTTGCATTTCTCAGACACCGTCAATGAACTTGTTTCCTCTTTTTGTGGCCCTCTGAGCTTCAGGCAGGCCAGGGTTGCCAAGTCTGCTCAGTACACTGGGGTTGCCAGGTTTGCACCACAGGCCATATGACTGAATAAAACACAACTTCCTCTGTCTGGAGACCCTGTCAGCTTTGTGGAGGGGTCCCTTGTAGGTGCTTTAAACAAGAGGATGTCCCTGTGATTTCTCTACAATGAAACAGAGACGATTCACTGGTTCTATAACATTCCAAAGACACTCAGTTGTGTTGCGTAAAATTACTACGTTATCATTGCAATATGTTTTGTTAACTTCAGTTTCATGGTATATCTATCAAAAAATATTCCACTCCAGTGAAAAATATTTTTAAATTTGAACAGGATGACTTGTGAGGCCAGTTTAGCCGGGTTAACCAGCAGAGTAATCATGCAATGATAACAAGAAGAATGGACAGAAACCAGTATGGCTCGTGATAGCAGGTTACTTAGGTTAATAAGGGTAGAAATGGTGCAGTCATAATGGGCATGATGGAAAATCACAAATCACACTCGGGTTTGCAAAGATGTAATACCAATAAATCTGCACAGGAAAAGAAAAATTGCCTGTAACACTGGTTTAGGTGGGTTAACCACGTTAGGCGGGTTGACCAGGCTTCACCCTACACCGAGACAGAGCGTGGAGCTGGACCCTCCATGACACACGAAGGTCAACTGAGTCTCCCAGTACACAGCAGATTCCAATTCCATTAGTATACTCAACAAGGCGATAGAAAATACTCAATTACTCATTTACAATAGATTAACTTGTTATTTTTCAAGTCACTATTTTAACCCATATATTGTTCCTACTAGTACAGAACAATTTCTTTGATAAAGTCTCTGATTCTGCCCAATCATTGTAGGTCTATGTCTACCTGCTATGGCCCAAAGTTTGAAATATGCAGAAATTACACTTCGAAAACGAAGAGAAATTTTTAAAAGTAAGTAATTACACCCTCCGCCCTCAAACCCCAACATGGGCAGCCAGATATCACTGTATGGTGGCGTCGTGTGTCTGTCCCAGTCCGCAGGCAAACTGGATGAATGAGAATGGCCAGACTTCGACACACATGGCTGTGAACCAGACGACAAAGTTCACATGAAATCCTCCATATGAGCACTGCTTCATTTCAGTTTCAAGACTGAATGTGGCCAAGACCTTAAAGGCAATGTCAGGAGATTCATTTACATTTAGAAGGTATTTAGGTATGATGCTTTAATGCTGGCATGACCTCAGAGCCGAGTTTCTGAGAAATATGGTCAGAAGAGGCTGGACCGAATGCAGATATATGAAAGCAGCTGGGTGACCCAACGTGAGTCACCTTAAATGAGTGTCTGAAAAAAATCAACTGCATGTACTTCACCGCCTGAAAGCATACAGCAGATTTACGTATTCACCGCCACAGGGGAGCTCACAGCGAAATAATCTATAGTATAAATTAAAATGAGAGGACCGTTGGCTGATGCTTTTATGTGTAGATTATTAACCTTCCTGAGAACCACCCTGGAGGAATAATAACCCTTTCTATTCTGCACATCTCTTAAAATAAACTATTAGCTATTACAGTATGTGTATCTCAACGTTGTCGATAAGACCTGTCAATGTTTAGCATTCATATTGTCTTTCTTCATACAAGGAAGACTCATTTTAGAGGTGCCTTGGAAAGAAACACATTCTTAGTAATGGAATAATGGAATATTAAGTAACTTTTAAATGATTCCGTAAATGATCACAAATTGCCTTAATTTGCACCTTTTCTCTCTGACACACTGCGATTGCAATGACAGTATCATTTACACCCCTATTTTTACATTCATTACTAACTCTTGGACTGATTTTGCATGTCAACAAAAATAACCAAACGTTACACCCTTATAAACCCAGTGAGACTTACATCATCATTCAGCGACAGCTAAACAATTTAAATGTTCTATATTTCAGGAGGAACGAATGAAGCCAAATCAAATATTGGGGGGCACCCCCCCAGCACCACCCCCCTGGTTCCTATACCCCTGCATCATTACATTTACACTTCATTTATTTAGCAGGCAGCAAATTACATGCATATTGTTTTCCGAGTGGATTATTTTAAAAATCCTTTAATAAACACAGAGCATGCATAACATTATTCTATGAAACCTCTTTAATGTGAATATATTTTCAATACATTCATATAATGTACATTTTTCACATTTTTGTATTAAAATTGATATTTGACTAATCTAAACAAAACAATAATAATTAATTAGGCATCATTTATGTTTGAAACCTTTAAATTGTTGCTCCCTCACAGGTGTCTGAGAAGAAAACATCTATGCTGTGTGTCTATACTGCAACCTAGTTTGTACAGATTGTACGCTGATTGCACAGACTGTGTGTGTGTGACACAGGCAGCCCTGGAGATGTGCAGTGCACAGGCTGTGTGTGAGACAGCAGCCTTGGAGATGTGCGGTGTACCAGGTACATATGTGATACAGACAGCCCTGGAGATGTGCAGCGTGCAGGCTGTGTGTATGCGTGCATGTGTGTGTGTGTGTATTATGTCTATATTACATTGTGGGGGGCATTTTTCAGGTCCCTACAAAGATCTGTGAATGCAATCAAAAAACTAAGATTGCCAAAAGACTTGTATTTTGTTTGGTTACTTATGGTTTCAGGTTAGGTTTGGATGGGGGTTAAGGTTGTCATGTTGGGATGAAAGTTTTCCTCGTAGAAAAGAATGGAGAGTCCCCACAAAGATAGAATTATAGACCTCTGTGTGTGTGTGTGTGTGTGTGTGTGTGTGTGTGTGTGTGTGTGTGTGTGTGTGTGTGTGTGTGTGTGT
>JAODLD010000001.1:28532609-28544279 GCA_026781065.1 Mormyrops boulengeri
TTAAGGTGGTGATGTTGTGATGAAAGTTTTCCTCGTAGAAAAGAATGGAGAGTCCCCACAAAGATAGACTTATAGACCTGTGTGTGTGTGTGTGTGTGTGTGTGTGTGTGTGTGTGTGTGTGTGTGTGACAATGTGAGGGCTCAGTGCATATATAGCCCTGGCGATTAGTTCAAAAATCTATTTCCAAGCCATCTTCCAGCAGCGACACCTCATCCTGAATGCACACTGCCCAGACTCATTCCACCCACTGAGAATATCAGCCTAAATGGAGCAGACTCATTAGGACAAGCTCGTTACATCCCTGCCACGCGAGGTAACTCTGCCAGGGCTGACAGCAGCTTTATCAGCACAACCATACGCCCAAATCACCCTGAGCCACGGGGGGCATAATTACACTGATTGTAAGTGACTTATAGATCAGTGTTTTTTAACCAAGGTCCTCAAGGTAGACCCTGTGTTATGGCGGGGCATGATGAAGGAGGGAAGATCCACGTAGCAGCTCTCAGCAGTGCACCAAGCACACCGTGACAGGATTTATTATGACAAAATCATTTTGGGGAAGAAAACTCAAAATATCAAACAGAGTTGAGAATGGTCTCCTGCCAGCCTCAAGTCCATGACTGTAGGAGAGGGTCAGTTCTTTGCCATACACTCAGCCCTTTCAGCCAGACAGCAGCCCAGGGAGCAGCAGAACACACTAGTAACTAAGGGGCTACAAGACTGAGGAGGCAAATGGGGAAAACAAGACAGAACAGGACAGGGCAAGGACGGGTCCTGACACCCTGTCACCTGGTTTTCAGTCTATGTGATCTTTGAATTCATCAGGCTGGATTTATATGTCATAAAACACATTGCTGTTGGACATGGTTAGCAAAACTAAAATCCAGTTACAATAATGTTTGCCAATAAAATGCCTTCCTTTTATGCGATAATTCTACTCAAAACATTTTTGGCATCTTATTTAATAAAGCCAATTGTTGAAGTTATAAATAATCAGTGATTGATGGAAAAAACAATTAACAATGAAGCAAAACTGAAAATATTTAGAAACATCTGGTTATTTTTCACTTTTATAATTAACAAAAAAAAGCAGTTTAGTGCAAAATTAATGTAAGTCTTCAGACAGTGCATTTGATTTAACATGATTTTAATTAAGGCTTAAAATGTGAGTGATTTGTCTCAGTCAAGCCTATTTAATTAAGAGCTCAGCAGACAATAATCCAACATCCACATTGTATTGTGAGGACCAGGCCTGGGAAACTGTTACAAAATGTGCAGCCCGAGCTCTACAGCTTAGTATCACCGCTTAGTATCACCAAACACCAATCAGACGAAGGGTACCCATACACCCGCTTCCTATTGGTTCACAGAAATGAGGAGGGCACTCTGAAAAAGGTTCATTTCTCTAACAACGAAGACATGGCTATATCTCTCCATACAGATTACTCCCTTAGGGTAGTATAAAAACACATACAACCGAGAACAGAAATGTTCAGGCTGTTTGTTTGCGACAGTGAACCTCCATATTGTTTTTCTTAACTGAAAGTGACATTTACAACTAGGTTCACTTCAGCAAATGGTGATTATGAAGACCAGGCAGTTCTCTTACTAAAAACAGCCAAGTTGCTGGTCTGTCCAGACATCTCAGCTACTCGGCAACAGTGAAATGCAATACCTTTTTATCGGACACAATGTAACCAGGGTGTCTTATTGGACTTCGGCACAGGGGAGCAGGATGATTTGGAAATGCAATAAGACATCCTACTAAAATATCCAGGGGCCCAAACGACAGACTCAAAGAAGGTTATTCTTCTAGATGTGTTTGGCAGACATGAGGTCTCTGGATTTGACAGGAGGGGGCGCCACACTCAAGTCCCTGTCACTAAAATTCTACAAAATCAACACCGGGATGGAGACCTACTAATATACTGCTGAGCAATGTCCTTAAGGACGGATTCACTATCAAAATATACATGTAGCTGTGAATGGCTGATGATGTCCAACTTAGAAATGCAGAGTGAACCACAAAAGCATGCGTTAAAACACTTTCTGAGTTCCTCACACTTCTAAATGCTGTACGACCACAGATCCTGCAGGAACAAAGCAGGATTTTCCTATTGGCAGGCTGTACCCAGCAGTTGAATTTTGAATATGTGCATTGAGCTTTATAATCAATGCTAATTCGGTTCCAAGGATTGCACTGTACCAGATGGTACCAGCACACACTAAAATCTCTCATCTCTTCTCCTGCAATATGACAGTTACTCCACAAGAACAGCTGGCATGCAGTTTGAAACCAAAACAACTGGAAGGGATTTTTCCTTCTAGTATACCTAAACACATGACGATAGTGTAGCCTACCAAACACAGCACGTCATGACAATGCACCAAGCATGCAGTGAAGTGGCAAAAACAAAGTTTGTTTTTTTCAATAAGCTGCTCCTCTTTCCTATTTTGTTTCACCACTTTGAAAATGCTGGGGCATGCTTATCTAACTCGTGCCTTCCAAATGATTCAAGGAGCAGATGAAGATCAACTAACAAAAATATTCATTTTAAATAAACAACAAAACAGAATGCAAAATGTGTATATGCATTCTGTGCATTCTGAGAGTGCTCTTTTTGGCTGTCTTTGCCAGGAACATTGCCAACCTGTAATAATTCAATGATAGTAGGGACTGGCACCAGTATTCCTCATGTCCTTGTGTACCAAGCATGCCACAATTGTGTACCAAGCATGCCATGAGTTTACCAAGCATGCCACGATAGTGCACCAAGCACACCATGACAGTGTACCAAACATATTGTGATAGTAAATGCAGCATTCCATTATAATGCACCAAACATACAGAGATAATATACCAAACTCATTATGATAGTGAATGCAGCACCGTGTGATAGTGTACCAAACATGTGGCTATAGTGCACCAAGCATGCCATGATAGTGTACCAAGCACTCCGTGATAGTATACCAAACACATGGCGATAGTGTACCAACCATGCTGTGATAGTGTACCAAGCACTCTGTGATAGTGTCGCAAGCACGCTGTGACAGTGTACCAAGCACTCTGTGATAGTGTACCAAGCATGCTGTGATAGTATACCAAGCACACTGTGATAGTGTACCAAGCACGCTGTGACAGTGTACCAAGCACTCTGTGATAGTGTACCAAGCACTCTGTGATAGTGTACCAAGCACACTGTGATAGTGTACCAAGCATGCTGTGATAGTGTAGGCAGCATCAAATCAATCAGATGAATTAATAATAGGCACATCCGTGCTTTGCTAATTTGGCTGGTCTTGCACTATCTGATGGAATGGAATGAAACATAATGCAGGGTGTTACAGAGCAGGCAGCCCTGCGGGAGGCATTTCTCAGGATGCAAACATTTGCCCAGACTACTGAGTCACTTCCCGGGATGCGGAGCCTCATGGCCAGACCGGTGGAGGGGAGACTTAGGGAGCAGCAAAGAAGAGGAAAGAAAGACACCTTACTAAAGCAGGTGGAAAATGGCATGCCCATCTCATCCAGTACAGGGCCAGGGGGGAGGAGCCTGTCCCAGGGAGCACAAAGCCATCCATCCATCCACCCACCCGCCCATCCATCCTCCAATTGCTGTTCCTGGTCAGGGTCACGAAGATGGGATGCCAGTAAAATTCATATTAACATTACGCCAAACCAAGATTCCAGGGACAGCACTGAACAAAGAAAACGATTGGGAAGGGAATGGTAGTGCTGATGCTATAGAGCCAAGCCACCAGTAGCTTTCAGCGGGGCTGTTCCTACCCCCTGGCAGGATGGAATAAGCACTATAGTAGGAGCAGTAGGAGACTGTATGCGAGCCAGTCACCCCCCTCCACCCTGCAGACTCAAACCCTCAGGAGAGCCTGACACTGTTCAGCAGCAGGATCCATGGTGGGTCGGGTTCCATTTCTAGGCTGGTCGGGTGCTAAACCCACTCATTCATTTACCTTCTTCCTAGTTCCCAATCCCATAAAAAGACATAAAGGTGTGATAGCCCAACCCCCGGGAATCACACTGGTGCCCCATGGCCTTAGATTGGCTTTGTTTTCGCTGTGCTGTCTCCAATTTCCCAAGTTCCTGTTCCCTCCCCCAACCCTCCTTGAGAGAGTCGCGTTAGTAACTCATCCATGTTCCATAACTGGCTATCGCGTACAAGGTCACGGGGGGACCCGGAGCCTATGTCAGGTCACCCTGGATAGGTAGCCAATCCACTGCAGGGCACACGCTCACAGCCATAACCGATATGGGCAATCTGGAGATGCCTGTTCCCCAGTCCATATGACTTTGGACAGCATTACGAAACTGGAGTATCCAAATAAGTGCAGCACCACATGGGGAGAACATTCCCACACGTGGGGAGCAGGCTGGGATTTGAACTGAACCACAAGACTATTCCATTAGTAATGAACGATTTACATATTGCACTACATGCAGTAACACTTTATTTCAGGGGGTACAAATAATATAATATTATGCTCTTACTTACGTATTAATTAACCACAAACAAAGTCTGAGTTACATACTGATCTTATGTTCAGTAATCATTAATCAATCATGATGCATCTTTTATCAAGCAGTTACCGTATCTGTTAATTCTGTAAACCTTTGTTAACTACTTAACGAACAAGTAATGAATAACACAAGTGAAATACCGATTTCGTGTTTGTTCATCAATAACGAATACTGATGCATTTGTTCTCTCAAGTAGCAACTACATTTGTTCATGATTTGTACTTCAGTAGTAACTTAGTATTTGTGCACCCTTAAGTAATGTGTTACTCTATATGCCCTTGTACACTATGTGCATTCATTAGCTATAAGGCACAACTTATCAGATGTAACGCATCAAATAAAAAAAATTGGTGAAACTAATCCAGCAACTGACGCCAAAACCTTCCTGGACCTGGACAGAATGTGAGACCCGCTGAACTAACACTTCAACAGCACCACCCATGTTGACTCACTGCATTCCCGCAGAATTAGCATCCGCTAATTCGACACGCTTTCCTACACTCCTCCCTTACTGGTAGGCAGGGTCCTCACAAAGCAAGGGACCTTCTTGGTGGTTCCACCACACGCCGGCCCTGAGTGTTCCTGACCCATTTTCCAGAGGCCAGTGAACAATGAAGACTTCAATAAAAACAGCACTATGCCCAGTAATGACTCATGAATATATGCATTTACAATGCAGGTCAAAATGACAACCCCATAATTACTGATTGGGTTTTAGAAAGACTCTGAATATAATGAGAGCAGTCAGCAGAAAATATGCCACTGTCGACCCAGGAAAATATGTTATGTACGTCTCTCACCTGCAAAGAAGCTGGCTTTTAATTCATATCAAAAAGTTCTTATTTCACATATTGCACATGTTATGCATGTATGCCATTGGGCTAAAACAAAAGAAAAATGGCTGCACACCAGTGACACCGGCCTCTTGGGATGTACCATGTGGCTGAGAGCCAGAGGGGCCACTCCACTCTACCACCACCAGACAGCTATCCTGTGGGCAGTTTGGCTAACAAGCTAATATGTCCTTTTCTGCCATCAAGTTCACTGTATGTGCAGGCTATTAAAATGGCCAAATATGTCTAATATCTTTAGAAACAGAGAAGAGGGTAGACCGGGCTTTTCTGGTTCTTCTCTGTGACCTGGAAATGGCATTTTGTTTGCCCCAGATAGTAGAGCGCATGAAGAATATAAATTATGACACAAACTCCTGCGCCGACTCCCTCCCTAAGCGGTGACATGGCACGCTCCTCTGTTTGACCTTTGGATGAATGAGAATGCCTCAGACCTGAAAGGCTTTCTGTCTGTGGCCTTTATTTCCAAGCCTCTGGGGCCTGACCGCATCTCCACAAGTACAGCACAGAACTCTTCAGCCCCGGAACCCAAACTGCAGAATCTGGTGCCATGAGCCAGCAGTGTTGATAGTAAGGAGGGATGAGACATTCACAGTTTTAAGGCTCAGCATGTTTTCTGTCAAGCAAGAGCAACAGGGGTCCAGGCTCTCTGTGACAAGTCCATCCAAAGTGACAGGGCATGCTCCAGCTGCGTGGCCATGTTCGCCAATCAATTATGCTAATTCTGGAAGCTCTGAAACAATGGGAACTTTCCAGAAATCCGTCCCAGGATGATAGAGAGCAGGCCGGAGGATGATTCCGGCTCAGCTGGCAGGAAGTGAGTGTTAAGGAATGGGAAGCTCACACCTGCATCTGACAGACACGAATGAGGGCTATGGATTTACCATAAAAAAAGGCGAATGTTCTTTAGTAGACATTAACAGTCCAGTCTGTCGGGGTCTCCATGTATATGGTCTGGATCCTGACATAAATTAATCACCATCAATCCTTATACAACAATTCATTGCATTCGTTAAAGGAGCTTCATCCATTGATCTACCAATCTCTTATCCAGTACAGAACTACGGGGGGAGATGATCCTGGTAGAATAGGGCACAAGGCAGGGGGAACACCCTGGGCGGGCTGGCAGTGTAGTGTAGAGCATGCGCGAACACCACCAACAATTCTATCATTTTTAGAAATGTCAGCCAACTGCATGTATTTCAGCTGCGAGAGGAAACCCACACACGCAAAAACAGGTCAGAGACGGGATTTGAACCCATGACCCTGGACAGCAGCATCATACTGCTTCAGTTGTCAGCAGGAGATTCTTGTGCTTTCGATCAATATTTCCACTTCAGCGGAACCAGGATGAAGCTCAGGGCTTGCAGAGTCATCAGAGTGGAGAAATGAGTCTGTGTGTGTGTGTGTGAGAGAGAGAGTGAGAGAGAGAGAGAGAGAGAGAGAGAGCGAGAGAGAGAGGAAGATGTCGATGTGACCTCATTTGCCCCTCAGGAGTACCCTTCTGACAGCAGGCTTATGAGAAGTCGCTGAGCCCAGCAGCATCTAGCAGGGGATGCGAAGAAGGTAAGTCTGAAGACATCTTCATACATCCCCCCCACCCCCAAAACCAGGCCTAAGCACCCTGATTGCACAGAGAGAGAATAGAAAGGCAGCCTCTCCCCAGGTGACACTGCTCACTCCTCTGCCTAGCAGAGGACGCCTCGCTTAGGGCGTCACTCCCACACACTGCTCAGTGACACCCCCTAGTGGATGATTTCAAGAGGCAAGTGGCTCTAGACTCCCTGAGGGGATGTAAAGTCCCCCAGAAGTGAATAAGATAAATTTAAGGCTGCGCCCACACTGCTACAAAACAGAGTTTTAAAACGTAAACAATCAGCGTCCACACAGGCTTCTTCACATTGTTTATAAAAGTATTTACATACGCACTGAAAAGAGCAAAATGTATGTAACATAGCTTTTAGCGGCACCACATACAGTGTATGCAAACCGGAATAGGAAGTCTTTCCTACGCTGGTGTCATTTATTCACGACTTGTACAGTACAGTGTATTTACACGGAGCAGCAATGCCAAAGAGAAGCAGAAAAGCAGACTATTGATTATGGACTGAGGTGGAATTGCTGTAATGCAACAAAGCGGCATAAAATACAAATTGGGAATTGTGTCCAAATACAGGGAAAGGTTGCAGGATGAGTGGGACCAATTCTGAATTTTCAAAAGTCCCTGTTCACTCATTCACACTGCGACACTAAAATTGAGTTTGCTGAAGTATACGGCTCTGAAGACCGTTTTCGAAAGTCTCAGTGTTTTGCCATTGAAAACTCTGGTGTAGTGTGGATGAAAGGCGAAATTAGAGTCTAGACAAATGTGTATATTTTTAAATGAAGATGCAGCTGTATGTACGTAGTCGAAGAGAAAAGCTAAAGCTATTACTACATGGCAGCCCATGCTTAGTTCAGTGACCAGAAAAGAGAGGAGATCCACCTTGGACCGAAGACTAGCATCCTGACCATCAGGATGACTCTAAATGTCAAGCAGGACCCCTCTGACAGCTTGGGAAGGTCGAACCATGGGCTAGATAAATAACAGGAGCAGCTGAAGTAGAGGTGCAGTGGTGGAATTCCTGAAGGACACCCAGGCTAACATGTACACGAATGCTACGGAAAGCAGGAAGCACCCCCAGCACCTTTCAAAGCGTAAACTAACCCCTCCCCCCTCCCCGGTGGCTTTTGTTGCCCTGCTTAGGGCAAAAGGCAAGAGGCGGCCATCCTGCTTCCATCGAGGGGCGAGGTTGGACACCGCTTAGACCCCAGACCATCCTAGAGAACTCTGGGTACCTTCAGCATAGTCACATGCTCGACAGCAATGGTCTCTAACCTTTTCTTACAGTAAGAGCTACTTCTACAAAGAAAATACTCCGGCAAGCTACCAAATCACAGCAGAAAATCTCGCCAGCCGGGAAGGGAGTCCCCCTCAGCATATTTGTTGACTGGTGGGCTGGGATGAAGGTCGTACTGCAATCGTTGCAGTGGATCGACAATTTGGTCACCAAAGGTCTACGGGTAACTAACCAGCACCCAAACTGGGAAACGACTGAGCAGCGGTGTGAGACCAGAGTAGGAGAAGCAACAATACACAAGCATTTTATCTGAATCTTCTTCCCCCCCATAAAAATATCATGGAAGATCATTAAAGATTCATGCACAGCCTGCATGTTTTTATAGGATGGAATGTAAGCACAGCAAACAGAGACTAAGCTAGCAGTGTATGTACCAAGCAAGTCCACCTAGAAGACACAAAGTAACATCATTATACTGCCCTGAAGGGACAGATTTTACACTGTGCATTGTTTACCTTACTATGAATACCCAGGTAATGTGTCCCATTCTGGGTATGGACCACAACCCGCCAACCGGCCCGGGTGTTAATAGCCCATCAGCTGGCTATTAACAGGCCATTAATTTACAGTCAAGGGGCTGACAAGCCAAAGTGTTTAAAGAGCCGCAGGTAGCCGAGTGATTCAGAAAGACAGTAACTTTCACCCAGGAGTTCTTGCTCAGTACATGGTCGTCTTTCGTGCCGTATTAAATATATTGTAATTCTGTCTGTGCTGGGGCCAGTGGTAGCAGCCTCCATTAAATCTTCCCGCAGAAGAGCTAAATTTAGTATTAGCCATTAAGCTAATACTGGCATTCCTTGCAGTGTTATACTGTACAGTTGACAGTTTAACTCTGGAAATGAAACACACCTGAGTAAGAGGGTGGGGCTGCAGCTGGAGTGTGTGAGAAAATGGAAGGTGTGTACAGGAAGGAGGGAAAAATAAAGAACCCCCAGCCCCTACTAGAAAAATGTGCTGGTGCATAGAGAGATAGTTAATAATCAGAATAGCACAGAACAGGGTAAAACAGAGTCATTTCTCATGGTACAGAGGATGAGTGTGAAATGCTGGAATACAGATGTTTAAAAAATGTGCCTCTAATGTTCAGGCAAAAGTATGAATGAAATGGAACAGTCATGTGCTGCATAGCCAGCTGCTAACCTTGGTCTCCTTTAAAACAATAAGAAAGGGGTGACTGAGCCAGCCGGCTGCATTGACACCAAATCATCCTGGGTGAATGAAAGACCCTGGGCCAAAGCAGAGTCCTGGGATCCAGTGTCACACAGTGGTGGGAAGCGACCAAACCCTCTCATCTCCAGAGATGGTGAGGCCTCTATACAGTTTACTACAAATACCCAGCTTCATCTGAGGTCAGCATCTCTGCAATGGGATGGGGTCTGTGCTAAGGTCATGCAGATGTTACACACTGTAAAATAAGGGCGGTGTGTGGCTCAGGGATGCTGCTATCTTAAGCTCTTTAAGAGAATATCATATTCGGCCCCTAACCCAGCCCAATGCAATCATGTCCCAAATTTTTTAAGGCCCCAATCACTCAGGGGCCCTTAGAATCGTCCTATCTTCCACCCCTTCACGGCGCCTCAGGTGTGGCTTTGCAGGTTTGGATTCTGTGCCCATCATTAGATGGATGAGACTCAGTCGGCAGAGTGGTTTCACTGTCGGGCCCTTGTGCGAAGCACTTAGTGCCAGTTCATTCAGGGACTGGCTGGCCCAGCCTGCTCAACTGCATGTAGCTTTGGATAAGACCATCGGCTAAATAAGATCATCTAAAATTGTGGGACTTCACAAACTCAAGGTAAAAAAGAAAAAAGCACGGGTCACCTTCTAATATCTACAGTACCCTCTCATGTTAAAGAAACAGAGGATGATCTCATGAAGACTCATTTTCACCCTGAATGGATGACAGGGGATCCTGGAGTGGGAATGTGGAATTAAACTATTTGTCAGAAAGGACAGCACTGTATTCCCTGGACAGTCCTGTCATTTGGTCTGGCTATCTAAGCTGTACTCATTGCACACTCACATGTACAATTTCTAGAATGACTGGATGGATCACATGGAAATCTAAAAGTTAATAAATGTGTTTTTACCTGAATGCTGTGAGTCCTTGTCATGATATGTAGCTCTGAAAGTAGCTACAATCAACAATAACAGTATTTACAAAGCAAAGTATTTTTAACTCCAATTCATTAACCACTAAACAGCATAATACTGGCAAACAAGTGACTTTGTATTGATCGCTAGTGTGATTTTCTGCACTATTAAACCTTCACATGTAAAACTGCCTTACATTGTGCTTGTGAATTCCATCAAATACAAATGGAAAAATAGCAATAAGATGCTGCCCATCTATCACCAGCAGAACCCACAGAATGTTACTTATCGGGTCCAACCATGAAAACCTGGCCCCTCCTCTGAGCATCAGCATTCCCATCAGTCTGAGCGGATTTTTACCCACACGTGTTTCAGTCTTTCGACAAAGTGCATAGCCACCGTGCCCAGAGCCACTGACACGCACAGACAGAACGAGCTCTCAGACTCGACGGGGCTCCGGTGGTGCGGATCCCCTCTGGAGAAGCTCAAGGCCGGGAGCACCTCAGCGTCAAACACCAAGGACATGCAGCAGCTCCCGATACCCGCACCAAAGTCACAGACGAAAAAGGCTGCAGTCACGCTGCTTCTTAAGAGCCCCGACTGAGGGAGCTGAAACAGATCAAACCATGCACTTCACTTTGAAAAGCGAGTCTTTATCAGCAGGAACAAAGAGCCACTGTGAAACTAAAACCACAGTGTGCATCCCTGCCATTTTATAAATATTATATAGCTTAAACACAGCTTCTTACTACTCCTGTACTTTTACACACATGCTACGTTTATCTTGTAAATTGATGATATGATGACAATAATACATTTAGCCACCACAAACCTGTATATTTAGCCACCGCAAACGGGAAATGTTTTTGAAAGTCTGCCTGTGAAATCATTCAGAATATTAAGCTTATAATCTCAGCTTTTCAATTAAAAAGCAGTTTATGAATATCGTCAGACTGCAACACACCTACAAGTGTAGGCCTAATAATGTGGCTTCTGGTGTGATAAAAGCCATTTTATTGATTTCATATCAGTATTGCTGTAAGTGTCTTTCCCAGTCAAATGTATTCAGTTCTATGGTGTAAAGTAACAAAGTACAAATACTTCATTACTGTACTTAAGCAGGTTTATGTTTTGGCATTTGCACTTCAGTATAGTAACTTTTACTTTCACTTCACTACATTTCGGAGCCAAATAAATTATTTTCACTCTTACTCATAAGAACATAAGAAATTTACAAACGAGAGGAGGCAATTCGGCCCATCAAGCTCGTTTGGGGAGAACTTAACTAAT
>JAODLD010000001.1:28544379-28556009 GCA_026781065.1 Mormyrops boulengeri
GACCAAACCTGCACACAATATTCTAGGTGGGGTCTTACCAAGGAGTTATATAATCGTAGCATCACCTCCCTTGACTTGAACTCCACACACCTAGAGAGTCTATATATTCTGCATGACCATCATTACTGCTAAAGGCCATAGTCAAGGACGATCCATGGTGCGGCTTGGTAATAAAGAGGATTTTATTATTAATTGAACTCAACAGAGCCAGGAACAAAAAGGGACCAAGAGGGGTCAAAACAAAAGGCAGGAAGGCTACATAAGAAGTAACAAAATTCACTCAGAATTGAGGTCATTAATTTCTTTCACATTTTCACAATATATGATTTCCTTTATTATTATTATTATTATTATTATTATTATTTTGCATTACATATTGTCTTTATAAAGATTAAACAAACAGTATGTAGAGATCCACGATATATCGCTTAACATATTAGAATTGCTGCCTGATATCTAAACTTTATCAATATTCAAAGTTAGTAACACTAGACTGGGCAACCGAAAAAATGGTGATGATTGCATTGGACGATCAGCCATTTTCCTTATAGTGGAGGACGATGTTTTTAGTCGGCTCATATACTCCAATTATAAGAGGTATAAAAGTAACGCCTCCCGAAATGTTTATAAACAATTATTAAATCTGGCCCGACCCGTAGATTCATATCTTTCGTTTCAAATGGAATAAAAATGTGATTCTGCTAATCTGCGTTTTCCTTATTGTGTCGCACTGTAACTTGCAATACTATATTCCTGTGTTCAATTTACAATTTACAATAAAGTTTCTTTTTGTAAGATCAATAAATTTAAATGCGGCCCTAATGTACTTTTCACTTAAGTACTTTAAAAACATATAGTTTTTACTTTTACTTGAGTAGTATTTTGCTGGATTAATTTTACTTAAGTAATATTTTGGTGTGGTATCTGTACTTTTACTTAAGTATTAAAATCGAGTACTTTTCTACCACAAAAAAATGTTTAGCTGCATTTAACTGAAGAACACAAGGTGTTACCTTCACGTAGCAATGTAGGTCTAATACAAAAAGAAACGGAGATAATACTATCAAATTATAGGCTATATGTATTTAAATCACGACTCAGGTTTTTATGAACAAGTATTCAATATGCAAGTATCGGAGAAAAATAGTGCCTTTCTTCATATGACGAAAAAGTGTATCACCTCATTATTTCACTTCTTCGCAGGTTCAAGTCCACGGTGAACTTTCCTTCCAACATATGCACACGTAACTTGTAAATATTTCTGCTATTATGCTTATCTAATGATTACATCTGTATAATACTTTATGCGAAATTAGTCTCCAGACTGTGTATATGTGCGGCTGATGGAACAGATGAATCCGTCTTAGTGAGACGGGGCTGGCCGGTGCCCTCCCTGCCTTAACCCCTTTGTGAACATCACGGCCAGCCGCTCCATTTAAATGCAAAAAACCCACTACATGCCTCCTGATCCGGCTTTGTTACAACATTGTTACAATATTTACTCACCACCGAGCCATCGTTTACTTTTAAATCAGAGCGTATTACTTGGTATCACTTGGCGTTAAGATGAAAGAGGGATGGGAATATACCTTTGATGGACAGATAGCCTTTGCTAAAGGGAACCCCCGACAATGTCACAGATATGGTGATATATGAAATATCGGCAAAGCTATAGAAATTTCTTGCTGAAAACAATAAAGTAAAATTGACTGGCGAGTGAATGCATGTGTAAAGCATGTTATAAAGTCACTAAGTCCGCCGGTCTCACGTACGTCTGACCTGAAAATCTGTTCTAAAGCATTCTATAAACTCACCGATTGCTCTGATTTCCCGAATATCTTGCATGAACAGCCTTCTTAAAGCATGCTTTAAACTCACCGATCGCGCTGATCTCCTGCCGGGCGCTCAGCCGGTTTCTCTCGTCGGCAATCGCCTTCAGCATCCGCTGCAGAGACTGGTCCAGCTCCCCGTTTTCCTCCTCCTCTTCAGTGCCGACTGCCTTGCAGTAACTCTGAAAGGATGCCATTCCCAAACTGAGCTCATGACAGTCCCGGAAAGGGAGAAATCGCCCGGGTGGGGTGCGTGCTGGTGGGAGGTCGACGGCAGGGGAGGGGCGCTGGAGATCCCCCTCCCTCCTGATCAGCAGAATAATCCCTAATATTTATTGCGGGCCGAGTTGTGATACCAGCCGGGCCGTGCAGCTGTCACCGCAGCGAGCCTGAGAGGCGCAGAGTGTGACCCGCTTCCGCCTGCCCTCCGACATCAGCCGGCATTGCACCGGGAGCAGCCCTCACACTTCCTGCGAACCGTTTAAAAGGGACGGGACCGGTCCGATCACGAACCCTCCATCCCCAACGGTCACGAACTGACATGTTGTGTTTACCAAATGACTTATCGAGCTCTTAAATGGCGGCCATCGTGACAGTACCGGACGCCCCTCTTTAAAGACACAGTGTTTACGAACACCGGTCGTCCTTAAAGCTAGGCGGCTTCGGTTATGATCCCGTATTTAGGTGAAAAGTAAAAGGTGGGAAAAGTAAAAGGTGAAATTCCCTTAAGGGCTTCAAAGTCCTTCCCCATGCCTGCCATTCAAACGGGGATACATCACCCCGGGGATCCACTGTGCTCCACAAAGGTCCAATACTTATTCCTAAAACTCCAGTTTAAATTACTTTATTCTGTGTAAGGTTTCCACTAATTGCCTTTATATGATACTGGTATAAGCGACATCATAATGGTCGCAATAACATCCTAAACAGACCGTTTAGAGTAAGATGCATTACTACAGAACAAATGGCATGCACCTGCTAACATGATGATAGTACATTGTCTTTACACTTTAGTATGCAAGTGTATGAGTTTATTTAGAAACATATACATTAATTCATTATAATGTTTTGAGAGGAAAGGTTTGTTCAGGTTTGTTTCAGATTACTTCAGGTTTAACCTGCTCCCTAGTGTCTCTGCTGCTGGCTGTAGCTGAATCCTGCGGCACATAAAAATCGGAGCAGTTAAAAATGCATTTATAAAGGTCGTGTACAGTACATAAGCACAGCACACAACAGTCAGCCACTGTGGGTTGGAGGTCATTTAATATACATCTATATTTTATTTGTGGAAAAAGTGTATGTATACATTACTGGAAAGTATATGTATGGTGAAACAACACCTCTGCCCCATCCGGGGGTCGAAACATTGTCATTCACAAGGAGATCACTGCACTAACAATGCAAAGGTCCTGTGTTAGACTAAGCCGCTTTGGATAAAACCTTCAGATAAATGAATAACTGTAACTTCTATCAATTTAGAGCTGTTAATCAGCCTAGCTGTATGTATGCAGACTGCAGAAGGAAACCTGCAACATGGGGAGAATGTGCAAACTCAACATGCATAGGGGGCAGATAGAGTCAGACACCCAAGCCCGGAGGTGTGAGGTGACAATGCTATGCCAAAGAATACAAATTAAAAGGCCAAACCTGGACATTCGATTACTGAAAATCAAAAGACAGATGTTCAGTAAGTTGAGTTGGTGAAATGTACTGATATGAATGTCTTGTATAAGAAACACGTGCTTTAAAGGGAACAGGAATCCACATGGTGCTGCATAGTTTCGGCCTTCTGCCTTTTATTCAAAGCAAATAGCAAACGGCTCACGCAAAGAACTATAGAACTGTAAATGCTCCCCTCAAACTGCTGTACCCAGCACACCGGGCATCAGGGGTACGCCGGCAGCAGGAGCCGCTTTTTCACCCAGTGTTACCTCTGCAAAGCAGGGAATGAACAAACAGGGGCTAAACTCTCAGAACACTCATAGCACATGGCTAAAGCAGCTGGGCCCTAGGGGCTGTGAACCAGGGTTACTCCTCAGGGCAGCAACGGTTCACACAAACGGCCCTGGCACAGGTTCCATGTCACTGAGAGAGTCCTTTGAGATTTAATCGGCGTGCTAAATGAAACCTCTCCTGATGTCTGAAGACCGGCTGCTTGAGGGCCTTAGTGAACGCCGACCAATGGAAACTCCCATGTCAAGGCCGTGTCCAGGTTGTGGACCAATGGGGTCAAAGCGTGGGCGGGGCAAAAAGCTGTATGGGATGCTGGGTCTCTGATCGTACTCTCCGCCAATAATGCCTGGGGGGTACAGGGGGTTGGGGTTATGAGGGCTGGGGTGGAAGGGCATGGGCTGGGGGGGTATCGAGTGGAAGAGCCGGGTGCGCCGGAAGAGACTCTCCTCTCGTCGCAGCTTGTATTTCTTTTTGTAGAGCTGTGAGGAAAACAATAGGTTTACAACTCAGAGTGACAGCAAAGACATTCATTGAAAACCAGCCATCCAATCACAGGCCACTAGCAGGATGACAGCTACTCACTTCCTTCCAGTCTGTTTCCCACGCTCTGTTTGTTGGATCTGAAATGATAGGGCTGGCGTCATTCAGAAATCCTATAAAAGCTCCTTCTTACAAAAGATAATGCTGTCAAAACGTCCACCGTACCTCTGAAGTCACGCCGGTACAGGTGTCTCCAGAGGGAGGGGTCCACGGTGGCAACACTGAGGTCTCTGCACACGGCTGACAGGGACACCACAGACCCTACGTCCAGCAGACGCAGAACCCGCAGCAGCAATTCCGGGGGAAGGGCTGTCAGCCCAAATACTGCCGGGAGGTTCATGGCTGGGGACACCAGGGGGCGACAGAGAGCACACAGGGGTTCCACACAGCCCAAGAAGCAGCCAGTCAGCATGGTCTGGCAGGCCCATGTGACAATAATAAAACACAACAAAGACTGCATACTGTTAACAGCACAGTAAAATATTGCAAAAGTTTACTTGTCTTTCGCTCATCCTTTGATAACAGATCTGCAAGTGAGCTTAGTTCTTCTCTAGCTGTAGTTACAAAGGACTTTGTGCTGATGTATGGAAGACGCAAGACTGACTCACCCTGCCTGGCGGATGCGATCAGCGGGTAAGCAAGCTGGTCCTTAAAGAGGCGAGACAGCTGCTTGAGGTCTCTGAACGCCATGGCGGCACTTTCCCCTGCGACAGACAGACAGACACACGAAGGGGTGAAATCTTCTGGAAGCTTCAGGCCCTGCCCAGATATTGTTCCTATATCTGTATGACATATCAGCCATAAGAACAAGCTTGCTTACAGCCCAGGTGAGGAGGGCAGGGTCCTCTTGTCTCGCCCTGCCTGCTAGGCTTACCTGCCCAGGCGTCCGTCACATAGGTTGACGGCTTCAGCAACAGCTTCTTGGCATTTTCCGCACCCTCTTTCATCTTCAGTGTGGCTGCAGTGAGCAGTTAGCCGTTAGCCCATTGGGCAACCCAACTAAAAGCCTGCTTCTCACAGGACAGGAGTCTAAAAGGTACTATACACACTAAGCAAAGAACTCAACCCAAAGCCACAGCTTTTGGATCCGCTGTTGTATTCATGAGAAATTTATTAAAATAGTGCTGTATGGTGGTTGGATGGTATGGTCTAGCAGAGTGTTTCCCAACCCGGTCCATGGAGACCCACAGACAGTCCACATTTTTGCTCCTGGAGTTTGGAGGGAGCTAAAATGTAGACGTCTGTGGGTCCACGAGGACCGGGTTGGGAAACACCGGTCCAGCAGTATCAGAATATTGGGTACGAATTGGGCTCCAGCTCAGTGAGTGTGGGGTTTGACTGTTTGCTCTATGGGATGAATAGATGGATAGATGCTATCTGTATAATAAACAGTATTCATATAAATCCAGTCCTTATCAGAGATGAATAGTTCAGGTCCTGGAAGTAAAAATCCAGACCAGGATTTTGTTTCAATCAACCAGTTGAGTACTCTGTGACTGTGACTCTTCATGCTCAACTGGTTAGTTGAAACAAAATCTTGGTCTGGATTTTCACTTTCTGGACATGGGATTTATAGCCTGCTGTAATTAAACTGTAGCTCTCCACTATACAGTCCGGGCAGAACCCCAGGTGGCTTGGGCGGACCACTGACACCACAGCTGGTGAGGACTGCTCACCGTTGATGACGAGCATGCTCCCCATGGGCACAGCCGCCAGCGTGGCCAGGCTCTGCTCGCAGAGCGGGTGGGAGTACCTCAGCCTGTACACCCCTCCCTCGGCCCTCCAACCAGGCGGCATCTCACTGGCCTTTCCCTCTGCATCCTGGGAGAGAAAGCATAATCAGACCTCCTGCTTACACAGCACATGTGGACTGGTGTCTCTTGGCTGGGGTCCCATGATGCACCATGGTTATCTGGTGACCAGTGGAGACCATGCTACTGGGGTCACATCCCTGGCACCAGCAGACTGCCTTTTGAATAATCTCTCCCAACTAGATGACATTAAATCACGGTGCTGCCAGGCCTGATGGATCTGATGCTACAGCCACAGGCAGCCCTGTGGGCATCCTTTCATACCAGGCTGCCAGAGATGTCCTGAGGCTATTTTACTCAAGATCAAGTGCCTCCCCAGGGTCAGTGCTTTGGTGTCCCCGATTCACCACCTACCTGAGGGACAAAGCCCGTCTCAAGCATCAGAAGGTGGGAGGCCACCACAAGCGAGTCACAGGGGCCTCGGCTCTGTGCCGCGTGGTGAAGCACCTCCAGCGAATGGGGCACCTCGCCCTCCTCGGCCTCGGCGCACAGCATGGGCTCCGGCGCGACGGGGGGTGACACCGGCCCCTCCCCCGCATCGTCCTGCTCCTCTCTCTCCGTCACAAACTGGCGGCCGCTGTTGGACTGCATGAGTGGAAATTCACAATAAACACTAGGGGGGGGGGGCTTTTAAAATGAACCATTTTGACAAATATACACATATAAACCAAACATACTGGACTTTTACACACAGCTACAGGCACACTGTGTTTACCGGGGATGTTACAGTAAGAAACTATATCGTCATTACTCAGTAATGCAGACCCTATGGACGACGTCTGACTGCCCCAGATTGGCAGCACAGGCCCATGACTCAGCATGCTCACAATCACCCCCCCGCGCCGCCAGGTGGGTGGGGCCAGCATTGCCACTGATTGCATCAGCTGACTGGCGCTTTGGCACTGATGAGGTTTTCGTTGTAAGTGGGACAGCGTACACGGGGAGAGCTTGGTGTCGGGAGCTTGACACGCCTCAACTACAGACTGTTGCACTGTTAGAACAGCAGGGGGCATAGTGATTAAAGAGCTGAAGGCTGGCAGTACAGCTGTCATTATTGCTCGATTATTAAAAAGCATCAGTTAAAATTTGCGTTCTCGATTTCCTGCCAATATGTTGGAAGGAAGACGGTGCACAGCTGAGGGTTCAAACAATGAGTGAAAACCTCCGTTGTGTGGAAGCGGTTCACACTAATAGTGAAAAAAAATGCAGTTGTCTGTCAGTATTGCAAGGTAGAACTTAAATATCACCACAGAACATCTGCATTGCAAATACACATTCGGGTTTGACAGACTCACCCATTATTATGAGGTTAGCCACAGATGAATATAAGCTGTGTGCCATTTAGCCTCTCTTTGTCATAACATTGACTTAAAATATTTTACTTAATTTACTTTCTATGATTCCTGAATGTTGCTGTTAAAATGGTTAGCCCCACCACTTAGACATATAATCTTATATAATATGGTACGTAACCATATAATATATTTTTGCGAGTGTATTGTGCGTTTTCAGTAGGGCCGAATGACAGCATAAAAAAACGCATTGCTATACTTGAAGTTTTTGCAATATTTAGGAGTTAACTCCTAACTCCCAACAGAGTCCGTCAAATACGTTTGTGGTGAAGTTGTTCCAACAGACACGAAGCAGTGCGCAAAAATCACTTGCTTTTGCTCAGTTTCTCTGAGATACAAAATATTTCCACACAGCAGAAGACGAATGTCTTTTTGTGACCAATTCTTTGCTTTGTGTGGAGTTTGCATGCTCACCCTGTGTGTACGTGGCATTTCAGCAGATTCTTTAGTTTCCTTCCACAGTCCAAATTTAAAAATAATTTAAAAAAATAACTTGATTAACCCTCAAATTAAGCTGTAGATTAATTGATTATTGATATAATTGATAGTGATAGCCCTAGTTGGCAGATTTTTGTACTATTAAGCTGGGTACTTTATAGATATTCTGCTGCAGCATTTCAAGTAATATATCTAAATTAATAAACTGGTGAGAATGTAAAGCCTAGTTCATGCTTTACTTTTCCGGGTACCATTACAATCCACGTTATGGCTGTGCATGCAGACTGTTGAGTACATACTAACATTTATCCATAGGTGCAATGATATTCCACCAGACCACCAGAGGGCAGATGCATTGCAACAAAGAAACACAAGCAGTG
The DNA here is from genome assembly GCA_026781065.1 of Mormyrops boulengeri. Classification (NCBI taxonomy): domain Eukaryota; kingdom Metazoa; phylum Chordata; class Actinopteri; order Osteoglossiformes; family Mormyridae; genus Mormyrops; species Mormyrops boulengeri. The sequence goes on from JAODLD010000001.1 coordinate 28,552,683, forward strand.
TGAGGAAATTGGTAAACTTGAGAGGTAATACTGTATACCGTGATATTTTTGCTGGCACATTTAGCCAGGACCCCCTCCCACTCTGCAAATTTTATTGCCAAGATTTCAAAATGCCAGAAAAGTGTTGCTTTTGAAAATACTGTATGTCATATTGTGTAATGAAGGTATGAAATATTAGATACCACCCAAACCTGTTAAATAGTTTAACAACCATAATGTGAAAAAGTGAATAACAAATAAACGCATGTCACATACAAAAGCACAACACTAAAGCCCATTGTATACTGTATGTGATGTTCTTGTAGCGCAGAAAATATCAAACAATGTATTTTTATCTCTGCCTGCATAAATTCTATTCATTGTCCAGTGCTTGGCCAATTTCTTTCCTCAAATTCATGTTCTTTCAGTAATGAGTTATATATGCAAGTGCTTCCATATCTCCTTGCACAACTGCTTATCAAATGTGCCCACATCTACAACTACTCTTCTTCTTCTGCCACCTACTGGAGGCACACAGTCAATTTCTTCCATTTCTTTGTCTCCCCTTTTTCCTCTTTTTGAATTAAAGTGTGCAAATGATGTAAGAATCTAGTACACCCATGTAAAGCACCTTGGAGGACTCTTTTGCGAAAGGCCCTGTGTAAAAATAAATTGAGTTGAAATGAATATCCTTGCACAAGCACAGTTAACATGCAACAATGCACAAAATGACTACTGGGATATAAAAATCTGGGCTGCATGCGCACAGTCCGACAGACACCCTTGATGACGAGGATTATGTAATGGCATACAGAAAAATGTATTGATTGGCCTTAAGTGGTTTTGACATCTCTGATATCCCCATAATGCATGATTGTGTGTATATATGGCCATGTGATGGACTGGCATCCCATCAAGGATGTACAGTAGCTTGCAGCCCAATACTGCCTGGTATAGGCTCCAGGCTCCGATGTGACACTGAAGAATATAGATGGATGAACTCCATTACCCATAAGCCATTTTATTTACAACTTGCCAGGCTAATGCTAGCCGTACAGAGCGTACCTCTCCTGAATGTTGCGTGGCTGGGGGCGGGCTCTCCACACGCAGATTTCTGGATTGGTCCACACTGCCGCTCTGGGAACCTGGGGGCGCCGTCGAGACTGGAGAGTCTGACTTGGCCAGAATAACGCATATCATGTCCCCTGATACGATCCCGCAGGAGGACAAACTCTGGCCCAAGTCAGTGAGGGGCTCCTTGCCGTTCAGGGAGAGTGTGAACTCAGTATCTGGGCTGCAGGGGACAAGAGGGGTCTAAAATCTCTCTCTTTCAGCAGCTCTCTAAAAGGATTTAATTGCTCAAGTGACAATTTTTTGCCTACATTTTTGTAAGGCTGAAGCAATCACACTGCGATAGGATATAAAACTAGCATATCTGCTGGAAGTGAAACAAACAACCTCCACACTACGTGTTATCCAAAATGAACATCTCAATATTTAAAGTGACAGAAGGATCAAGCTTGGTTTAAAATGCTTGCAGTCTGCAGACATATACCATCACTCACATGTCCTATCAAAGAAATGAAGAGTGTGACATTTGGCACGGTGATAAGCCAAGCAGAGAGGGAGCTCCCCATGGACCGTAATCGGCAGAGATGAACTAACCTAAGGCCGCAGGACGGGAGGAGGACCTCCATGACCTGCATGGACAGATCTGTGAGCGTGGGCTCATCTCCATCCAGGTCCAGGCGGCTCGTCTGTCTGTTCAGTCTCACACGGAGCTTCATGTTCCAGCTGCTGGGGTACAGGCTGGCAGAGAGATCAAGTGGGGACACATGCATGCTTGGGGGGTGATTAAACAAAGGCAAATATGCTTCAAGCATTTCCCCTCAACAAAAGTCTGGAGGATTCACTGCCTCTGCATTTATTCACGAACAGCATGAAAAACAAACGTCATCCCACTGCCACACACTCAACCTTTTGTGTTTTATTACGAATTTCACATGGGACAAGGATCAGGTTAAAATATCACTTCTGATAATATCACGTACAAATTGCTACAAAGAAATGCGCAGTCCTCTGTCCGAAACAGCGACGTCACCCTAATTCCTTTGCTCGTTATTCCAACACGCACCCTATGTCCTCAGCGTCCAGAAAGCCAGGTCCTTGCCAGCCAGGCTCCTGTCCAACCTGCAGTACAGTATCTCCCTGATGCCCAGCATCCCTTCCAGCCAAGAAACACTCCAGCTGCCACATAATCGTGCTGAAACATACTCTGTCCTGATACATACAAGAGCCATTCCTTTGCTATACAGCACACACTGACCCCCTAGCACAGTGCAATATCAGTTTTTGACTCTTAGCATTCCCAAAAAAGATTCTCATCTTTCTTTCTCTGCAAATTTAAATGTTTTCTGGATCAGATCACCCTTCTCCATGCTATCCGTGTGGCACTCTCTGCAGTCTGACCACGATAATGTTTTTGTGGAAAGAGCTCATCTCAACACCCAGTTCTTTCACCTGAAGAGAAGCAAACCTGACGTTCCTAATTAACTGATGAACACAGCCATCTCTATAAACAGTATTCTTATTACTTCCTTACTATAGAAAAAAATATTCGGGGAAGGTTTTTCATAAGCTAAACCCAACTACTTAAAAATGTATGTTGCCAAATTCAGAAAATGCACTAAACAACAGCGCAAAAACAAACACAGAGTCAGCGGCATTCTGGAATAGTCACAAGATAAAATTACTCAACAGTTTCATTTTCGTTTCCTTTCAGTTTTGCTAACCAGGCACAACTAACCACCTTCAGACAAAATCAGAGTAAAATAAAAAACATGACGTACCTCAACCGGTGGGTTACATACGAGAGGAACATTAAGCATCACCATCGAAAAAACTAAAAATTAGAAAGTTCGTGAAACTCTACCGTCCAGTCTGACATCGACTTACACCTAGTGAGCCAAATGCACTTACTTTTTCTGATGACAATACCGAAAAGAGACGCTTCATTGATAAAGCATCAACACTTGCATAATATTTCGGTCGGTCATAAAGATGTGTTGTGGTGTAAAATCCTGCGATGCTGCGAGTCGAAAAATAAACGCAGCTGCATGAACTCCAGAACCCGTCCGTTGACAGCTTACACCTACGGAACCCGACGAGGGCCAAACAGTACGAATATCTTAAAGACAAAACACCATGGGTGTCAAGACATCAATGTATTAAGCGAAATCTAGGGAGAAAACTAATTTCTATAAGACATGCCAGTTTTCTGTGGTCAGTGATTAATAACACACAATTTGCTTTCCTATCAAATAGTGCATTTTGTGCTCAGCGTATTAT
>JAODLD010000001.1:28556109-28586002 GCA_026781065.1 Mormyrops boulengeri
AGTTTTCTGTGGTCAGTGATTAATAACACACAATTTGCTTTCCTATCAAATAGTGCATTTTGTGCTCAGCGTATTATCACATGTAAGCGTTTCAGCACATTTAAGCGTTTTGCTTAAGGCTCGCTCTGTTTGAACCCTCAGGATGTCCGTAGCCTGACTGTAAATGGGCAGAGTATCGAAGAAGCGTCGTGGGCGGGTTTAGACACAGTCTGCCTGGGAGATTTGGTGTATTGGCCGATTGTTATTGTTTTTTTTTTTTGTGGTAATTTTTGTATGACTGATTGTTATAAAAATGAGTCGAAGCTACAACGATGAATTACAGTACCTGGACAAGATCGATCAAAATTCCTGGCGCATTCGGAAGGGGTTTGTTCCCAATATGAAGGTGGGTAGTTGTAACGTGGTCGGTCGCGTTACTTATGGTGTCACTGTCGATTGATATAGTTAACCGGGGCTGCGTTTCGCGACTATTGCTAATGCGAGCTTTTGGGAAACGCACCGCAGGCTTGATGATACGAAAGTATTCTCGTGTCCGCTCTCTTTGCAGAAACATCTGTTTCTGTTTGTAAATGAATGTTTGTTCTTGAATGAGGTTTAGTTGAAATCTGGGTGAAAACTTCGGCGAAGTCAGCTGCTGTTGGTGGATTGCTCAGTTTCATACTTGCCAGCATTGATTTCTAGGTGGAAGGGGTTTTCTACGTGAACGATTCTCTCGAGAAGTTAATGTTTGAGGAGCTGCGTAATGCCAGCCGAGGTGGAGGTAATTGCTATTTACCATTTCTACCCTATATAAATCTTCCTATGTAAATAGGAAAAGTAATGATTCTGGATTGGCTGTATTGTTTATCTCCGCGTTAATTAAAATTGTGACGCAGGTGATCAGCGTGCGGGTTTTTTCCCCAGGTTTTGGTGGATTCCTGCCGGCTATGAAGCAGATTGGGAACGTGGCGGCTCTCCCTGGAATAGTGAACGTAAGGCTTAGCCAGTCACTCTGGAAAATATCCCATTCGAAAACTCGCTTACATTACTAATTTGATCTCCACTTCTCTAACCCAGAAATCCATTGGTCTCCCTGATGTCCACTCCGGATACGGCTTTGCCATAGGAAACATGGCTGCTTTTGACATGAGCGATCCCACCTCTGTCGTCTCACCGGGTATATCTTAATCACACATGTACTTTATCATAATCAATCAGATGTTGGTGAAGGGCTTTTTTTAATTTAGAATCTATTCATACCCTATAATTTGCTATTTAAATTGTATTTCGAGAGAAATACAATTTATTTTTAAATACAAATAAATTGGTATTTAAAATAAATTTGCATTTTTTTTAAAGCAGGACTATTTAAGATGTAAATCAGGCATATGTCCAGTAGGTATAATCTAATGGCCGATGATGAAATACAGCCTGTGACACCCAGTAGGCATGTTCTCTTGTCAGCTTATCGAATTGACTTTGACCTGGGTTGGGTTGATGTCTCTGCAGGTGGTGTGGGATTCGACATCAATTGTGGCGTTCGCCTGCTACGCACCAATTTGGACGAGGGCGATGTGCAGCCAGTGAAGGAGCAGCTGGCTCAGGCCCTGTTCGACCACATTCCTGTGGGTGTAGGCTCCAAGGGTGTCATCCCGATGGGTGCCAAGTAAGGAATGCTTCTGGACACCGGTCACCTGCCGGGGCTCTGCGTCGGTTGTAATGGGCAGCGTGAAGTGATTCTTTTCATTCCCTCAAAATACACAGAGTATTAATATTCCTTGTTTAAAGGACTCAAAGGACACCTTAGAATGACTCTGATTAAAATCATTACAGTATCACACATCTTTTCAGAAACTCTTATTTTCTCCAGTTTCGTGTATAGTCGTTTATGGTAGTTGTGCCCAAAGGACACTTTTTTTTTTACGGGGGGGACGGGACGTCTACATTTAAATTTGTGAAGATTGTAGACATGATGTTTATTTTTAAATTTCGAGTTATGAGCACTGGGGTTTTTTTATATAAAGTTATTTTCTGCTGTGGTTCATCTGCTCATCTCTGGTCACCTGTGGTGCAGGGACCTGGAGGAGGCGCTGGAGATGGGGGTGGACTGGTCCCTGCGGGAGGGCTATGCCTGGGCGGAGGACAAGGAGCATTGTGAAGAGTATGGCCGCATGCTGCAGGCTGACCCCAATAAGGTCTCCTCCAAAGCTAAGAAGAGGGGGCTCCCCCAGGTATCGTCATGCCGCCTTTCACACCGGGCCCTTCTGGTACCCTGCATGCTCGGGCGTATAGGGGTGTAAATCACTGGCCCTAAGGCGATTCAATGCTGGTTATTAAGGAAACTATTTAATGCATTTCTTTCATTTCTGTCACAATTCAATTTGATTATTTGATTATTTTGATAACCTAATTTTTATCCTTTAACTAAACTGGAAAAAAAAACATTACTGTGGGAACTTAATTCCGTACTATTAACAGAATACAAAAAAAGCAGAATCTCAGAACATTGTGTTTCATTGTTATAATAAATTGTAGCCGATTGGCACAGTTGTCTGTACCACCCTCAGTTTATCAGAGCCCAAGAGAAACTCCCTGAAAGTAAGTTTGAGTTACAGGTAGAGAAAAATACCTGGATAAACTGGAACCTAGACTATGTATGCGAGGTGGTGAGGGCTGCATCGCAAATAAATCCCAGTACTCTATCACCAGAGAAAAGAAGGAAATGAAGACAGAGAATCGCAGAAAGCCAGCCAGCCACTTTAAATGCGTGAACCGAGCCACTGAGCCAGCTGGCTAAATCGTAAATGGTACAGTCACTGGTAAATTACAGCAACCACAGGGAGGCTAACATCCATGTCGTACTAATATTTGCAGCCCTTATTAATTCAACCTTTAAAACCCTAAAGAACACCAGTGTACAACTGTCAAAAGGTCAAGTACTGAACTGTACAGAAAGTCAAAAGCATTTAAAAGCGCTGCTTGATTGTCGCAGGCCAGTACTTCTAATTAGGGAATGAGAATTTTATATGCCAATAAATCTTAAATATTGGCCGGCAGTATTGGCCAAGATTGACAGATTGGATTGTAAAAAAAGAATGACTTTGTGCTACAGAACGGGGACGAGTTTCCAAAAAGTTGTAACGTAAAGACCATCCGGTAGCAGTTCCTTTATGAATATTAATTAGCCATCCTATGTTCCAGAAATTCTCTGGTACTACAACTTTGTGCCTCTACTTGAAGCATGTGAATGTGACAGTGCGCAACTTGAAAGTAGCAGAATGTTTTTTACCCCCAAAACTTCTGACGTTACAAATCGATACATTGAATCGGTACCTCAATAATCGTTTTGCCAAGATGCATCTTTACATCCCTGTTGTATAGCGTTGCACACAGGCTGACTCCTTAGGGCAGTGATTATTGTGTCATGCCCCTGCTGACTTTTAATCGGTATGGTGCTTGCAGCGGCAGTCTGGCTGTACGTTAATGATAAGTGAGTAATAATGGCTTTCCTTTTCCAGCTGGGGACGTTAGGTGCGGGGAACCACTATGCTGAAATACAAGTGGTGGATGAGATCTACAATGACTACGCTGCCAAGAAGATGGGCATTGACCATAAGGGGCAGATCTGTGTGATGATCCACAGTGGCAGCCGTGGCCTGGGGCACCAGGTAGCTACAGGTAGGTCCGCGTTCCTCTGGATGCTCCTCACAGCTTTCTACTGTATTCCTCTTTGGGACATTTGAATAAAGTTAATTCACCCACCAGACATGTCAGTCTGATCTGTGAAGCTGACCTGAATTGTAGTGCAAAATCTCACCCTTTTTTGCTTGGTGTCTGTAGAGATGGGTTTGGATGTGCAAAGCTCTCCTGTTGGATATGGGGAGCTGGTCAAACTGCAGGATGTTGTTGAATTTCTGTGCCTCGTAGATGCCCTGGTTGCCATGGAGAAGGCTATGAAGAGGGATAATATTGTAGTCAATGACAGACAGCTGGCGTGTGCTCACATCGGGTCCCCAGAGGGTCAGGACTACCTGAAGGGAATGGCGGCCGCTGGCAATTATGCCTGGGTCAACCGCTCCTCCATGACCTTCCTGACCAGACAGGTAGGTGGGACTTAAGGACTTCTGAATCATGTCATTGGGATATCAGTGCATCAGTTAAATAATTATATTCCTTATGACGATATTGATGTAATACTTAGATCTTTCAAGATATTAATCAAATAAGAGATTCTTCATTTTTCCACCTTCTGGAATTTTCCATGTGGGTTCTCCCTCTAGTGCTACGGCACCGTGTGATGTCATTGTGGCCGTTTTTTTTTTTTTTCTTTTTCTGCAGGCCTTCTCCAAGGTGTTCGGCACCACTCCTGATGACCTGGACATGCATGTCATCTATGATGTGTCACACAACATTGCCAAGGTGGAGGAGCACATGGTGGACGGCAAGCAGAAGACCTTGCTAGTGCATCGCAAGGGCTCCACCCGTGCCTTCCCCCCACACCATCCACTCATCCCCGTCGACTACCAGGTAGAATCATGAGTACATCACCAGTGGAACGTGAAACTCCCACCTTAACTGAGTAGAAATGATGACCTGCTGAATATTGATTGAGGTTGTAGCATAGCAATGAGAATTTGGAGAGCTGTATTAAAATCTAGGTTTGTTTGTCCTTTAAAGTAAAGGAGGTCCTCCAACGTACAGGGAAATTTGTGGGTTGGTGGCAGGATTGGCACTCCAGCCGCTGGAAAAAACTCACACTGGTCCATTCAGACTAGTGTGGTGCTGAGGTATCACCCGCCACATGGCTGCATTCAAGTTCTCATCCCTAAGGTGGTTTGTCGTGTGGTGGGTGCTGTAATCAGCATGTGCCCCTTAGCTCTATTAAAATATGACAAAGTCAAACTAATGACATTTGTAAGGGTTGAGCCTGCACCCTCATTTACGCAGGTTGTGGTAGAAAATATGGAGAATGTTTCAAAATGCACAACCAACAAATGTTTAGGTAAGGGCTCGATAAACTCTAGGGTCCCACAGTCCTGTCAGTCAGGTGGCTGTCTGAAGAATTTATCAGTTAAGTCGTGATGAACAGCAGCAGAGCTGAACAGAGAATCTGCTCATGGTTAGAGGATTAGACTTGCGGAGTCATCCATCCAACCTGACGTGTCCCAGGCGCGTGTGCATTTACTCGCTGCACTCTCACCCTCCACTCTCCCTCTCACCAGCTGACCGGGCAGCCCGTGCTGATCGGCGGAACCATGGGCACCTGCAGCTACGTCCTGACGGGCACCGAGCAGGGAATGACGGAAACGTTCGGCACCACCTGCCACGGCGCTGTGAGTCCAGGCTCTGCCCTCGCCCTTTACCCGTCCTGGGTCATGCTGGATCTTATCTGATTTCCTCTCCTCTTCCCTCCACCCTAAGGGTCGTGCTCTGTCCCGGGCCAAGTCACGCCGCAACTTGGACTTCCAGGATGTGCTGGACCAGCTGGCTGACAAGGGCATCGCTATTAGAGTTGCTTCGCCCAAACTGGTGATGGAGGAGGTATACCCGTTTCACAGGATCTTGGCTGTGCATACCAATGGCTGCCGTACATCATAACCAAAGCAGATCCAGTATTCAGCCGCTAATGTTTGCTTTTTACTCCTTATAGGCCCCTGAATCATACAAAAATGTGACCGATGTGGTCAACACGTGCCACGATGCTGGAATCAGCAAGAAGGCCATCAAGTTGAGGCCCATCGCGGTGATTAAGGGATAAAGGTTGTGCCCCCGCTACGAACAGGGCAGGCACCCAATCCAGAGAGGGCTCCGTGCATGAGCTAGCGACGGCTACAGGCCAGGAATGACAGGGACAGCAGGGTTTCCATCTGGGATCGGTTTGTGATCTAGTAAGCCCAGCTGAGCACTTTGATTTAAATGCACATGTTTACTTGGTTTAAACTATGTTAGCAGAATATGAGGAAATCCTTGGTTTTCTTAAAAAAGCTGTATATAGACAGATACCGAATTGACCTTCGTTTTGTGATGGCAGATGAAGGAAACAAATTAAAAACATTTAAAATCAAGAGTCAATTTCTTGTAATTTTTTTTCAAAATTGACATGCAGGCTTTAAGTTGTTCAAATTTTAAGCTATATTCAGTACTCATAGATATGTAATTTTTGATGAGGAAATGCTTCCTTTTCAGGAGCTTTAAAACAAGTGCTCAAACTTTAGATAAACAGAATAGTGGGGTGTGCTCTAAAGATAGTTTTACGTATCCAGAGTTAACTCGATAGAGATGTTTTACTTAACCATAATTGCTGCAGTCAGGGTTAAATGGTTTTATGACTGTGTGCTTACATAAAAGGGCCAGCGCCGGCATTGCAAATTGCCCCCAGGCAAACGTAACCCCTGGCAAGGGGCTGGAAATGGGGCGGCACCAAATATCAAGTTTCAAGCTTTATTGACATATACTGATAAGAATGCAACATCATTACCGTAATGGATTTCTTGGTCTGAGTCACCTCACCTGTTATACAGTAACTAAAATAGAACAACATAATAAAAGAATGGAAGTAGTAAGTATTAAAATATAATGAATATATAATTTGAAAAAATAGCTAGTGCTGTGCAATGTAAATTGTAAGAATTAATGTTAAAAAAAAAAAAAACAATAATAATGGGGGGGGGGGGGTGGTCAGGGTCCCCCATGTGTGCTGTGTGTCATTGTAATGAGTGTATGGATGTTAGTGTTAGCAGTTCAGTAGCCTGATGGCTTGTGGATAAAAACTGCCTGTAAAGCTGCCACCCTATCTGGACCCAGACCTTTGATAAATTATCGAGCATTTTTTATTTCCAGTGGCACAGTTTTTCTAACCTCTGTGGCACTTTATTTAGCAGCCCAGGAAACTCACAGACCAGTTGCATGCGTTGGAAATCCTCTCAAGTGTTGCTGCTCACCCAGTAAAATCTGTGCTTTCTGATCAACTATTGTTAGTGAGTGATGAAACTCACTGACAGGAGAGACAAAAGACGAGTCAGAAAAATGAGTCAACGATAAGTCATTTCACGTGGCGCACTCTGAAAAGAGCGGGCAGACTCTTTCTTCTTTATTCTTCCCACTAGCAGTTCAAAACCAGTTTGTCTTGTATTTTCTGAGACTCTGGCGATTTATTGAAAGTGGCAATATGAAGTACCACTATGAGACAATGCACTCATCTTTTGAGCAAAAATACCCAGTCAAAACCAAATTGAGGGCACAGAAAATAAACTAAGAGCCCAGTATGATCAATCCACCAGAATACTAACACATTCACTGTTCAACAATAATCCTTTAAAGTTGCCTGGATTTTGGGTCAACAAGAAAAACATTTAACCATTTTTAATTGACAGAGGGGTTAACAAGTAGTGCATGAGTATGGTAGCTACAACCTTACTTTAAGGGAAAAAAGAAGAGGTGACACTTTGTGTTGGGTTAGCTGTAGAGTCCACTTATCAATGTGTCAATGCTCAGCTGCTAGTTTATGTAAGGGTCTTCAACGATGAGAAGAAAGTCTTCTGTGAAGACCTGTTAGGTGTTGTACCCCTTTAGACTATTACAAGAGGAGAATACATCTACCTGACCATAAAGGAGATAACAAATGGTTTCGATAACAACAGATCAAGTCCCTGCCATGGTAGAGAGAGAAAAAGAAACTAGAATAACAGGGCAATCCTGAGCTCATCTCATAATTCATCAATTGGTCCTGTGCTCCACCAGTCAGACATGTATGCTGAGGTGAAGAACACAATGATGAGAATGACTAACTTTCTCAGGGCATCCTCTTCCCATCAGCATCACATGCTCAGGGAATTCCTCAGAGACACTGACGCAAATGCTGATGACCTTTTGACACACAATGATGTAAGATGGCTTAGTAAAGGCAGATATACGAGGGAAAACTAAAGCAAAAAGGAGATGTTAAAGTTGTTCCATTGTTGAGATTGTTAAGATGTGACATGTACTAGATCTTGAAGAAATTTTATGTAACTGGACCTCTTTAACTTTAAAATGAATACGCCTGCTCTACAGGTTTGTAGAACTCCTTCATTAGTGTTGAAAAGAAGTTTGACAGCACATATTCAAACAAGTGAGGTATTTGTGAAAGTTCCATTCCATTCAAAACACAAACTAACACAGTGACAGGCCTGTGTTTAGCAGGCCTGCTAAACACAGTAATATAGAATCCAGAATCACACACCCAGTCCTTACTTCTGGTGCTCTGTCTGAATGGGGTTCTTTCATACACAACTTTTCTATCCATGTGGAGTTTTGTGAAAATTTCAGAAGGAAGGGCTTCTCAGCTCTTTTTAAACCAGGGACCCCCAAATGAAGACAGAGCTAGAGGTCACCTACCACTAAGAAGCCCACATCTGATCACATAAGCGAGAAATAGTCATACACCAAGATGAAATATCATTCTTGTTGGTCGTAGTGCAATTTATTACATATATTTCATCGCATTACGACCAATGAGAGCGATATTTCTGCCAGGATATTAGATGAATTAGATATTTCAGCCTGTGTATTAGATCGTGAATGATTAAAATGTCTCCCCGATACGCCTTTAAGGAGAGAGAGTGTGCACTGTAGAATGATACAGTCAGTTGCAGTTCTTTGGCTCATACACGCATCTGAAGTTGCTTTGTCAGGCAAATCTGTTTCGACACACCCATAAACCAGTAATAGCAAATAGTAGGTAGTGCCTTGGATTTCTTCCTCTACCCCTTTTGCGCTCTCGTCCCAACATGCAATGCGCAACTTGCAACACATTCCCTATGTGGCAAAGTAGCAGCATGGATGCTCTGGCGGAGTTGGTCCCTAAAAAGAATCCGACTTTGTTAATATGGGACTTGTTAAGATTTTCCAAAATTGACACAGCACAAAGAAAAAAAATATTTGCAAAATTTGTAAAGATAAGCTTGGGGATGGCAAGGTGACAAGCCTTTTTACCACCTCAAATAGAACAGCCAGGAGTATGCAGAGTACGTTTCGGTTTTATTACCTTATAGGGATACATTTTTTAAAAATAATGTAATTTGTTTCGTTGCACTGTTCAGTTTTCAGTAACTTGCAAAATAGTCTTTAAAATGAAGAATCACGATGAGATCGTGGATCATGATCATGCCAGAAAAAAAACTGACATGATATTTTCGCCATTTTGTCCACCCCTACTCCACGCACATGCAGCTGAAACTGACAACAAAAGATACTTTGACTTCAATCACCCCCCTGGTCCTAATATTTCTTCTCCATGAGGGGGGCCACACTCTGAATATTTTTCTCTATGACAACATTTTGTCAACATACGGGTCGTCTCTTCGGACCTCTGGGGGGTTGTGGACACCTGCTTGAAATCCCCGGTGCTAAGGCACCACCACCTGCCGGGATGTGATGGCTTAGATAGGTATGATTTTATTATTGGGCATGATTATGTTAAATTCCAGATGGGAATTTGGACTGTGCCCATGTTCTCCATGCAACATGTGCACTGAAACCTTGGGTAACACAGCCCAGTCCCTTCCGATTTACAATTATCAAAAACATTTGGTTGGTCAGGCCAGGCCCATGCCACCCCACCCCACCCCCTCGGGGCCTTTGCTGTTTGTGAATTAAATTTGAATATGAAAATAATGCCATATTGTCTTGGCTTTACACACTGCACTACCTTTTCGTTTAGAGCACTCCATTATTTTAAATTTACTGGTAACGGATAAGGTCCAGAAACAAGGTGGATGGACTCAATTATTGCAATAACAAGCATGTTATCAGGAAGATCCATCTATGTGAGCAGCAGATGTCAACACATTGTGTTCCATGATCAAGCACAGCAACCGTCTTCAAAGAAAAACTAATACAGTTGGCATTTTTAAATGTTTATTATGAGCGTGATTAAAATTAATAAGTTCCTATATTCAGTCGCAATAGCGTTTTGCCAGATTACCATTATAGAGGTCAGTGAACATGGCACTGATGCCACAATGGTCAGATGAGAAGCATCTGACCCCAACTATACACAATGTGTACAAAAGGATCTTAGATGGGTACTTTGTTGAAGTTAACATTACGTACAGTGATAGCTTTCAGCTCAAAGGAATCCCCAAGTTTTGGTTGTATTCTATTACATTTTAAGGTTCTTGACCATGAAAACAGTTGAACAAAAGAGTTTCAAAACATGTTGGTCAAAATCGTCAGTTTTAATTGTTCAACCATCACCTATTTAGAAGAGCTGGGTTGAAACGCACAGGAGATCACAGTCATGGACTTAATATCAGAACGTGCATTCCATTCCTTTCCATGTCCAGGTACAATGAAATATGGCACCATGATAAATGTCAGTAATCCTGTCATGATTCTGCCTCCTCCAAACGTCCCATCTATTAATACACATTCACATAGCAAAACTGAACTTCATCGGTCACATGACACCGTTGGGGAATCCCTTGAAAATGGGAACTAACCTTTGTCCATGAGAACTCATAATAAAATTCAAAGTGCAGTAACTTAATTACTGCTAACCATTAAAATTTCAATCCACCATTTTTTTTCCTTCTTGCCTAAACAATCTCAAAAAATTAAACCATTTGGCTAAATTAAGACATTCAAGTCTGGCTCTCACTTCCTGTAACAGGAATACACTTTTTTTTTTTTTTTTTTTTTTTAAACAAATAAAACATAGCAGTATGCAAATCAAGTCTCTCCAAAATATTCTGCAACTGTTTTAAGCGCTACTTATATCAAATAGTACTTTTTTTACAGTTTTTCATGGTTAGTAGGCAAAACGTTTATGTGGGAGAGGTTTGTACAGAAGCACAAAGATCGAACGGTAAAAACGGCAGGAGACTCTTCGCCGTTGCCGTCAAATCCCAGAGCACATCCAAAGGCAGAAATGTGCAGATCACATCGTAAGTCGCTAATGCACGTGCTATGAGTCGTGTGTCTCCCACTGGGACGGACTCGCGTTTATAGTGAAGGTGCATTTTGGGTAAGGAACGAACTCCAGACCATATCTTGGCAGATGGGAGATTAAGTGAAGTGGAACGTAATGCCCCTCCTTAGCTTCCTGGGTGATAATGTTAAATGACTAATGTTATGCTTTTGGTTCACTGTCCAGGTACATTGATAACAGTATAGGTCCTCTCTGAAATGTACGCAAGGACCAGTCACTCGTTATATTCCTACAAATGTGAAAATTAGACACTGTAAAAATATAATACATAATCCATAAACAAATCTATGGTTTATTCAAGGAAAAAAATATATACCAGAAAATACTACTGAGTTCTGAGGGAGGGACATGCAAACTATTTTGGCTGAAATAATATTCAGTTAGACAGAGGGCAATTACACACCGCAGCCAGAAGCATCCAAGATTCATATCATTCCGGCCAAAACGTAACAAAAATTTCCTGCTTCAAAACATAAAATCTGTATCATTAAATAAATGTCCTGAAAAAAAGGCTCCTTATATTACAAATCTGCAAGTTCAAAGGGAGAAGCCCATTTATCCTCAGCCTGTTTTATCAGACCTATAAATCCAACCCTCTTCCTGGCAAAAATAATCTATTTATGCCCCTCTCAGCCCCTCCCCCCCAGGTAATGGGAAGTACAGCTTGTCATCTTTCTTAATTCCATCCTGCCTAGCCCTCATACAATCCCCTTCCTGTACCTTCCCTTTCCTCCTATAGTCCACAGTTTTATTCCTGCCTTGCAAACAGGCTGAGCCATCGACCAACAGCCCACGAGGTGCCGACCAGGCCAAACCCACACTGGGCACACATGTTTGGCTGGACTGGGGTAGTAGCCCTGCCTTTGCTGTATGTCCTCCTCCACATGCGAGCCTCCACACGACAGGATTGGGTTTCGTTATGCAAATTTATAAGTGCAAAAGCGAGTCCAATGCTAGCCTCCTCTTCCTCTTTTCCGATAGGGCACTGACCCCCTCTTCCTCAGGCTTCCCTCCCTCCCATGTCCCCCTTCCTTGGAATTTCCAGTATTACAGTTTGGCTCGCTGAAAAAACGCCTGTCAGAAGAGAGAAGGATCAGAAAACGTTACTATTACTGGCGTAGTGGCGGGGTGGGGGGGGTAGCTGGGGATCTGCTCCAATCGTACCTTTATATAATTCTTGAGGACCTTTGAATCTGGCTGCTGCAGCACCTGGCAGAGCTCCTGAAATGGACGGATCATTTAGTCATAGCGAGCATTACCTGGGGTTGTTTCCTGTTTGAACAGAGCCGTACCTGAATGATGTCTGGGGTCACCTGCAGAGAGGGCAGGTACTCCTGCTGCAGGTACTGAATGAACTCTGGTCCCTGCAAACACATTGTTCAAGTCAATGAAGGCCAACACTTCAATACTCCCACAAACTCCATTTTTAATTAAGTGTCCATCTTTTAGGGGTGGGGGAAATCAATTCTGTTACAAATCTCAGGTCTTCGAGGTGGCGATTTGTAGAAATTATATCAATTTTTAAATATGAATTTAAATGCAGGTTGCTACAATTATGCTGTTCACATTTGTTACTGGCCCAGTTAATGTTATCATGAATGAGCGATATACAGAGTCTATTCCAGCACCGTTTCAGATTAAGTCCAAAATTTGGGCCAACATTGGATCCTATCCGGTAAACAGACACCTAGACCTAAGTATGGCCATCTAACAGCACACACTCAAAGTGACCCTCACCCTTTTCAGATGAATCATCTTCAGCGTCAGGGCACACTCAGACAATGTCTGAAACGCAAAGTCATGTGTCAGGGGTAATAAGATGCTAAATCATGGTAAAGCCTTGAGGCCAAAGTTTGTATCTGGCAAACTGATGACGTACCAACATGGTTTGGGCATCTGACAGGTCAAAGGTCGACTTGAGAGGAGCCAAGAAGCAGGCTGGCACAATGTGTTTGTAGATAAAGTCCGGAAACCCCACTAATCCATCTTTTCCCCCTGTAAAGAGAAGGAATAAGGAGCACATCCACCAACCAGTGGAACCAGTGGAACACAGTGTAACCCTGTATACATTGGCTAGAAGGACTTGGCCTCATCCATTGAGTTTAAATAGCTGTTTGTGTCATAATCATATACAATACTGTTATATATATTTACGCAAATGAATATATACAATACTGTTATCATAGGTATTTGGAATTAATGTTTATGGATTACTAAAACGTCAAGAAAAATCCACTGAGTCCATAAATATAGTTTAAAACCCATTTAGAAATAAGAAAGTACGGCCCAGCTGGGTAAGGTGATGTTTCTTACCCCAAAGCTCTACCAGTTTGGAGAGGATGATGAAGCAGGTTTTCTGTGCTATGGGGTCAGGGATGTCGACAGCCCCCTGGATTATGGTGAAGAGGACCCTCTCAATGTTTTCCAGCTCTGGACGGACATACAACCCAGAGAACATCAACTGTATGCACAGAGCAAGGTTAGAGGTGACGGGCAGGCCCAAGCAATGAAGGACCCCGATGGCGTAGAGCAGTGTTTCCAAAGCCAGTCCCAGCCGGGAAGTGTTAAACTGGAGTATTTTTGGAGCTTGCCGAAAGATCGCAAGAATTCATACATGCAAGCCAAAAGCAATACTAAAAATGATTTAGATCACATAAAAGCATATAATGCATAAATATTCGCAATATTTCTTAGTGTATATCTTTTATATTAAAAGTCTCCGTATACCGTCTGCAGGAGCACATGCAAGCAAGCGTTTCATTGTACATGGTACTCGTACTTGTACACATGACAATAAAGAATTGAATATCTGTCTCAGCTTCCAGCCTCACTCATCTAACTCTTTGTGACTTTGGAATCTCACATTTCTCACAATAATTGTTAAACTTTTCAGTGCCATTAAATTTTGCTTTTTGATGAGTCCAAATAACAGTGCTCTCAGTGCGCACAGTAGTAATTTTGCACATATAAGGGCATAATTTAGACTATTTGTACATTATATAAAAAGGTCTTGATAGGTAATGACTGTAATTCGACATGCAAAGGGCACTGGGATTGCAGTTACTCTCATTTGTGCTGTGTGGTGTGCCACACAAACAGTTTCACGTTATGAGATAAATTAAACTGCACCTGGTGTGTAGGTAAATGACTTGACCTTGAATGGGTCTCTAGCTCTGCTGGCTGAGGGGGGGGGGGGACTGAATATGGATTTAACTCCTTTTTCATTCTGCTCATAGACATCACTAAGCATTTGTTTTGCTGTGTTCATATATATATGAATATATATCTATCATACATTCGTTTCACTATGTTTATACATAAAATGTGTACTGTAATTGTACCAATGGCAATTACAGTGTAATAATCAATACTTATGTAAAATTTATCATGATAAACAATCATCCCTTTGAAATGTTTACTCCCATTATCACATTAATTGAAAACTGAATACTATTATGAACAGAGATATGTGAGCAGGTGAGGCCCTCGCAGGACATTTTAGGAGAGAACTGAAAGGCCTTGTTCCAGGAACCTTGAAAAGGGAGCAAGACCGATGAAAGCCAAGCTGATAAAGAACAAAGAGACGAGCAAATGAGAAGCATCTGGGCAGTTCATGTAGGGACATCACCCACCTGACAAAAATACACAGTGCACATCATTTTGTGATATCCTCAAAATGAGCAAAATACATTTCAGCTACTATTAACGGTAATTAAAGAAACCAATCATTACGTTAGCTAAATAGTATTAAGAATGCAAATATATGATGTCATTGTATTTCAGCAAGTTTTACAAGCAATATATATAGGTTTTCATTAAGTTGCAGTTTTATCTTCATATTTTATTTCAAATGTTCATTCAGATTTAGCTTTGGTTAATGAAAACCCTGTTCTGGATCACTACAATACTACTTACACTTGAATTTTACTACATTTATTGCAATGTCTGTAAAAAGTTACTACTCCATCATTGTACACCATTACATCTATTTCTATGAACCGCCCTTTATACTGGCTGTGGCTAGATGACTAAGCACTCTCTCACGCTTGCTGCTCACAGCCAATAGGAGCCCTCAAAGCTGGACCGTTTGATTCGCTCACCCTGGTTGCCCATGACCTCGTTCATGCCGCTGCTGACCACAGTCTGAATGAAGGTGAAGTAGCTTCTCCTCAGCATCTGCTTCTCCAGGGCCGCCGTCTGGTCATTATCCTCAGCCGGCCGGGCCAGCACCTCGAAGATGGCCTGCACCAGCGGCATGAAGGCCTGCTGGAGGAACGGTGATACCTGGGCCTGTGGGGGAGGAGCAGGGGCCATTGCTGATGCAGCCAAAGAGGGCAGCCATGGAGCCATCAGGTCCTCCTCAATAATGCTGCCATTTGCAGTGTTCCTGTCAGGCCTTGAACATCCTGAGCTCATACCCACATGGATGTGGCGCAGTCCTAATTTACACTGCACCAGACTCAGACCTTCATTAGGGAAGTAACAAGAACCTAGACAGCAGCTTCGGTGGAATATGACTATGTGAACTTGGTAGGGGCTTTCTTGAAAATGCCTGTAACCTAACATAAATCCATTTTCAGCTCTTTTTTTTTTTTTCTTTTTAGCTTTTAGCTTTTTAGCTGGTGGCCACGTGATGACCACATGGTGGCGACACTTCGCAGGATTCACCTTGAACTTGGCAGTGATCTGGTTGATTAGGGGGATGAACTCCTGCAGGTCCTTGGCCTCGCAGTCCTTGAGCATGTGCTCCGAGGCAGAGGGGATGAAGGGCAGCACCTCTTCCTCTAGGCATATAATCATGCGGTGCAAGAA
This sequence comes from Mormyrops boulengeri, assembly GCA_026781065.1. Taxonomy (NCBI): domain Eukaryota; kingdom Metazoa; phylum Chordata; class Actinopteri; order Osteoglossiformes; family Mormyridae; genus Mormyrops; species Mormyrops boulengeri. Next base: position 28,571,870 of record JAODLD010000001.1, read on the forward strand.
GGTGCGCACGCCACTCCGCAGCGCCTCCTTCTGGACGGGGCAGCTCAGCGCAGGCAGGAAGGTCTGCAGACAGTCACGGTAGACCTCAGAGCAGCCGCATTGCTTCACCGTCTGCTTGTTGCTGAAGGCCTTGCTGGTGCGGCTGTGTGGGCGGACAGGAAATCAGAGGTCATGCATCATCTCACCCCAGCACGGCACCATGCTGCACGTGTCCCCACCAGTAGCATGCAAATCTCAACTCCACTATAGACATAATGTCCTCAGCAGCATACCAGGGCTTCTAAAGACTCACGGTGAGCATGCAAGATGAAATGTTATGCCCCATGACAGGCCACCAAGACCTCCAGTCAAACCAGAGCAGCACAAACTACCAACTTAGTTTGCCGGTCTTCATTTGCACCACAGGTAAAACAACCAACCAAGGAGCCTTGACAAATGCCATATATTACCCAAAAGGTTTCAGCTAAGCAATCCACAAAACACGAGTGTGGCCTTCGGACACGGGGTGCCGCCGTGGCCGGTACTACCTGGCGAAGCCCACAGCATGGTTCAGGCAGTCGGCCAAGCCGGCCTGTTGCTCCTCGTCCTGCTCCAGCATCAGCTTCCCCAGTAGCAGCTTGAAGGCACCCAGAAGAGGCTCCAGAAGGTTCTTCATGAGAACCTGCTTCCTCTCCACGGGGTACTCGCTGTTCACAATGAGCACGCCAGCCGTCTCAAAAACGAAGAGCTGGTCATCGCTGGTCAGCAGGGCCGGATAGCCATTCTCCTGAGGTGAGGGCAGAAGGACAGTTACAAAGCTGCGTAGACGGATACACCAACAGTGAAGCAGTTCTCTGCAAACAACCGAACAAAGTTACTAGAATGCCATATTCAGTGAAAGCACATCACAGAAACGATATAAATGGTCTTTCACACTATTTAGCGACTGAGAATACTGTGGATTGCAAGTACTTGATGGCCATCTCAACGACATTGCTGTGAAGGTCGGCTCTTCCTGTTTTGACTTACAGGGGGCGAAAGTTCCAGGAGGTCCTGTATCCGACTGAGGATGTCTTCGATGAAAGCATTCATGTGCTTACTACATGGAGGAGCCAGAAAAAGAGGAAATCATTCAGAGAATCGTTTGCAGAAGAGGAGGCTTGCTTTATCACAAGGCTGCACTTACTGCAACGTCTTGACGTATCTCGAGAAGAGGTAGGCCACCCTGCTTCTCACTTTTGGGCTGCTGTGCCTTAGGCCACGATGGTCCAAGAACGCCATCTAGAGGAAGAGGAAAAAAATAGTTTCATGCTATTTTCACCACGTCAATGTGCTTCAAAATATACGGAGCCCTTAAATACCACCATACAATATTCAGCTACATTAAGAGAGGGTAGGAGCTACGAGCTACACACTACAGAGTGGCAGCTTGGGACAACACCCACCAGGACATTTGGAATGTGTTGAGGCTCCACGATGAAGAACTTGTCATAGCGGACAACAGTTTCAAAGAACTCCAGGGTCACAGAAGTGTGCTGGTACTCACTAACTCCACAAGTGACCAGCTGAGTAAGACAGAGTACGGACATGTCAAAGTTAACACCCTGTCTTACCATTACGGCCAATGTACTCAAGACTACTGCTGAAATTCTACTACAGCATTAGAAACCACTGAATGTAGGTCCTGTCATCGCTAAACCGCCCACTCAATTTTCAAATGGTGAAAAAGCTTCTATAAATTACCAATATCACAAGCGTAGCATTCAAAAGCATGGCATGCATAGAGACAACACAGTTCTGCATGAACCTTAGGCCAAGTTACAGCCAATGGTCATCTGTCCAGATGACTCTCCAAGGGGAAGGCAAAAGATGTAATTCTGCAAGCAGGGGGCTCTAAGCATTGCGCAGAATGCGTCCCCCGATGAAAACACCCACCGTCCTCATCATGTCCTGAAGGGCGCTGGCCTTGGTGCTGTCCCCAGAGAAGTGCGCCCCCTGCGAGGCCGGCAGTGCCTCCCCCAGCATGTACAGCAAACGAATGGCTACCTCCACCTCCATGAAAGGTGCAGTCTGCCAGCTTCTAGATGGATGTGTGCAACACAGGGGACACACACAAACACACAGGACACACACAGAGGAGACTAAACAGCATGTCCCTGTGTGACCAGGTGGGAATGAAACACGAACGGCTCATGGACAGTATGAAATTCTTTGTCACTGCGAGCTCCAGGTTCAGCATTCATCATTAATAGCAATTATCTCAATATGGGTTTAAGGCTTACGAATGGAACAAAACAGACAATGAACATCTCGTCACACAGCTGGCAGTTGTGCGAGAGCCAGGGAAGGTTAGAGAGGAGACTAATGGCCTACTGCATGGTGGTGTTGAAGACCCGGCGGACAGCCTCCAGCAGCAGCTCCGGGGACACCTGGGCCAGACGGTCCAGCAACAGCTTCAACTGCTTCCTGTACTCCACAAACATGGCCTCGTCCTCCCCCTGCAAAGTACAGGACGTGACAGAATGTTCCAGAAGGAAGGAACTCATCCAAGCACGCAACAACTAAGGTTGGTCTGAGTTTATGCTTGCTTACAGCCTGAGAGTGTTAAATTAAGATAGTCAAAGTAGTAATTACAGGAGAGAACTAAGCCTGCTATCTTACTCAGAAGTAGGCATAAGTTACTAACAGCTTGTTGTCATCTTTGCATTTTCCTACACTGGAAACAAGCAAGAATTATTCAACTGCTTGTCCGTTGCAGGGGCGCAGGAGTCCATTCGATCCAGCACAGGGCACAAGGCAGGGATACACCCCGGACTGGATGACAGTCCTTCACAGGACACATGCAGTCACAATCATGCACGGAGAGAATTTAGAGTTGCCGATTCATCTATTCGCACATTTTTTGGGGGCTCAGGATGAACCCAACACCGAGCATGGAGGATATCTAAAGAACACATCAAGTAAAGAAAAACATTACCTCATTTTCAAAGTTGTATTCATCGTCATATGTCAGCTTCTTCATCACAGCTAGCATGACTGCCTAATGTTGGTGGAAAAGCAAACTAGTTAACTCACCAAAAATGAACAGTGAGCCAAAGGTCTACATAAAAAGGCGCTCAGGCACACCACAACGCCTCTGGACCTTACCTCCACGTTGGACTTTTGCTGGTCCGAAAGAACTGGAAGCTGGGGAACACAAATAAATTAAAACTCCAAGTAACCGCTAAGATCCCACCACACGGGGGAAGATGAGGAATAGTGCACCGTGATTTACCGTCACCCGGCAGATTACGCCTACCTGCTTCAGGATGTGCAGGTAGTCGTAACAGAAGCCCACCACATTGGTGGAGATGTCGTCGTCCTCGTGGACCAGCAGCTGCAGCATGAGCGCCACTTTAGCCTCCAGAGCACGCAGAGCCTCCTGGGCATTCTTTACGTCTCCAACCTTAACCAGCTTCGTCCAGCTGGTGATCAGGGCCTGGCCCATGCCGTTCACCAGCTTGGAGAACTTGGCCAGGAAGTCCACGTCCTCCTCCTGCACACGGGACTGATGTCAACCAATCAGAGGCCCAAACAGCTACGCCCTCACACATAAGGGTTAAACCGAATCATGTCCTTAGAGGAAGGCCTTATCCGCACTGCCCGTGTGCTGTAGGTGTACTGTGTTCGACTTTGACCTTGACATTAATCGGTTTTAATTTGGTAAATCCAGTACTGAGAACCAATTTTAATATCCGGCATTTTATATCTTATCGCAAATGATGAATGACTTTATGGTGCTTTAAAAATAAAAGATTATGAATAGGAAACCTGGAACACTGATGGATGAATTAATCTAGCCATTTAAGTCCTCTGGATCAAAAAAAGGGGCATAGTTAGGTTGCCTTACAATATGAAATATTATAATGTATGTCCTGTACCATCAATATCCCCGGCCCCCATCCCAAAAATTTGTTGGGAGCTGGCACCCACCCTAGACATTACAAGATCATCCTGTACTAAAAAAATAAACGTCCCGTATTGAATTAATAGGCGATTTGTTCCGAATTCTCACATCCAGACCCAAATGCAATTTATTCTGGACCGCCATGACCTCCCACCAAGCCAAAAAGAATTCCGGGGTAGTGTCTCTTGCCTTTGTATTGCTGATGGAAATTGGCCCTTAGAGAGAGAAAAAAAAAAACTGGGGAACCCTGGCCAGCATGATGAAGACCAAGATACCTGTTCCACGTTGAAGAAGCCAGCAGTCTGCAGCACCTGACACAGAGACTCCACCAGCTTGGTCTTGTCGATGGGGTCCATGCCCTTGTTGACAATTTCAAACAGGCAGTCGCAGGCCTCCTCTCGCAGGACCTCCACCGACATATGACTCAGAAGCAGGCTAACAAACCTGAAATGTAGGTCTGCAACAGTCAGGCTCTACCACCCACCAGGCTGAGTTGGTGAAACGGCAGTGTCATGTGCATTTATGATTAATCACAATGATACTAGAGCATCATCGTTTATCAAAAAATAATTTAAATGATGCAATGGAAAAAGGCTTCAGAGAAATTTATCATGGAAGATTCCAGGTTAAGCCACACGCTTGCATATTTATGTGATAAACACTGGATGCAAGCCAGTACTGTTAATCTCCCTTTGAAAGTTCACTGTAAATCTTTTAACAGGTGATCAAGAAAGGTCATACAGCCTATTCAACCTAAGGGACAAAACAGGGATTTGAACACTCCCTCGTGCGAGGCGCTCCTTAAGGGCGCAGCCTACCTGTCGTTGGCAATAAGACTGAGGTCGATCCAAGACACGTAAGCCCCCACCACCTCTAGGCACTGGCACGTGAGCTCAGAGTGACTCTGCTGGTAAGTGTGCAGGATCTGGTACCAGGACTCGACCAGGCTGGGGATACACTGCTCCCTCATTCGGTCCTTGATCAGGGTGTTCCTGCGCGTCTCCTGATGGGGGCAGCAGGAGACAGATGTCAGGGTTTGCAGTGTATGGCTGGGCGATATGACGATATTATCTGTAAATGGCGATACCAGACAAGTAACCTGCCGTCGATACTAGTGATGCTCCGAGTGATCGGCAGCCGGTTAAAATCGACTGACCTTCAGCCTTAATTACTTGATCGGTGGCCTTTGACTGATCTAAAATACCAATATTGTGGATGAGATAGAATATGTGCGTTTGAGACTTAAAATATGTGCATGAAGTTTCAATGTCGCTATTTAGTCTCCTGTCTGGCAGTGTTACCATTTACCTGTTAAAGATGAAAGATTTGTAATTTGCAACATATGTGCAAAAGTCGTCGCTCATGGAGTATCGTCTGCTGAAGTATTCATTAGACATTTGCAGTCTCCACCCAGAGGAGTATGAGAAATAGGAGAGTATTTGTGCTCCATGTACGAGTGTGGAGGGTGAGCGGTTCAGTACAACTGCACAAATTTTGGATGAGAAGAATACTTTCTCCAAAAAATGCAGAGATGTTTATATTTCTTAAGGAAGCCTACCATTGTTTCTTCTAAAAACATAGGCCTGTCACCAAGAGCCAAATTCTGACTCGTTTATTTTTTGCGGTAGTAAGTGGCCACTGTATTTTTGTTAAATACTGAAAACATTTATTTTAAATGATTTGAGATTCATTGTTAAAGCAAGCCTCTTCATTTTATCTTTTTCCACCAAGAGTGGCAGGCTTGCAGCTATTTAAGAGCTTCATATATTTGTGAAGGGTGGCACGTTGGCGCACTGGGTAGCACCACTGCCTTACCATCACAACCTCACACCTCTGGGACAGCACTGAGTCTCTGCCCTGGCACCATGTGTCATTGTGGGGGTTCCCTCTGGGTTCTCCGGTTAACTCCGACAGTCCAAAAACATACTAAGGTGAACTGGAGTTACCAAATTGTCTGTAGGTGTTGAATCGTGTGTTTGCCATGTGATGGGTTGGTGCACTGGGTTTTATTCCCTGCCTTGTGCCCCTAGCATCCGGGATTCCCCGCAACCCTGAATAGGACAAGTGGGTACAGGAAATGAATGGATGAATGGATGGACGGACAGACGTTCCTGAAAGGCACAGCCATTCCGACAAAATGATTTTGATTCTGGGTTCAGGGTCGCCCCCGAAACAAGGGAGAGAGAGAGAGAGAGAGACCAGCTTTTAAGATTGTCCTTGCCTCGGAAGAATGCTGGATGTCGCGGTCCACCACCTCAGCGTCGATTGCCATCAGCATACGCAAGTACAGGTCCACACCCCGTGGGTTCAGCCCAATGAGGGACAGGATGTCAAAGAAGAACTTGGGCCACTGTGTGAGGTACTCTGTCACGAAGGTCAGGGCGAATACCTGTGCCGCCTTGTTGCGGATGAAGACCTTCTCCGGCTGGGCACTCATCAGCTGTGACCAGGACAGGCAGGAGGGTCAGTAACAAAACACTCCTTACAGGAGGCATAGGTGGGCAAAAGGGCAGCGTGCAATCCAGCAGCCGCCAGGCGACGGTGCTTGCCATGTTGTACCTGCAACTGCAGCCATTTCATGAGCGTCTCACGGATGAGCTGCTGCTGCGTTGCGTTGAGGGTCCCATGCCTGCGGAAACACGGTGACGCTCCATCAGCGACCAGCAAAATCGAACCCGCCACCAGCCAGCAGTCCCATTTTAACTACAACCGATCAGCAGGTGGCGCTGCTTAAAAGGCTGTAATACTTGGGTATTCAGCTTGCCACCTCAGTCAATGGACACAATTCTGTGCAGCAACCCCCCAGTCTCCCTGAGCAACACTCACCTGAATTTGATCTGATGCTCCAGCACTTGGAAGCAAAAGAACTTCACATGGTCGTTGCTGGGAAAGAAACGCGTCAACGGGATTGGTTAAACCCAGCTGAGCGTGACAAGAAACCTGTCTTTGGACGTGGATTCCAAAATACAACATTCCAAACAGAAGAATGAATAAATCCTGTTTCCGTGACACCATATTCACACAACCTGAAACGCTGTTAAGGTATGGCACCCAGCCTTATGATGATTGCAGACCAGACTACGTCACACAAAAATTTCAGCGGACTGATCCGCGATTTTATACGTTTAATAATTTCTGTCTTATATATGACCAGAATGCATGAATATGAGGGGCCCTAAAACAGTAAAATATATAGTTTAGGTTTTGGAAATTAACCAGCACCTTTGGGAAACCCCCAGCATTCCATAGCACGGTGGAATACTGGCCAAGGACTAGAGGCTGGAAACCCCTAAGTTCCTACGCTAACGTACCTTAACTCTAGACCATCCACTCCAAGCAGACATCCCTGCTCACCCACCTGTAAACGCCTTTGGCCAGGGCCTCAGCACACACCTGCCAGGCATCAGGAGACTCCTTCAGCTGCTCAAAATAAGCGAGAGCCTAGGAGAAAGACAGGCACCATTTTGATGAATATTTTAACACCATAGAAAGAAAACGATTTCCACAAGCAAGAAAACCAGTTTGACAAAGGTAGCATCAGATCAGAGGACCCATCAGAACCAAATAGGCTTATCGAAACTGCCATACTTGGCTGCAATCGAACCCCAACTGATACTTTCATAGGGACACTTAGGGAACAGCTAGTCAATGGAAGACATTCCCCTTATCAATAGAATATGAATAGACCCCGCCCCCATTCAGAAAAGTCTAACCATTAATACACCCAGTGTGCAAAGTCCACCCCGACAATCATATAAGTAATAGTTTAATACACAGCTGGCTTCGTAATTAATGCAGGATTCAAAGATTTTTATTCGTCACTTGCAACTTATAGTCAGACAATAAGCTGCAGTGAAACGAAAGGTGGTCAACTGCACCACAACAAAAACAGTAATAAAAAGAATAAAACAGAACTACAGAAAACAACTATATAATAAGGAACAGAAAGTTACACTGAAAAAGACAGAGCAAAGAAGTGCAATATGAAGTTTCACCCTCTAAACTATCTGTGGCTACTTGTGAGGAAGGCAGCATATTCTCTAAGGTTTTAAGTGAAATCAAAGCAAACCTTCAAGTCCAGGTCTCATGGTCTCAGGGTAAACACCCTGCCCCACTCCGCACACCCAGGGGACTTACTCTCTGCCTGTAGCTGGCATCGGCGTTGGGGTTCAGCCCGAGCAACGCCTGCTCATCCATACTGCCAGCAGACACACAGAACGATGGGGATTACGTCTCTTCCACTGAAAGTTTGTGCTCTTCCACCCCTGTGGGGGCTTCGATCATCTGAAAGAGGAGTGACAGCACACAGGAGTGAGTGCATGGCGTATGCAAGTGCCAACAAGGACCCAGCTTACCTCAGCAGAAGCGCACAAAGCCAAGAACGAGCAACTGATGACTAAAGCCCGCAAGTTTGGATATACTCCAAGATAACCAGAGCATGCTCATTCATTTGCTGTGAAAACACTGGCATGCGGTGGCAGTGCGGATGTGAACATGCAGTCTGTTCCTCCATTTATAGACCTGAAAAGATTTAAAGCATTTTCAAATACCACGTAATTTATTCCGTTTTATGCATACTCAAAATGGGCGTCCGATAAATCTAAAATGCAGCTTTACGGAAACAAAAACTGACGCCGAAGTCACAGGCGCGTGGCCGGCTGCAAGGTCACGTGATCCGCACAGCGCTAAACCAACGTGGCCTCCGGGTGAGCAGCATCATACCTATCGTTACTATTAAAGTGGCACCGGTATGACCAAAGACTGCGGGATAAAACAAGGATTTATGTAGGAAACGGAAAAGAGCGTCATACTTTTAAACAAGAAGTAGATCCACCATACATTATGAAGCACGATTACGTATAATCTATATTAAATGTATATTAAAATCTTTACAAGTTATTCTCGAAAGAAACTAATGTAGTTTAGAGATCTGATATGCAAGTATAACATTTAACCATTTAAACTTGGTTAAATGCCATAAAAATACTGGTTCCATATGGGTCAGGGTAATCGATACAAAAATTAAATAAACTTGCATTTACAGTTTTGCAGGTACTTTTCAGCACAAACCCATAAAAGGGGCAGCGATCGGACCCAAATATCACAGCCGCGTTAAATGACTTCAGCTGCAGGTGACTCAAAACAACAATGCTGTCCTACGGCGCGATAACTTACACGACTGTAACAAACCTCAGGTCGCTCCCTCCTACTTATTCTCTATTATTTTGGAAGGAGATTGGCGACGGTTACGATGAATTCTCTCTGCTGTCGGGTACAACTCCGGACCCAGCCATCTTGCTACATGTCGCCACTCCGCATAACTCCCAAGTTGATGCAACTGCGATGCAAGAGAACTGACGTGCGCGACTCGCCATCACGGCCACGCCGCACGCCTTTACATCCCGGGAATCGCGACACGGCAGATAACATACACACTCCTTAAGTTATAACAAAACATACAGCCGCCCCGTGTCCAGAAACGGCGTGCAGTCCTCCCGGCGTCTGCTTTCGCGCGTTGGCACGCCGCTGCCAAGGCAAAGTCTCCGAGGCCCGTACGCCGATCTTACCGCCGCACGACCAAAAGCATTACATAGTGACGGCAGCTACCTTCCCGACTGGCGATTTAGCTCATGGCTCCCCTTAGTTAGCTCCCGGGGATCGCAGACAGCGGGAGGGCTGAATGGAGGTGTGCTGCGTGTCGGCTCAATGCAGACGGAAATCGGTTGCACGCTGGGTCACGACCACAGGAAGAGATCCCCCCCTTGCCACAACCCGGCTTGACGGTGCCTCCACCCCGCCCGGTGGATTGCTCCTTTAGGCAGGGTGGAGGAACGCGTATAGTAATGCTGTAGCCCGCTGGATCAGTAGTGTGTGCAAACTGAAACTCTGTAATCGAACTTTAAAGTTATAGTCCGCAAATGAGAAACGGCACCGTGAAATCATGTAGATTTTCCGTAACTTTTTCTTTTATCTTAACTGTTTGTAACTTGATTTTGTAGGATTGGGATACTCATTCGAACTGGAGAAAATATCAATTGGTTTTAATGTGAGAATATTTTACCCTTTCATGTGTTAGACAACCCACGTTTCACTAGAAGCCAACTCATCCTTTATGGTAAAGCGTGGAACCAACCCTCCAATCACTAACGAAGATGTTAGCAATCCACCAATCACCGATTAGCCCATAAGCGGTGCGCCAATCAATGAAAGGCATAGAATCTACTTTTCCTGTCAGAAGGTTGACGCGTCAATTCCCCGCCTTTCTACTTCCTCTTTTACAGTGGCAGTGAGCAAGAGACACCATGAAGGCGTCTGGCACAGTATGTAATGTTTCATTAAAAACCCATATATTGTGCGGAAGGCCGCAAACAAGTCGTTTTTGTTTAAATCTAAGTGTGTGAAGAACTCGTTGATGTGAACCCTTCCTAGGTATTCGATGAACAAAATAACTTCTTGTTGTTTAAGGCTAGGAAATGAGTGTAATGGCAACATGGCGTCTGATTTTGCGTTTCAAAACCATGTGGCGAAAAAGGGAGACGCGCCTGAACAGCCGGGTCAAGGAGTATTACTTGATCCTACTGCCGATACGAATCCTGTAGCTATAGTTAATTGTTTTAGTGTCTACACGTCAGAATTTCAGGCTTCGTTGGATTTTTACCAAATCCTCATACCAACATCATTCACTTACGTTTGACTTGTCTCACTGAGGACCGTATTACTACTTGTGAATGTTGCCTAAGAATGTAATGTCCCTGCCTTACGTATTTGAATCTTTTATAAAACCAGTATATATAAGCTAATTATAACCACAATGGTAGTTTCAGTAGCTTATATGTAACTTTTGTTCCTGCTAGTATTCATATCCGTAGGGTACGTTTATACGTTAATTTGGCTTCATTTGCAATCTAAAGAATCCCCAAATAATTATCCGAAACCTTTGAAGAAGCAATTATGGACTTAGTGTGTGTGGCATTATGTTTTGTCAATCAAATACTTGTTTTTTGACATATAAGATCTAAGTAGCTTCCAGGTTGAAACTGCATCATGTAAGGTCTCTAAGTGGCCTGCTCAGCTTCTGGTGGATGTGTGTGATGTCAGCCCCATCTTTTCTCCGCAGCTTAGGGAGTACAAGGTAATTGGGCGTCTCCTGCCCTCTGCCAAGAATCCCACCCCTCCTCTGTACCGCATGAGGATCTTCGCCCCCAACCATGTGGTGGCCAAGTCTCGCTTCTGGTACTTCGTCTCCCAGCTTCGCAAAATGAAGAAGGCATCCGGGGAGATAGCCTACTGCGGACTGGTTTGTTTCAACTAATAACACTAAAATCTTCCTGATTAACATGGTGACAGCAAGCAAAAAAAAAAACTGATTCTTGCCAACAAGTAAAAATCACTTTAGATATTTTAGTCACTAATTTGTTGATTTTTAAGATGTCCCGCAATGTCGCTCTGTGTCTATTTAAACAGTAGCTTCCAAAATTATTAGTATAATGTCCATCCCTGGAAACTGAACAGGTGATTCTCCTCCTCCTCAAGGTACATGAGAAATCCCCTCTGAAGGTGAAGAACTTTGGCATCTGGCTTCGCTATGACTCTCGCAGCGGCACCCACAACATGTACAGGGAGTACAGGGACATGACCACCTCTGGGGCCGTCACCCAGTGCTGTAAGTACTAAAGGTGTAAATCACAGCTTTCAATATTGGGGTTAGCAGTCGAAACGAAACAAGTATGACATTAGTCTTCTTGGAGAGGTGTGTTTTTTTTCTTTTCTTAAGAAAAACGAAATGGTCAACGTGTTCAGGAGATTGTGCTCTGAGCGTAGCGTCCTGTGTCACCTGCCGTACTAAACACACGCTCTGAAGGTACGCTAGCTTGCAAGCTACTTATAAATGACCAAGTCAAAATGATCTACCTACTATAAAAATGCAAAACATATATTTATGTATACAAATATTGAGTATTTTTTAATAATATTATTTATTATTATTACTATTATTATTAATTTCCCTTTGGGATAAATAAAGTATTTTTGATTTGAACTGGGATTTTAGTTCCTTCTCCTTTCTGTTTCTCAGCTTGCTTTTCGGAGGGAAGTTAATGTCGTAGTTTTTATGAACGGTCCGAAAATGCCGTTCCACATTTCCCTTATTCGGAATAGCAACGGTAGACTTGACAGATGAGGCAAATGCACTTTGAATCTGACATGGTGGATAAAAACAGTCCTCCTCCCATTCCGTATGGAAGTAGTAGTTTTTGGCTTCTTACTTGGTCCAGCTCCCCCATTCATATTTATACTCTTTCTTAAGTTTAGTAGAAATAAATTGAAGTCTAACTAGGCGACTCGGTAGCTTGCTAGAGATTTGCAGCAGCTGGCGCAGTTGAACATGTCATCCATTCTTGGTTTAAATTTTTTTTTTATTCTGTACGATCTACCCACACTACCATTGCGATCGACCCGTAGATTGCGATCGACGTATTGGGCACCCCTGGTGTAGACCATGTGTACATCTGGGTGGATCATGAAAACAATATTGGCACAGGCGAGAAAATTGACATTTATGTGGTCACGTTGATGCACCGGATCGTTTGCCGTTTAGTCGATACATAGATACAAATTGATGCATTGTTACACATTGCTCATGTTGAATGATGATCATTCTCTGGCCTGGGAACTGACTCTGATTATCAAGCTGCTGAATGCTGCACACGGGAATAATTTGAGGAAAACTGCTGAAGTGCAGCCTGACAGCCTTTCAATATTTTTCTTTTCTGGGTGTTTTTATGTACTGCATTATCAAGTTTCACATTGATTCATGCCAGCATGCATCTCTTATCTGTGCACATTGCTGTGACTATTAAGACTTTCATAATAGATATGGCAGAAGTGCTTTTTGATTAAGGGCATACATGGTGTTTAAGGAGATTCCACCCAAAAATAAATATAAGCAATGGCTATTCACACTCCTTTGGGTGTGAAGGATGTGCACCACACAGTGTGGAGTGCAAAATACATGTACTTTGAACATGCCGCTAATTTTCTGTTAGTGCTTGCTGCGCGTGTTATGTTACGTGTGTTTACAAATTTTACACTAGATATAGCTAATTAAAGAAAATGGATTGAAGATCGTAGAAGGCATAGTTAAGCTAGATTTTGAATGTGCTTCTACATATTTGTGCAAGGTTTATTCATTGGCGTTGGTTCCATTTTCGTAATTTTTTTATCCATTCAGCAGACACACAAAGAGCTTTTAGAAGTTTGTATAGGCTTTTGATTAGTGCATAGCAATATAGAGTAAGTCTACTGCACCTGTTAGTCTGCAGTCTTCAAACTCTAAGTTTCTTATTGTCAGTTTTGTGAGTCTCAAGTTATTGTGCATTTTAGGAATTGTCTAATATCACAGCAGAGTTGAGGGTGGTGGAAGGCATTCAATTGCTTAAGCTCAATTTGGTTTGATTCCATGTTGCTTTTGAGTAATGGAGCTTCATCGTGCGATTTTTAAAGCTGATGGTGTGGGCAGGCAGGAAGTGAGACTATGAGGTAAAGCAGTATGCACACAAACCCAAAGGCCGTTATTCGCCCGTATGACTGTCTTGCCATGTGTGCGCAGATTGAACGGGATCTTGTCGCCTTTCATATGCTGTTGTGCTGATGGAAGTGAAATCAAGGTTCTACAGTCCAAACATATTAGGTACCATCAATGGTTCACCGCTAATGAGACCTGAAATGGCAAGTTATGCGGAGGCTGGCGTGAAATTATGGAACTGCTGGGAGTTAGGGGGTGTAAGGTGTGATAATTCTCATTAAGAGATGCACCATGTTAATAATGTGACTTCTAATAAAGCTTGTCGTTAATATGCTCGCAGCAAATTTATGCCCATTTTTGCACTGATTCGCTAGTGCTAACCTAAAATTATTTTGCTTGATAGACAGTCCCTTGGTGTTGAGTCCTTCGTAGCTGCTCCGAATATGCCTCACATCCATTATTTTATTGGATGGCACTGAAATTCTAATTACTGATGACCCTTTAGCATGTTTTTGATTTCTCAGGGCTGTTGAGGCTTTTTAGTTTTTCAGCGACCTTACGGATATCAAGGGCATAGCACAGTTTTCACTGCCGATGTCTGAATCTCGTCTCCGGGGGGGGGGGGGGGGGGGGGGGGGGGGGGGGGGGGGGGGGGGGGGGGGGGGGGGGGGGGCGGGGGGGGGGG
>JAODLD010000001.1:28586012-28596832 GCA_026781065.1 Mormyrops boulengeri
GATGTCTGAATCTCATCTCCACCCCCCCCCCGCCCCCCCCAGACCGCGACATGGGGGCCCGTCACCGTGCACGAGCCCACTCCATCCAGATCATGAAGGTCCAGGAGATCGCCGCTAACAAGTGTCGTCGACCCGCCATTAAGCAGTTCCACGTAAGCAGAAGCAGCCGATTTGCAGCACCTCACACTGTCACTGAGAAAACGTGTCCAGGGCACTATAACAACTATGTGCTGTGTGTGTGTGTGTGTGTGTGTGTGTGTGTGTGTGAGTGAGTGATGTTACTGCTGCTTTTCAGTTTGAGCATGCAGTTTGTGAACAGCTGTCTCAGGTGCTTCACCATTTCTGTAAATGGTGCAGTGTGGACTTCTCCAGTTGCTCCTGATTAATACCCATGGTGTCTTCTCCATGTTAGCTGTCATTCATCCTGACCATCATTGCTTGAAATCTCATCTTTATAAATGAGAGCCGTTATATATTTAAACGGGGCTTTCCGTAACTGCGCTGATCTGACATCAATTACAACAGATGTCATCTCCAGTCGTCTGGGACAGGCTAGCAGTGCAATCCTATCTTCCGACTGTCTGGGTAAATGGCCCCTCTTTTGTTCCTAGGACTCCAAGATCAAGTTCCCGCTGCCCCACAGGGTCCTGCGTCGCCAGCACAAGCCACGTTTCACCACCAAGAGGCCAAACACTTTCTTCTAAAGGGAGTGTTAATGTTTTTCAGAATGTGCTTGAGAATAAAAAAAAAAAAACCTTAAAAATCAGTCATGTTGTTATTTTGCAACGAAAATTTTGGACCAGAAGTAAAGGCGTTAATTATATTATGTACCACATGAAAGTAATACAATACACAAAAAATCATGAGTGCTTTGTTGGTCATGTTCACAGGGATAGAACTGATGCCTTTTCTTTGCAGGACAGTGGCGTTTCTCCCTGGGGCATGACCTTTTTTTTTTTTTTTGAAGGAAGATTGGCATCGGGGCTAGAATACTCTGGGCTAGGCTTAAAATGCTTGGGGCTATAACGACACCGATGGTGCAGGGGCAATAAGAGATATAAAGTATAAAAAGAGAATGGTAATTAAATGGAGACCCATCATAAAAATATAGTTAGGCATATATTTCAGTCGCTGGTGGATGCTCTGCATCCGGACCCGCCTTCTGTTGGCAGGTGTTGTGCAGTCTTCGTGGCGTCACTTTGGTAGTCATGGCGACGCGCTGTCCCATCCCGTCACATCGGACCTCGGAATTAAGCGAAGAAGACGGTCCGACAGACTGAAGGCTCCTACTGGCCACTAAAGAGCGCGCTGGCTTCCGTTTATTCGGGGGTAATGTTAAAACATTGCGCTTTGAAAATTGCCTGCTTAGGTTTTGCGGTTTGGATTAGCTATGTGTAATTTAAAAACCAAGTGGAAGTAAAGAATTATAATTAACTTTTAAAATTTTAATTGTAAATATCTTATGTTCTTATGTAAATATTCATGGCTACGGCGTTTGTATCATGAACAGTTTTACATTTTAGGTAAGTTTTATATAAGCGTTTGCATATTTGAACAATTTCAACACGCAGATGAAGCCGTGTCGGCATAGAATTGCAAATATAATAATGGACTAAAACGAGTTACGTTCTGAAAACTAAATTTGAGGAAAAACTAATATGCTTCACGTCATTTGATGAAGCCTTTCCGTGTCCGGAATCACGCTAAGTGTTTCAGTTTTAAGGAATTAAGTATGCGTAGTTGAACTGAGTAAATCTTAAAGAAATTCAAATAAATTAAGAAATAAAAAATTGTGCAGAAATATCGGTAATTATAGACTAAGGTGTTATGATTCATGAATTTAAAGTATGAGAGATGTCTGGGGCAGCTGGCTGAATGAATTTAAAGTTGGTACAAAGGGAGATCTGGTGCTGATCCGGGTCGGACAAATATTACACCTGGATTGAGGTCGTCTTTGTAAGTACTGTATACTAAATCGCCGATGGGTAGAAGTGGTCCGCGATTCTGTAAAATTTGGTATTAATCCGATACTAAGTAAATACAAGGCCAGTATCGTCAATACAGATACCGATACTTTTTACTTATAGAAGCAGCTTATGTACTTTCATGTAGGGGAGAATGTGTCATGATTTATGCGGTGAATGCACCATCAATATGGTAAATCTGAATACATTTTCATGACCACTAAATGATTTTGTGATTTTTGCTTTCCACTGTTAATTAGTTAATCATGTGCATGTTAAAATTCAGGATTTAAACAAAAAAAAAATTTTTATTACTGCAATGGACTGAATTTGCAAGCATGAAATTATAGTTAAATTATATTGATTATAATTCACATAATTATTCCTGTAGAACGAATGTATTAAAACTTAAATTAATCTATTTTAGTTTTTGTTCAGAAACAATAATATAACGAAATGTATCCGTTTCCTTACACTGCTTGTAGCGCCAGATTCCGTCAACATGCCGCAGGAAATTCTTTTACTATGCAGTATACATGGTGTCAAGTGTTTTTAATGTCTTTCTACTCCATACAGGTATTAACACTTTGAAATGTTTTTTTCAAGGATGTATGACTATGAAGTGATGAAGGTTGTGGTAGTGGTGCTGACAAGAATAAAACTACTTTCACCCCTGGACATGTAAATAAAACATTACTATCCCCACTATATAAACTACTTGCATATTCTTTGCCTCTCTGAACTGACACTGCCAGTGACCTCAGTCTGAGGAACATTCCAAAGGTACAAACAGCATTAATATACCATCAATGGTGCAGAAGTGTTCCTCAGAGTCCATTTCTGTACCTCTGTACCTTCTGTACAATTACCTACATCTAAGGCTACACCTGGCAGACCCTTGAGGGTACAGCCCCAGTGACAAGCAAAGGTACAAATTTTTACCCTTATTTTGAGAGTATAGTTTGCCCGTGGCGCCTGGACTGCCCCTGTACCTGTTTGCAATGTTTCTGAACAGGCTCCTCTATTCTACCCCTTTTAGAGTGCAGAGTAGTCCAGTGGTTCTGGAATGACCACTGTGCAGCAGAACTGTTAAGATGTCACTAAATTTCAAAGCTGGAAAACAAATAAACCTCTTTACCTGTTTTATAGTAGTTATCCAAAGCTGGCCTGATTTAGGTGCTGGGCCATAAATTGGCATAATATCAACATGTAGTCGTCATGGCAACAGATCAAACTTTGCGACCACCAGGATAGCAAGGACAGTTTGAATAAAGGTCTTGGAATCCGTTATTGTGGTTCCTGCATACAGAGAATGTTTTCTTTGCAGGTTAGAGGGTACTTTCTATAATATCTGTGACTACAGTGTGCACTAACTGAACAAGGCCAATAGCTCGGTTTAACAACCTCAGGCCCTTTCATCACTTAGATTTTCAGTTATTGGTGTTTTGTGGAATATTTAACAGTCAGCTGGACGCAAAATGAGGACATGAAAGCACTGACCCTCACAAGGGTGGGGCTTTTATGGATCAGTGCACCATATTCTTGGTCATTCTTGCTGTGATTGGTGTAGACCAACCAATCTCTGATCACTGTTCCGTGCAGCTGCCATGGGGAATGAGCGGTGTGTGATGGACATTGTGCAAGCAAGGAGCCAAGGATTCCCTCTCTCTTCATCCTCAGATGGGTGTTCATTAAAGGACTGGTTTCCTCAGTGGGCAGGGGGTAAGATTTGCTTTTTCTGAAAAGGTCTGGGCCCAAGTTGCTGTTACTTGTATCAGAAGCACGTGTCACTCACTGCACATACTGTATCCCTTCAGGGATAAATGCTTCTGAAATGTGCATTTAAAACTGAACTGAAGTTAATCTGACTGACATGCACTCTCTGGCCACTGTCTAAGGTACACCTTGCTAGTACTAGGTTGGACCCCCACTGCCTTCACCACTGCCTTAATTCTTTGTGGCATAAATTCTACAAAATGTTGAAAACATTCCTTAGAGACTTTGGTCCATGTTGACATGATAGCATCATGCAGTTGCTGCAGATCTGTCGGCTGCACCTTCATGCTGTGAATCTCCCGTTCCATCACATCATAGGTGCTCTGTTGGATTGAGATCTGATGACTGTGGAGGCCACTTGTGTACAGAGTACTCACTGTCATGTTAAAAAAAACAGTTTCAGATAATATGATTTTGTGACATGGTGTGTTATCTTGCTGGAAGTAGCCATTAGAAGCTGGGTACACTGTGGTCATAAAGGAACAGACATGGTCAGCAGCAATACTCTGGTAGGCTGTGGCATTTAAACAATGCTCATTTGGTACTAAGGGGCCCAAAGTGCGCCAAGAAAACGTCCCCCACATCATTACACCACTACCATCAACCTGAATTGTTGATACAAGGCATGCTTTCGTGTTGTTTATGCCAAATTCTTACCCTACCATCTGAATGTCGCAGCAGAAATTGAGACTCACCTGACTATGCAACGCTTTTCCGAATGGATTTTTAAATCCATTGTCCAATTTTGGTGAGCCCTTGCCCGCTGTAGCTTCAGTTTCCTGTTCTTAGCTCACAGGAGTGAGCTAATAAAGGTATACCTAATAAAGTGGCCAGTAAGTGTATAACAAAATTTCATCGAATCACTATGCATTCGGATAGATATTGGAATCATGTTAAGAAAATTTTAAATAAAAATGCGATATGAATTAAAGTGAACTAAAATGACTGACCTTTGGCCTTCATTTCTGCTGCAGGAAGCTAAAACGCTGTTTGTGAGATTTTTTTCTCTTTGGGCTGACGGTACTGGGCTCCCTTTTTGCCATGAGGCACCCATCAGCTCTAAGGGGGCACTCTAGCCTTAATTTTGCATTCCAGTTGAGCCCAAAGATGCTCTCCTGGGCTGTGGCTGAGGCTCTGCTCTGGCCACAGTAATATTCCAGTGTTATTTACTGAAAACTGAAATATTTACTTATTTTGCGGTAACGCCCAACGCCTTCTGGTGGACTAGGCATGCTACAGTTAAATAAAAGAACTCTTTCTTACTAAAATAAATATGTGGTACAGATTTTACGTGTGAAAAACATAAGTGACAGCAGCTTTTAGCCTCTGCAGTAACATACAGCTTTTCCCATCATACAGGTTTTTCTGTCATGCGGTCACTACCCAGAAGCACCCAGCTGGTGCTCGGTTTTCAGTCCGGCCGGGCCGTACCTCGCCTCCGGGAGCCGCGTCACCTCTACGGGGTGGCGAGTCACACATCACAGGCACTCTCGCGGTGGCCAAAGGAGTGTGAGGTCATTGGAGAGGAGATCAGGCACATCGGTGAGCGAGTGCGTGAATGTGGAGGGTTCCTCTCTGAACTGCTCATCTGGGTCGTCTTGGTGGCCATTGACTCATTATACTCGGGAGATACCAAGGTAACGTGGCATTCTGAAACTGCCCTTATACTGATCACCAAAGCTTTCTGATGAAGCATTAAGTCCTTGCTGAGATTGACTTGTCCTTTGTGAGGACAGTGGACAGCTCTTCTATTTTTAATTGTTCAATGATTCAAAGGTCCTGTTTTCCTTTTTTGATTTCAGTTGGGGTTTATGGGCCCATTAAAACATCCCTCTCCCAGTTTAAGGGTGGTCTGGTCCATCCTGAAGGGCCCTCCCTGGCCCAGAGTCAGTGCCCACATTTAGTCTGTGTGAGCTGCATTTCTGACGTACCAATTGTGTCGATTATGAAATAAGTGGCTGTTTGTCTCAATCCCTGCCTTTCATGTGTGATCTGGTTCTCCTCAGAGTGGGCACCTCCTGTCCCTGAGCCTCTTTGTGCCCAAACTAGCACAGACCAGAGGCCACAGGTCACAGAGGCAGGTCAGGGGATACTGGTGTTTAACGCAGAGACAGGTAAGATCACCTTGATCTCCTGTTGCTCTCCACTTAGGCTGCCAGTGCTCCGTATTCCAGACAAATGGTGCTTTTCAGATGTGTGACTGGGGTTTTCATTTAAAACTAGGGCTGTCAATTCATTTTCATAATTTGATTAATCGCAAGAAATGAGTGAATATTTGCATATTTAGTCAAGTTATAATTTGTTGAAAATCCATTGCAACTATATTAAAACTGAAAGGCTCCTGTGCTTGACTAAATAGTTCAGTTCTTCTTGTGCTCTGACTGGTTTGTTTCCATGACTGAAAGGTTCATCCAGCTGTGTCACATTATTATTAGTGACACATGCATGATTATATGAGACTGACCAATCAGTACACAGCAAGAAATCGTGGCTAAAGTGAAATCCAGGTCCCTTTGATTGAAATGGTTGTTTACAATTCCTGTCCTAGTTCAAAGTGTCCTTTCTGACAGGGATTAGGTGGTACCCAAGCTACATTTGTTAACTCTATTTACATGTGGTACAATTGCTATTTCCCTCCAGTCTTTTATATTTTGATTAAAATTCACATTCATTTATCACCATGCCACTTCTGCTCTAAATGTTAAATAGCTTAAAGTCCTGTACGTGTGACAGACCTGAGCCCTTGGAGAGATCCTGTGAAGGGACCGCTCCTGTTCTTCTGTGCAGGAAGAAAGAGCATTTTCTCTGGGTCGTGTGTGGGAGGTCAGCATATATCCCCGAGAGATGCCATGGAGTCCCTCTCTAGTCCGGGTGACACCACACTGCTATTTGAGTCTCGCTTCGAAAGCGGAAACCTGCTTCGAGCACTGCAAATGTAAGTGCTCTCTTTCTGACCTGAAAGTGCCTTTAACCTTGTCTTGATGTGATCCAGTCTTGGGTTTAGCTCTCTGTACTCTTACTAGGGTTACCACCTTTCCAGGCTTTTCTGGGACCCCCCCAGATTTTGGTTGTTTGTGCTGGAAAAAACAAATTTCATTCCGGGACGCAGAATGTTCCAGAATCTGAACCTTTTGTACAGCACTGTGTGAAAGTCTTATGCAGTCAAAGAAAATGTTTATGGCTATTTATCTTACATGTATATTTGCTCAGAAAAAAATAAAATAATAATTTAACACTATACGATGTGCAAATTAACAGGAACACAGTAAAAATGAACGAGAATTTTGTCTGTTCTCCAAAACGTTACCAATATCTAGATGGATAGCTAGATAAACTCCGCTTCAGTTCCCAAATCTCTCCTTAGAGGCACCTCAGCCAGTCTATGTGTTCATTACATTTTTCCACCATCTCAGTGAATTAATTAACTAGTTTTATTAAATAAGTCAAGGTTATTGATTTGCCAAACAAGGTGGGGTAGTGGTCGAATCAAAAAATACATGATGTATTGAATGGTTGATGCAAATATTGTGCAAATATTGAAGTCATTTTAGGAGATGTTTTGAAATGGCTAAGCTGACACACTTTGACAGACATAATGTCATAGTTTTACACCAACATGAAGACCATATCAACATAATTTTCTGTGACTGCCTTAGACTTTTGTACAGTATTGTATATGTATGTTAATAGCACTCATATCCAGTCAGAGCTATAGCTGATTAGTAGAAAGAGACTATACTGTGTCTTTTTAGTCAATGATGCACTCAGAAAATACTGCTAATCAAACTGTCTCATGACAAGGCATGCTATACCCCCATGCCTCATAGTCTGTGACGATTGCAGCTTTGTCCATTGCTGCTGTGTTCTATTAGGTTAGAAAAAAAATCTGAAGTTGCATTGTAAAAGAGTGGCGAAACAGAGGACAGGGACCAGCTACAAAATAAATAATCCAGTTGAAAAAAATTAAACGTCTTAAATCGTACAACAAAGAATGTGAGTAGAATTACATGGTGTAAAAACAGTGACTGTTTTTGTGTGAGGTATGGGGTCATGATTAATAGAATAAGATATTACATTATCAAATAATCAATTATTGATGTATTAAAAATCCTGGAGATTACACTGCCATGTAGGATTACAATTTCCCTTTCAAACAGACCTAAACAAACCTTTGGAGGTTTCGCTGCGTACAATATTTTTGGTCAAAGACTAGATGTCCAGGAATTTTGCAGGACTGTGGTGGCAACCCTATTGCTGACCCAGCTGTAGAGTCAGTCCTGTCACACTGTAACTTGGCTTTAGAGTCAGTCCTGTCATACTTTAGTTCAACTGTAGAGTCAGTCCTGTCATACTCTAATCCAGCTGTAGAGGCAGTCCTGCCCTCTGATTTGTACGAGCAGTTTATTATTATCTACAGATAGAATCAATGCCTTACTTTCCACAGAGGTGAATTTGATTATGAGCTGACCCTCCGGACGGACCTATACACCGAGAAGCACATGCAATGGTTCTACTTCCGGGTCAGGAATACGCGAGCAGGTGTGTCCTACCGCTTTACTATCACCAACCTCCTGAAGGTCTCCAGCCTGTACAGACAGGGCCAGCTACCTCTCCTGTACTCAGAGAAGAAGGCTCAAGCCTTGCGGATAGGCTGGCACCGGACAGGCCAGAACGTAGTCTACTATCACAATGGGCAGTACCACCTGGGCCAGCCCTGCTTCTCACTGTCCTGGACCGTGTGCTTCCCCTATGACCAGGATACGTGCTACCTGGCTCATTGCTACCCATACACGTACGCTGACCTGCGGGCGTACCTGTCCGTAATTGAGGGCGACCCGGGGCTTACTCCCTTCTGCAGAGTGCGCTCTCTCTGCCGCTCACTGGCCGGGAACCCAGTACCCATCCTGACAGTGAGCACTGGGACAGGCGCTGCCCCCCTGAGGCCGGCGGTGGTACTGACAGCACGTGTCCACCCGGGGGAGACCAGCAGCTCGTGGGTCATGAAGGGTGTGCTGGATCACCTGCTGGGCAGCTCGGCTGACGCTGCCCTGCTCAGGGGCTCCTTCCTCTTCAAGCTGGTGCCCATGCTGAACCCAGACGGCGTCATCGTGGGAAACCACCGCTGCTCACTGTCGGGTCGTGACCTCAACCGCAGCTACAGGTCCAGACTGCGGGAGCTGTTTCCCACTGTGTGGGCCGTGAGAGCCATGATCCGACGGTAAAGCCCCCTGACTCACACACACACACACACACACACACACACACATGTTGCCGTATGTATCTGAATGGGGACCGTCCATTCATTTCTATGGGAAAAATCCTGATCCCCTACCCAGCCCTAAGCTTAACCATAAGTAACCAAACAAAATATGAGACTTTTGGCATTTTTACTTTTTTGATTGCATTCACAGATCTTTGTGGGAACCTGAAAAACGGTCCCCACAATGTCAAAAAAAAACCTGATCCACACACACACACACAGTCGTGTAATCATATCTTTTTGGGAACTGCTCATTCATTTCTATGGGAAAAATGCTAATGCTAACTATGACAACCTTAACTCCTACTCAACCCTAACCATAATTATAAGTAACCAAACAAATTACAAGAGTTTTTGCATTTTTAGTTTTTTCATTTTCACGGATTTCTATAAAATAGAGTTTTCCTATATGGGGACCAGGAAACAGTTGGGATATTTTCTAAAATGGAATAAAAACAAAAGTATGATTCATTAATTCACGTGAGCCTTTATTTAATTGAGAAAAGTACAAAGAAAAGATTTTCAGCAGTTTCACTGACCAACTTAAACATATTTTGGAAATATGCGCAAAGTTAGAATTCGATGGCGCAACACACTCAACAAAAGTTGGGACAAAGGCACATTTACTATTGTGTTAGATCACCTTTCCTTTTAATAACACTTTTTAATCATTTTGGAACTGAGGATATTAATTGTAGTAATTTTGCAATTGGAAATTTTACCCATTCTTGCACAATGTAAAAATTCAGCTGCTTAACAGTCTATGGTCGCTGTTGTATGATTCTCCTTCTCATGTTGCTTCATACATTGTCAATAGGAGAAAGATCTGGACTGGCAGCAGGCCAGTCAGGCACAATCACTCTGTGTCTACGGAGCCACGCTGTTGTAGCCCATGCAGAATGTGGTCTGACATTGTCCTGCTGAAATAAGCATGGACATCCCAGGAAGAGATGTTACCTTGACGGCAACATACAGTACTGTGCAAAAGTCTTAGGCAATCAAAGAAAATGATGCTTAAATGATCTTCTTGTTGATATAAAAATAAGATATTATGTCTGTCAAAGTGTTTCATCTTGGTCATTTCGAAAGCTCTCCTAAAGTCACCCAGTGTTTCCAGCAATCATCCAGTACACCCATGTATCTCTTGACTCAAACGCTGGCACATGTTATATGGATAATCAATACTTAATTTGCTTTTTCAATTAGTTAAATTAATTAAGTGAGCTGGTGGGGAAATTTGACAAATATATGAAATGGCTGAGATGCCCTTGAGGTTTGGGAACCCAATCAGCGTTCATTTAGCTGTCCAACAAGATATCAGTAACTTATTGGAGAACAGACCAAATTCTTACTTGTTTTTTTGTTACCCTTAGTTTGCATGAATTCTAATTCTACATTGTGCTTTTGCTCTGAGCACATATACCCAGATAAATAGTGTTAAGCATTTACTTTGGCTGCCAAAGACTTTTGCGTACTGTACTATATGTCTTTCTAAAATCCTAATATATAACTCACAGTCAATGGTACCTTCACATACATGCAACTCACCCATGCCATGGGCACTGATGCACCCCCGTACCATCGCAGATGCTCGGCTTTGCATTTTTCGCTGATAGCAATCTGGATGGTCAGTTTCATTGCTGACATGGAGAACCTGACCCCCTCCAAAAACAAGCCGCAATGTGGACTCATCTGACCACAGCACACGGATCAACAGTCTTTTGGTCCTTTTGAGATGGTGGCCTTTACAGACTGAGATGTCTCTGCCTTGTCTGAATCTTTTCACAATATTATATACTGCAGATGTTGCAAGACCTAAA
>JAODLD010000001.1:28613189-28629397 GCA_026781065.1 Mormyrops boulengeri
TGTGGGGGACTTAGGCCCAGTGATGTGGGGGGGCTTGGTCCTGCCCGAGGAGCCGCTCTTGCCTCCCCGGGGGCCGGCCGGGCGCCGGGGGGGCCGCGGGCCGGGGCGGGGGGGGGGGGCGGGGGGGGGCGCCCCCGAACATAATGACCCACCCAATGTAATATGGTTCAGGTGAATTACTGACTGTTAATCATCCTTAGTATGTGAGTAGGTGCACTATCCAATCCAGGGTATAACCCACCGCATTTGGTCCAGCTGGTTGCTGCACCTGATTACTGTGGTATCTGATTGAATAAGTAGCTGTGTATGATGTGTGGATGCAGACTGAAAAATGGACACATTTAACTGGAACAGGAGATGGTGAATGATGTGGATGGAGCCCTACTTATGGATGGGTTTGGGGCTGAAAAGAGAGGATCAGGGGGCAAAAAAAGAAAGAAACTCAAAGTGGTTACTATTAAATGTTTAATCATTTAAAAAATAGGGTGTTCTCTCAGTGCAAGTGCTGAGCAATATTGATTTGTTAAGTTTATGTACAGGGTGACTGTCTTGTACAAAGAGAGGAGGGATATGATGGAGCGACAAAGCTGAGGGAGAAACAGGTGAAGCGAGAGGGGAGAAAGTGAAAGGCAGGCAGGAGGAATGGCTTCAGAACCAGCCAAGCTATGGGTAAACAGCAGAATGCAGGGCCAATTGTTTTCTTCACTGAAATCAACCACAAAAAGAGAACACTTTATTAGGTCAATTAACAAAATTACTTGATATATATTTATATATCTAAAGTGCATTATGTTACAAAAATATAGAAAGTCAGCAGCACCGTGATACATTTACAAAATAAATACACCATTCAAACAAAATAAATTATGCAAATCTGACATTTATAATTGGCGTACCCCTAACAAAAAAGGAAATATTCACAAGGACCAACATCTGAAGCTCCATGGAGCATTAACTAAGGTTTATTACTGTCATAATTATCATTGTTCAGATGCATTTCAGATATTTACAAACAATAAATATTTTCCTTATTACTCTCCAAACAATCACTGTTACAGAATACTGCAACATGAGTCTGTAGGTGTCCGATTCAAATGTCTTTAGGTATCTGCAAAGAGAAGAGAAAGTGGGCATTTAATAGCTTGGCCTAATGAATTTCTTCACAGAGAATCACTTGGATCCAACACTAAGAAATCTCCATACTGAGGAATCGTATGCAACTGACATGGCTCGGACAATGAAACCAGCGAAACACCAACACAATACAAGGCAGGGGGTGTCAGCCAATCACAGGACACATGGATACGCTCACACACAGACACACACAGTCACACACAGTCACACACAGACACACACAGTCACACACAGACACACACTGCGGGACAGGGAGGCATTTCTTGTTCCTGCGACCCCGATTGGAAGATGGACTGATTGATCGATTATTTAAAATCAATCAATTAATTGTGCATTTGGCATGTACTACTGCAAGCCTAATTTCCTAGGTCCAAGAACCTGTCTGAACCCAAAAAGAAAATCCCACAGTAATCCTGGTCTATCCCAGAGCCGATTTTGGATAAGCATCCCTAACTGCCTGTCCCTTCTTAATATGAAAGGATGTTGATTTTCCAGACGCTCAGGGAAGCAGAAAAGACATCAATATCCAAGGGATGCCGCTTATCACATATCTGATCTTTATCTTCAAGGTCAGGAAAATCTAACTTTCCTGGTCAGATACACATTACAGGACAGAACTAGGAACACTTATTATAAGGGCAGGAAGGTGATACAGTGGCAACAGTGAGTAGCACTTTTGTGTTACGCAGTTTCAGAAGACGGTTACCTTTGTCAGAAACTGACGGCGTCTTAGTGCAGCGCCCCCTGCAGGCGTAGGTGTGACCTCCACTCCAGGTGGGGGCCACTCTCAAGCTGGTGACTGCTGAGCGATCGGGCTCGCCGCTTCCTCTTCTCACTCTCCCTCCGTTTCCCCGAGCGCCCCT
This sequence comes from Mormyrops boulengeri, assembly GCA_026781065.1. Lineage (NCBI taxonomy): Eukaryota > Metazoa > Chordata > Actinopteri > Osteoglossiformes > Mormyridae > Mormyrops > Mormyrops boulengeri. The sequence continues at coordinate 28,615,187 of JAODLD010000001.1, forward strand.
TCTTCTTCTTCTTGCCGGCCACCTTCAGTGGCTGGTCCTTGTAGGTCTGAGACTTATTGGTCTCCTGAGGCAAGTTGGTTCCCTCCTCGTCCACCGGGAAGCCCATGGGGTAGTTCTTGGTGCTGCCAGCAGGCTTGGGGTGCAGGGTGCTCCCACTGATCCCAGTGCTGATCCCGGAGCTACTGCCTCCACTACTGCCTCCGCTGCTGCTGCTCCCACCACCCCCGCTGCGTACTGGAAGCTCACGGATCTCCGCCGTGTGCACCTCGTCCAGCAGCTCCTGCAGCCACATGCGGCGCTTTAAGTCCTGCAGCGTGCGGCCCCTGTCATGCATCAGCTGGGCGTGGGTCACGGAGCGCTTCCTGCATAAGAGCAACAGCAGCATGTCAGTTTTGTGCACAGGATCCTGCTGTTTTAGTATTGGCAACCACCTGATGATTTAAATAGAATAGAATATTCTCACTGTTTTACAAACAATGAAAGACTGTTTAGGAGATCTAGGATTGACATAAATAAAACATAAATGTAAACAACAAAACAGTCATGTAATATATACAAAAGTAATAGTGTAAAATGATAATATAAAATGCTGTTTTTTAATCAGTTAGTTTTGGTTCTGATATCTCTGAATCTACACTATTTGCGCGACCCTCAAACGGATTTAAGGAACATGAGAGGACACACCACTGGTCTCCAAAACTGTATGTAACAAGAATTTCTACAGGTCTTTCAACAAAGGGGGGGGGGTGTTACGCACTCGTGACTTCTAGCTTAAGTTAACCCAGCTAACTGAGAAATCCTTCTTCGTTTAACACCCCCCGGGGCTCTAAATATTAATGCCAATTAACTAAAATAAGGGCGTTTCTTCAAAGTTCCACCGGCAGGACCAAAACCGGTACAACCTTCAAACTGTTAGTTTAGATCTAATTTATCGTCTTTTTAAATATGAATCCCGAACTCCTTCGAATTTGTCCAGGTGCTTCTGATAAAATGTGGTTTTACTTAAAGTAATCAAGGCGTACAAAATGCTGGCTGTGCCCCATTTACTATTTGATATTATATTTATCTTAAATTGACTCCGCTCCAAGTCCTTGCACCGAAGTAAAATAAATCCAGGGAGATTTGTAACACGGCTGGAGCACCGTACCCACGCACAAAACTGCGCCACATTCACGCTCCCTGTTTACGCTTTAACGCGCTGCATGATACTCCTAAGTTACAAGCCACGTCCATAAAATGAAATATTCGCGCGTTTCAATAAAAACCGTGATAAACATGTTGTGGGGCACGATATAGACAAAACGAAAACTACACAGGTTTTCCATTTGGCTGCTTTTAATTTGCTTTTTACGGGCTGAAATTGTTCTCAGTGTTTCTTTATTATGGTATGTGTGCGTTCCGTTTGAGAGAATTATGACGTTAAGCAGTATTTCTTCGCGACGTCGAGTATGTGTGGACTATGTTTATATTCAGGTCCCCACAAAGATCTGTGAACGCAATCAAAAGAAGTAAACATACCAAAAGTCTCGGATTTAGTTTGGTTACTCTTGGTTAACGTTAGGGCTGCGTGGGAGTTATGGTCGTCATGTTGGGATTAGAGATTTACTCATAGAAATGAATGAAGAATCCCCAGAAATATATAATTACATACCCGTGTGTGTGTGTGTGTTTGTGTATGTGGAAAGAACTCTTAATATAACAGAATTTCTAGTGAAATAGTTTTAGTTAATATCATATACATTTGTGATATTCTTTGTAGAACAGGCAAATAGGCTAATAAACACTGAAATCCCACATTTCTGTTTGTTTTCGGTCCAAATGCCTTGAAACAATTATGTGATTCAGTACGTGACTTTTAAGAATGCCAGGATGAAGCACTCATGGTAGCCTAATACTTCTGAAATACCCCCTTTTGGAATGGCAAAAAGAATGCTGCGCCTACGGTTTAACTGTTACTTAACAACTAAAGAATCGTACCTACGTTTGCCAATAGATGGCAGTAGAAAAGAAGAAATGTTTCGATCGTCTACTTAAATTTGTTGTTTTTAAGCTGAATATGTGCAATAACGTTATGTTTTAAAATGTGCTGAAAGAGAAATGTTAAAACTGGAAACCTACAAAACTTAGACACAAAAACTATTTTACAAGCTTCACTGATATCCTTTGAGGTCATTACATGAGGGACAACAGAATGACAACTATATAACATATATAACTTTAGACTTATTTAGGCCTTTTTTTATTTGGTACTTTTGTTCCTCTGTGTTTCTCTAATTGATCTGATTCACACTGCAGTGAAGTTGATGTGCTATTACCTATCCGTGCACCGGTACATAAGTATTACTGTTAAAAAAGTGCCGTTTTTGCCAGGGACCAGCTTGCTCAATTAATAACTGCCACTGAAGCTATGAAAGGGGCACGTTTGTGCGCTGTGGCTAGGTAATGTGGTAGTTGCACCAAGCTGATGTCACCCTAGCTGTCAGGAAAGTGAGTTACACAATGTATACGACGTACGACGAATGAATCAAGCATATTCAACAGCCGTCCACAGCATGTGTGTTCGAGCATATGCTAAAAAATATTAGCATAAAATGACTTGACCAGGACTTCCAAAAATAAGGTTTTCCCGATGTCTTGGAATTTTAAAATGAGTTCATTTCAAGGCTTCCAGCTGGTCCATCGAATTACTTAAGAATGAAAGGTCAGGTGATTAATTGTTCTACTTTATTCGCTTAGACGTTTTTTATACCATGTACGAATTTTCTACAAATGAAAAATATATTATTTGATATCTGACTTCCAGACTAACTGTAAAAATGTTGCCGTAATATTATGCTTCTTTTGGAAAATAGCCTATATGGAAAAAATGTCCGTGCTGTCACGGGAGAATTAGCAACCTTATGATCAGATGATTAAATTAATAGGGTAAAATATAGCAATTGCTTTCTAAAGAGAGTTAAGCAAATGTAAAATGACATTTTACCTTTAATGAAAAAATACTATTAAAATATGAAACTTCAATAACCACAATCAAAAAAGAGAAAACTATTTTAGCAATGCCATATATTTCAAATGAAATATAAAAAGTAGATAAGTACCCATATTTAATGTTAAAATGTTAGTAGCGGATGACAGTTATTGCACTGTTATTCTATGTTACACTGTATTTTTACCCTCTATTACACTGTTATTATGCTGTCACACTGTGTTTTTACGCTGTGCCACACTGTGCTTTTACACTCTGTTACACTGTGATATTATAGTGTTTTTATCCTCTGTTACAGTGTTATTATGCTGTGTCACACTATGTTTTGTACACTGTGTTACACCATGTTTTAACTTGCCTGGGCTCTTTGCATGCACCTACAGCTTTACATATCACTCCTTCAATGTGCAGGCATTCAAGTTAAATGAACCAAAAACAAGGCTCTTCCTTGGTGGTGAACCTGTCCTGATTTGAAGCCAGATTCAGGCCTGTAACCACTGCTCTGCTTGTGACCCATTGGAGTCCAGATGGGAGCTTGGTTCTAGTCACAGGGATGGAGAAGTGAGAATATGAAGGAGCACCGAGTGGATGGGAACTAGTCCTGGGCTGCGGTGTCCATTCTTCAGGATAAAGCTTTCTTTCTGCACTTTGGCCCACTTTCTGGTTACACTGCTCCAGTTTCTGGGGAAATGCAAACGCTGCTCCCCATATACATGAAAACTGAGAGTGTTTGAAGGACGCGTCAGTTATCACCGTCCAACTGGAAACACATAAACACGAATCGTAATCGATGACAACTGTTTAGACTGAGCGGCCGCCTAATGGATGTGAGTGAACTTGTCATAGGCACTTAGGGTATGTAAAAGCAGCGGTTGTAACGTGAAGGGAGTCCTTTTTGGTACTCAGGATTAAAGTTAGTTTATTGAGTTTCAAGGGTGGAGTGGTGTGTTTTGGGGGAAATGTGGTATTTGATGGAATGTAAGTGCTGTGATGGGGGTATTGGTGATTGTCTGACAGCAAAGGTAGAGCAGTTTACCCAGAAGTCTGCTATGTAAATATGGAGAAAAGTAGTTTATGAAACAGTTTATTAAGTGACATAATAATAATAATAATAATTGTTCTTTACCTAAAATGTATGGACTTACATAGTAGTGCCTTAGCCAGGGCTGCCAATTCTCACACACTTACCCATCTGGCCTGACATTCATGCTATCAGAATCTCACGCAAGAAATCTTACGGCAAATCTATATTATTCCCTTATAAACTTAAAATTAGCTACATCAAAACCGTTGGGGATGAATGCAAACCCTACAGACTATTTACAAGGTAATGAAACTGTCACATACATATAACTGCATCTGCACGGGTGTGAAGACCTGTCTCGAATTGATAATCTCACTCCAGCCCGCTGACCAAAGTTGGCAACCCCAGTAAGCATTTATGAACATTTTTGAATGCTAAAATGATGCTCAGATTTACATTGGTTTCAGAGACTGATACATTTAAAATAGTTCTTTTAACCTTCAACAAGTTTACTATAATAAGTGTAATCGGCATCCCGAGGTGGCAGGTCGCCAACGCTAATTATTTTTGGCATACCTTAAGTTAATTGTTTCTTTATGCCGCTTTAAAGAACGCACCACGCATTTAATGTGACCACAATGCGCATAACTTCAGTCGTCTCCCTCCCTCCCGCTGTCTGTTTGAACTTCGTTTTCAAAGCTGGCGGCGAGTCAAACCAAACGTTTATGTGACTCGTAACGCCGCCTGGCCCCCCGCCAGCGACATTGATTGTCGAGCGCCGGTTTCATTCCCAAGCAGCGTAAACTGCAGGCTTTTTTTCGAGCGATAGGCGGAGTGTGACACAGCGTCTCATCCTGCTCGGTGCCCGACGAGCGACGTTGCACTATGAGCGGCGAGAGGCGGCGCACCACCCGGTCTTTAATTCCGGAGTTTGGCCGCATCTTGGGACACTTGCTTTGAAAAATCAGCAGATCCCATGTTCAAATCTACAGACAAATGCTTTCTCACAAAACGCCAATCGTAGATTTGTAGTTTATAGGGGTGAATGTATTTTTTTTATATAACTACCGGACTGTGAAAATTATGGAGACGTACAATGTGGGGCATATATTTAAATAGAGATGAAGCCAGAAATATATAGGTTATTCAAATTTGCACTAAAAAAATAATTACATACTAGACAAGTAAACGAGGCCATAGATTAAATCAACTTCCATCTGCTTAAACCTGCCTGATAACTACAAACAGCAGAGTCCGTCTCATTTGTAACACATCTTCTGTGGTATCTGCAGAGCCGCTCAATGAGCCATGCGTGTGTCCCGGGCGCGCAGGGGAGACCACACTGAAGGCAGGCAGGCCGCCAGCAGGTGCATGTGCCCCCACACATCAAGTGGCACATTGCTTCAAGAACTTTCCCAGTGCATCATAAGCTATGGGAGTACAGGTTAGCTTCCTGCTTATCTCTATCAGAGCAACACGGGTTGGACTTTTAGGGATCTGACCTGCACGTTTCCGGGCATTACGCAGCTGACAGAGACTCTGCCTTCTCAGAGCTCAAACCGCCACAACAAAATACATTTCAGATGTGACCGCAGTGTGATCAAATTATGTGCATTCTGTTGTACTAGCCTTTTATACTTGAAAGTGGATGTTGCCGGTTCTTCTGGATAGAAACCTATTAATCTATTAGCATTTTTGAGGAACAGCTAATCCTCCCTCCTATGAGGGTCGACTCCGTCTTTACAAACTAACATGAAACCCCCCTGCACATATTTCCATTCTGATTTGCCTGGATGAACATATTTCATATTCTGTTCCCTGCTGCAGCCCTCCTGTTTTTGAATTCCTCTCTAGCTTGGTTCACTGCCTAACAGAGCATCAGTGATACTTTCACCCTGTATCAGACTTCTCCTGAGTACAGAGTGGATGGTACCAGGACATATGTGGGTAACCAGATGTCCAATCACAATGTACAGGTCCATACGTGAGCAGAACGAGTAAATAAATTGGTTTCTGTCTTCAGCAGACAGTGTAACACCATGACTCACCCCAGCAACAGGCGAATTGTGGTAATAATGTAAAACATATAGAGGGGCATTATAAAATTAATTGCTTTGGAATGAAAATTAAAAAACTTAGAAATTCATTGGAATTAAATTAAAACAACTGCTGATACATCAACTGAATGAGTGTCTTTATCTTAAATTCAAACTGCAACTTGCAAACACCTGCTTCTTAATTCCTGAAATAGGTATTATAACAACTTAATAAAAGTCAGCACAACTGGAATTTTAATTCAAAATGATCCTTATTCCCAAATAATAATAATAATAATAATAATAATAACATTCAGTGCAGAGTCATAGTCATTCAAAATGGAATAGACAAACAGTGACTTACATTCGGTTACTGAGAGCATCAATGGGTCTCCCAAAGTGAGGAACCGGGGAGCAGAGGAGAAACAGAGTGAAACTCCATTGCTGAAACAATCTTCTCGAGCTGAGCATCCTGCAATGAGGAAGGAGAATATCCCATTACTCAAAAGTACAGTATTTATACAACACAACACAGCAGCTAACTGATAAACACTGCTATTATTAGCTTGTGTGGCAGAGCAGATCAAACAGTTTTATGTGATTATTTAAGTCAGCAGACCACAGTGACTACAGGATGACAGTAAAAATTCCATCCTTCATTGCTGTGATGTTTCTAGTAATTAACTTGGGACAGTAAATAAGTTATTTAATGAAACCACTACAAAATTATCCAATGAACATGTTCCTCGCATGGAGATTCTTACAAGTTGCCAGTCTGGACTGCATGACTGGAGGGATTATTAAACTTAATCACGTCCAGTATTTAAAAAAGGCGCCCCAGCATGCCTGATATAGTGCAAAAGCCACGAGGCACTCACAGTGAAAAGCCAGAAAGGAAAACAGAAGAAGGACTTACTTCTCTAAAGAGCAATTTCACAAAGTGTTTGGTCAGTCCCTTCTTCAGACTCCTGCAAAGAGAAAAGGCTGCGGTAAGTTTCCAGGCAGAAATGACAGACAAAAGACGGTTGTAGGTCAATCCAGGTGATTATCCCCCTGTAAAAATAATGGAGAGGATTACGCCGAAAGCTAGGTGTGGGAAAAACCCCACCAGAACCAGAGCCTCCTCTTCCCAAGTATCCGCATGTGTAAGACGGCACACTTACTTTCCTCAAACTTTCCTGGAGGGAAAAAAAGAAGGAAAAAAATGAAGCTGAAGTGATCGATAGCTGTCCTGCTGCGTCTGTCTGTGGCTGCTGGCCACTCTAGTTGTCCTGCATGGAGGGGGCTGCAAATCTATCTCTTTGGCCGCTCTGCAGTGGGACCGGCAGCAACGGCAGCTGGAGCGTTTGTGATGGGAACGTTAGCAGCATGCTTGTCTGTGCTCTTCTGAGAAGCCGGCAGCCTTTTGAGAACAAGCCTGAGAGCTGCCCCTGCTTGGGATCCCACTCCTGAGAGCCACGAGTGACAAGAAGGTGGCGCCCACGCAGCATCCAGACGCTGGCGCACAGGAGGAGCGGGAGAGGGGTGTGAGTGGCATGACGGGGATGGGGAGGGGGGTGGGAAAGATGAAGGGTAGAACCCCCCGCTCCCCCCCCACCTCATCTACCCACCCACCCACCGCAAACATGCACACATACACGTACGCGGTTGCACAAAATTGTGCCACTCACTTTACCCCCCAGGCTATGCTTGGTAGTAGTTCAGAGGATTCTTAACGCCCAAAGTGGCGATTTAGTGAAAAGTGAGATACTGCTTTCTGGTGCTGAGCAAGCTCAAAGACCAAATTATGGTAGTCAGAGACAAACAGCAGGGCTAAAAACAAGGTATGCCGAAAATACAAGTCTTAAATTTCACCGATGGAGTGAAGTTTCGCTGAGATTCCTCTCAATTATTTAAGTTTGAAGAATAAGTTCAAAATAGTAAAATATTTCCAAAAAAAGAAGATGAAATGTGCGGGTGAAACGTGGTATTTCTGTCGCTGTGTCTGTTTTTCAGTGGGTTATGTGTCATATTTTTGATTGTCTTTTGGTTTCAACATCACATTCTTAAGTTCTGTCTCTTATAAGCTACATACTAAAGATTTAACCCCAGAATAGAGAAAAGTGCAGGCAAATTTTTATGTGGAGCAAAACTCTACTCTGCTTGAGAGCAGGGTAAAGAATTCCTTCCCCAGGTTTGGGTGCTTGTCCCAGGGTTATGCAAGAGTAACAGGGGCAACTTCAAGTGAGCTTGTGAGTGCCCATGTTAGAATTCTACACTATAGAGACCATCCACCAATAGGGTGAGAGTCCTACCAATCAGCACCAAAGAGGCTCCACAGCCGTGTAGGATCTGGACTTATTTTCATCCACTTATATGCAAACGTGTGTATGATTCACACACACCAGAGGGCTGCACTGCGAAACAGTTTTATTGGCTTAGTGAGGGTTCTTGAGGTTTACTTCCGAGTTTTGCCTACTACAAATCAAAGTTCAATTTTAAACAGGGTATATTGTCACAGTCATTTAGACTGCATGCCTAACCTGCTTTGAGCAGATTTAAGAGCAGGCTTTTGCTTAAAACAGGCAGAAGTGCTATCCATTCACCAAAAACATATATATGCACCGTCCCATTCACAAGAAATACATCCTATATAAGACCTGCCTTTTGAACAAAATGTTGTGATGGGGAATACCACTAGTTTTCTTTTCAGTCTGATACAAAGGAAATGAATTGATTTTTATCCTGATACCAAAAATTAGGTGCTGGTCCCATTATGGTCCCTTCCCCCAGGAACAGGTGAAATTTGCTGGGGAGGGTATTACCCACCCAAAGGTGGAGTTTGACGTCCGCACTTGAAGGCGCATCTTGCTTACCCTGTGCGATTAATACAGATATCTGGTGCACTATTAGTCAAAGTCAAAGAGAAGTTGACATCTTTATTATCAATTCCACCATATGTACAGGACACTCGGAGGGTTGAAATTACGTTACTCTCAGACCCCACGGTGAGGGCACTAACAATGACAAGCAAGACAGGTACAAGTATTCAAGTATATACATGTATGCAAAAAAAATGAAACAAAATTCAATACTTTGTGCAAAAAGACGTAAGGTTGCGCAAATGGTGGATTCACAGTGCAAATGTAGACCGCAGCCATTTTTTAGTTTTACAGTATATCTTGTAGGTTTTGTTCATTATCACGTCTACCTAGAGGGTACCAATAAAGTGCTTATGCAAAAGTGCAAAGTGCCAGAATAGAACATGGTCTGGTCAAACGGTTGCAATTTCAACTCAGGCGACTGGGGGGGCATTTCTTCTCGCTGTCCCTCTGAAACTCCACCCAGGTTTTACTTACCTCCTACCTATCAAAAGGCGGTGTTTAATTTGCATCCTTAGTTTTCAATGCCAACACAGTGCGAACCTAGTGCGAAATAACCCTGAATTAACCTGCCGAGTTGATAACCACTATCATAGTACCATTAAACACTGATTGTGAAAATCAGGGCTAGTTACCTCAGTTCTATCAACTCTGGGTATGTAAAATTCACGTTGTAGTACATCCACAGCTTTGGAGAACAAGGGAATACAGAAAATATGTTGAAAATCAGTCTTCGCCAGACTGAGTAACAGAATCAGCCTGTGCCATACTGAGAGAGTATACAAAATATTTTATCCTTAAAATAGCCCTCAAAAATGTACAGACAAGATCCGCTGAGCCTATGACTTTATAAAGTAATGTGGAATGACAGTCCTGAAGGTACGTACAAGTCATTCTGTATGCTATTCTGGCTGAGCGCTACTGCAGTCTGGTGATGGATTAGTGACCATGGGACCAGCTTGGCCCATGTGTTCTGAAAGCCTTACCGTCTGCCTTCCACACAGAGTCACATATCAGAGACTCTGTTTGAGGATACAAATCGCATCCTAGAAAAGGCAGGTTTCTGCAGGTTTGATGCCCACTGCTGTTTCAGTGAGTTTGGGTCCATCAAACTCAGGCAATGGTGAATGATCACTGCCATGAAGCCAATGCTTATCGCGGAGGCTTCTTAGTATATGTATTTAAAAGATCTGATGTAAAGAATTTTTAAAGGCTGGAACCACTAAGCCGATTTTCAGCCGTTGAAAGGCTGTCAGGCTGTTGATGACAGTCGATGACTGCCTGTCACGCTGGTGTGTGCAGCACGGTCAGACACAGTTGGTCCCAGTTGGCGTTGTTTTGGCTGATTGAGCATGTTGAATCACCATTGAAGCTAGTTGCTGAAAATGAGTTCTCTGCTTGAGTTGTATATTACCCGTGAGCTCTAGTCGTGCTGGTGTGTTCCGTCGAAAATTTTCACGATCAGTGGGTTGGGATGAGAGCCGATTGTTCATCGCCTTGGGTCGGTGTTGTTATTTGCCATCGGCTTGGTGTGTACCCAGCTTTAAACAACCTGTCATTTGTCATTAACATTTAATGTTTACCAGTTATACAGATAAAATATTTACTAGTAACACAAAGGAAATGCAAACTATTTAGAGCTTATATAGTTGGTGTTTGTTAGCGTTTTTGTTTTGTTTTTTAAACAATGATACAGAACAATGGTCAGAATTTTATCCTAACTCTTTTCTGGTCTCACAGTAAGATTCAAAGTTTCCTTTTGAAGTGTGTCAGATCACTTCAACAACTCAAAGAGGAGGAACGACGATGGGTCCTCCTGGAACACATGAGTGAGTCACAAGTGGGTCTGTCTTTCTCAAGGCATGAGTATCGCTGCGGCCCCTTCCCCGAAGCTGCCCCGCCCATCTCCACCGACACAAACAGCCAAGTTCACCACTGCTCTCCAGAGACTATGCGGCAGCCTCAGTCATTGTGTGCGTTGCTCCGATGGGCAAAGCTGCCCTATCACGAACGTTCCTGTGAACAATAGCCGCGTTGGCACCAGAAGGTGTGGGGGCCAGTCACATGCGCCGTCACAGGCACAATGGTGAGCCATTGCATACATGAAACACAAAATTGGCACGTATCTTATAAGGACCGCTTCTCACTACCCATCTTTCTTTTCCCGCAGAATGAACAATATTGGACGTCACAGGCTTACATTTCATGGCAGAGGTGCGGAAGCTCAATTTCGATCGAATATGCGCAGGATAAATGGCCTGGATGCTGCACAGTATGAACTTGTTAATGAGGAACATGCTGCTGTCGCCCTGAGGCAAGCCCGAGGAGATATGCGCCTCTGATGAGGGTTTGGCAAACGAACAGGGTGGCTCAGCAGAATGTCTTCCAGGACGGCCCGGGGTTTTTCACCAGCGAGTGTTTGAACTCGGGGGGGGGGTGTGATTCTGCCAAATCTCCCCCCTGTACAGCTGGAATGTTTTGCTGACATTAGAGCTCCCATCATTCAAAGGATGAAGATTTATTCTCCTGCAATGTGTGTCTCAGTTCCTGTTTTTAGCCCAACGGAGCCACACATGTTTCAACGCACTCGCCTCTGACGCTATAATTGAAGAGGGGCTGTACATTATCCATCTACAGAGATGGGAAAGTTCAGGTCCAGAAAGTGAAAATCCAGACCAAAGTTTTGTTTTGACCAACCAGTTGAGTCACAGAGTACTCAGCTGGTTGGTTGAGACAAAGCCTTGGTCTGTAATTGTACTTCCTGGACCTGAACTTTCCACCTCTGTCCATCTTAATGAAGTGTACAATTTATAAACCTTCACACTGGTGTCTTTTAAAAACTCTTTATGTTAAAAATAAATATCTTCTTTACATTTATGACTTTCTTTTCAGATGCCTGGAACAACCACACCACCTCAGTGGTTTATCTCTACTTTGTTTTGATGTCCTCTTGGCGGGGTGGGGGGGGGGGGCATTGGCAGAATCCCTCCTTGGACTCCAGGACGGGAAATTACTGCCACTTACACAAATACTTCCACGCTAGTGAAAGCAGTCTGCTGCTGAAAGTTGTAAACTAATAATCTGAACAATGTGGGAAATGGTAGTGCTGGCTTTGGTGACCAATTTGACACACTTACACACCTTCTCCTGGTCAGATCAGTGATTATTGATCAATGATAAACAACACTCGCAATGAAAAGTAGTTATAAACAAGCAAGTTATGTGCTTGCTGAGCTAGCAGCTGGATCCCTGTGTCTCTGATTGGATAAGCGATTACTGAAACAATAAATATGAGCGTGAAAACACAATGATTCATTTCCCAGACTGGAACAAAAGACCTCGTCTGAGACACGGGGACTTGGAGGATGAAATGGGAAAATATTATTGACCCACCCCCCTCCCCTCGGGATATAATGGATGGGCGAATCAAACAACATAAGAATTGTTTTGCTCTCTAACTAACAACTACAAACCCTCAAGAGCTGGGTTTGACCTCCCCCCCCACAAACAGTGCAAACCAACTTTATACAATGACAGGTGAGTGGAGGGGCTTCTCACCCAACTTCATCCCTTTCCCGAAACACCCATACCCCCTCCACATCTCACCTAGACATTTCCACATATTTTCACAACTTAGGAATGGTCTCAAAGGTATGAATACCAGAAACTTGTTAATTACATAAATAAAAATCTGACTAACATGTTTTTCCGGTTGGAAACCCTTAGCTGTGCTCATCACTGACATATAACCAAAGTCCAGCAGAACTGTGCTTAGTCTCTGGAAGCAATTTGGTGTTTGATTCACCACAGACACACTGATCTCAAGCCAAAACTCTAGAAAAATCTGCCCCATTGACCCCTATGGAACATAATTTGCTCCAAAAGCTTTTTGGATTATCTAATTTTATTTTTGCATAAACAATTAGGAATAGTTTCCTTTTCATTGAAAATTATTTCCTTCCCATCCGTTCATCTCTTGATAAAAAACTGATCTTATCTGTTTTGCCAAGACTAAAATTAAATCTCTATCTGGGAAGCAGTATATAGGAATTGGACAAAAAAACAGATAAAATATTACCCAGCAGGCTGCTGGGCCATGGTGTGCGGCCAGGATGGCATGGGGACAAAGTGGAATCGAGTCAGTAAGAGAATCTGGATCTGCTCTTAAGGAATTTGACAACATTCTTCAAAGAGCAGCTTCTCTAATTTATTGTGGCTTGATGGAGGTGGGTACCACTAGGTAGGTACCTTTTTAAGGCTGACCTACGCCTGTGGTGCTCTTTAGGATTGAGTCTAGATACATCTATAATCATCTATACCAGTGTTTCTCAACCCAGTTCTCAGGGACCCCCAGTCCACGTTTTTGCTCCCTCCCAGCTCCCGGCACGCCTGTACCAGGTATTCTGTGTTCTTGATTGGCTGAGAGCTGGGAGGGAGCAAAAATGTGGACTGTCTGGGGGTCCCTGAGGACTGGGTTGAGAACCCGTGATTTATACATCCACATAAATATTTTTTAACGTGGAACATTGCTACTGCTGATAACAGGGATAAGACATTACGATGGCGATTATATACTGGATTAAAAAATGGATTCTGCCTGGTAAAAGATTAACACAGCATATGTCAAAAAACTATTAATGAAATATCAGCCCTGCTGAAACCAATCAGGTGATGTAAAATTGGGGTCTCCATTAATCAAAAGCAGCGAATGATACCATATAGCCACCATATCTCTGCTGTCTGTTTTTATGGATTGCAATGATGCATCTCAAGAACTTTCCAGCTCTATGAAGCTCCTATTTCATTGTCTGTGTTGATACAGAGCTGACCTGCTGTGCGTGTCCATCAAGGTTTCTGGAGACATGTGATTCCACCCTCTCTTACTCTCCAATAATGATCTCATTTGTTGATTTTCCCAAGCTGACTTCATCAGGCCGGGTAGCTCCTTATGATGTGTTAGTAATTTCCGCTGTCTCTGACACTAAGGCAGCGGATAATCAGATGAGACAATCACACACCCTGTTTACAGTAACCAAGGTCTTCCCCGAAACGTATGTAGGCTGACTGTGTGCTATGGTGGACGAGCTGCTAGAGAAGGCATTACCTTTAATCTTATCTGTAAGACTTTTTCATGATGGGGATTGAAGCTGGTGTGTGGCTCAGATCCGTAGCCAGAAATAAATGAATACATATATTTATATAAATTTTTATATATATATACATATATATATACACTGTGTGCAGAATTATTAGGCAAGTACTATTTCCGAACATATTTTTTATGAAAAGTTGGGCAGACTTATA
>JAODLD010000001.1:28629497-28644576 GCA_026781065.1 Mormyrops boulengeri
GTCAAACGATTAAAATTTTTAATCAGATTAATCACAGGGTTGCTGTGGATTAATTTAGATTAATCACGATTAAATACTCAGTTTTAATCTATATTAATCGCATTTCATTTTGCATGAGCAAACAGACTCAAGAAAAAAGGGAATTTATATGCACTTAACATGTTTATTGAACATCTTGAACATTCATGTGAATCCGTAAATCCGACAACTAATCCGACTAATCATGAAATCCAATTCTAGCCCGGTTAATTGCCATTGTTAGCAATATCAGTTGATAAGACATTACGCGCGGTGCTTTACGTATAAAACTCCGTAGCAACACGTCCACAGATAAATTGCATGGTATAGTGTGTGCGACCGATTTCCACAAATGAGAAGTAGTGCTTAAACAGTATAAAACCACAACTTTCCCTTCTGTTGATAAAGGGCGCAGCCATCTTGGATTCTGAACTCGGGATCCTCTGTGCTGCTCCAAGATAGCAGGAGCACACGGGAGCACGCCTGTCGTCACTTCCGGCTTCAAAACTTGGAATCCGACTCAGAATACGAGTTCCGAGGGCAAAAGGAACGACCAAAACTGCCCGAAATGCGTTGACAGAGACATTTCAGGGACTTTGAGTCATTCTGCGCTGCAGATGGGTTGATTGCGTAAAATTTTTAAATCAGATTAATCATGATGATGGATTAACCCGCGTTAACCCATTAATTTTGACAGCCCTAATTTATATGTATATTTGTGGTGGGTGTCATGACGTGCTCGTCTGATACTTCTGTGTGCCACGCCCCCTCATTAACCTTGTGTGGATTCCCCGTGTTTATAAGCTGTTTCTTGTTGTTGTCAATAGTCCTGCATATTTAATTAAGTCCGCGTTTGAGTATGTTTCCCCATCCGGTCATTAACGTTGTGTTATTTTGTATAGTCCTGCTTGTCTCCACTTGTGATTAAACACTTTGTTTGTCCGACTTTTGGAGTCCTGTTCTTGTTTCCCCGGTTCAAGCTGCGCCGCACATGATAGTGGGTCCAGCAACCCTACTGATAGGTCCCTCTCGGTCAGGTGGGAGGGGGATGGTATTCAAAGTCAGTGTTTTACCATGTGGCTTACAGAGTGACACCATCACTGGGGCCTTTATGAAGGCCCTTAATCCCAGTTGCTCTGCTAGCTGACCCTATGCTCTGACCCCAAAACCTGCTCTCACCTGTGCCTATGTGTCTTACAGACAGCACGATGGTATATCTTTATCATATAATAGCTGTATGTTAATATAGATTTTGAATCCCTTGTGCTTCAATAGTTATGGCAGAATAAAACAAATTGTAAATAAATACAGGATGCATTCAAAAGTGCACAGAGTGCAAGCATTGCATATTTATTAAATGAAAATGATAATGCATAATTTTAATAGCTTTAAGTTTAATAACTTTAATAACCACATGAGTCATAGGATTGCAGGTCAAAGCCCACATGGTGCCTCAGGTAAGTTTCACCGCCGGTGCCCCCCCCCCGACAAATTTCACACAGCACTCCTCATGCTCGGGAAGGGGGGGCAACAGTGGTGGTGCTTCCTCCGAAGATGGCACCCTGGGCAGCCACCTATGTTGCCTAATGGGCTGACCAGTCATGAGTCATGGTTTTCCTTCGATTAATGTGGAATGCATGGAGAAAAGGCATTGGTGTGTTTGTATGTACCAGATGAGATAAGTGTACAATACAAGCAAGGCATTGTGTTGTCTTAAATGTGAATGTAAAAAACGTATGGTGCTTGATTTGAGCAGGGATGTCATAGTGCTTCAATGACCCAGTTCTGTAACCCTAAGTCAACTTTTTGTAATTGACTGTAAGTCTGTGCCCACTTTGGAAAGAATGTCTTTGCCCATATAAAAATCGATTATAACATTTTCCTGGCTAAATGTGCCTGAACCAAGAAATCTGCTTTATGTAGCACATTACTGCATTCTGCTTCATTGACCTGCACAGTGTCCTGTTACTTGATTTTTTTTGCCCATTGAAGCCCTTTTGATAAATGAAAATGAAGCAGCGACCAGAAAGTCGGATACCCTGGGTCATCCATTTGCAATCTAGGCAGATATTGTCCTGGGGAAATATCATTGGCGCCTCCTATGGGCAAGCTGTTGCCTATTATGATCTGGGAGCCACAGTGCTGCCTGCTTGTTGCCATCACCACTGGTTTACCTCAGAGCCCTGCATGCTGACTCCTGGCCTGCTTTAGCGGTGGTGTGGTCACATGCCCTAGGAAATGACTTGGTTGTGGCTCTTCGCCCTGCCCCTCCCTTTCAGCCCAGTGCTGAAGTTTGGCAGGTCCCACTGGGACTTGGACAGGTACACAGTGTGAGCAACCTTAGCCCTATCAGTGTCAGCACAAGGGCACAAAATACAAATGTGAGGTGGCTCAGCGGCAGTGAGCAGTAACAAAGAGGAAGCATGTGTCTTCATCCCATGGTTTCCTTAAAACTCATTCTAGCCATGACACCTTATATATAGGATTGTGTCTCCCAAGGACTGAAGCTACTGCCCTGTGGACCATGAGCTACAGGCAGTGTTGAGCATTTCAGGTCCAGAAACTACTAATCCAGACTAACATTTTGTTTCTACCAACCAGTTGAGCATAAACAGTCACAGTCACAGAGTACTCACTTGGTTGGTAGAAACAAAATCTTGGCCTATATTTGTAGCTTCTGGACATGAAAAGCCCAACACTGGCTATGGGACTCTAGTGTTTAGACAAGTTGTGGGTCCTATAAAATAAATGTACTGTATAAACCATCCATCCATCCATCCGTCTGTCCATCCATCCATACATACATACATCCATCCATCCATCCATCCGTCTTCTACAATGGCTTATCCGGTACAGGGGTTATAATGACAGAACAGTTTACCTTTACTGTCAGCCTATCTAACCTGAAAGCTTAATGCACTATATGGTATTAGTGCTATAAAAATCTCTTCCTGGTCTTCCTGTGAACTTGTGATTCTGTTCATGACAGTGGCAGCGTGAGTTTCAGCTTGAAACTACCCCCTAATTGTAACATTAATAGTTTGTGCACAATGGGGGAATGAATACCATTTCATTAGACGGGTCATTGCGCTTAAAGCTGCCGTCTTTAGTTTAGTTTGCCTTTACAAGTTAATTATACATTCAGAGACGCCGTGTTGTTCACAATCCACCACTGACAACAAACATAATATAGATTATAGCACTAATGCGTCATGCGGGACAATGTTACTTTTTTTGTTTGAAAGTATTATTAACACCCTATCATTTCATGAGTGTGAAATACTAGACATTTTGTATGTTTATTTCATAGTTGTCCCTAGAACTGCAGCGATTCCCCGATCTGTGGACAAGAGGGCAGGTGGCTCCCAGTCACCTGTTTATAGAGATGCCTGACATTCACTTTGGGCAGATTTTTATAGCATTATATCAGTGCTTAATGGTCTGCAGGTGTCTGTGGTTTGGGGCGAGGCACATGCCCATCTGCTGGACTCGTGTTACACTGCGCAGCTAAACAGGGTGTTTTCGAAAGAAACCACCGGGTTAAACCCTTCATGTAAACTTCATGCTGCCTCGCGGTTCGGGCACAGTTATGAAATGCCTGTAGGGCTATTTCTGAATGCCGTATGTATATAAAAATAGATATATTATACAATTACACAGGTTCAGTACATTTTCTGACAGTCTTGTTGAATGAAAGGACTATGTAAGTGTTGAAAGAGAATATCTAGCTGGAAAAGCATCATGCATACTACGGCATCCCTGTCCAGCCCACTCAGTCACAACACCATCTTCTTACCATTGTTCCTGTCCCCGTGCACTCCAGTCTCACAGAAGTGTCCCGTACACACCCAAATCACAGCTCCCAGTCAAAGTTTAGGTTAGTTGGAGTGACGCGCATAGCGGGCGGTCAGACGGATCGCCAGGTTTCACACCTATGAACTGAAGGTTTTATTGGCTCAGAAAACCTCACTTCAGAATTAGTTTTGCTGTGGATTTTTATGTTCCCCAAGAGTACTTCTGAAAGGCATAGTTAGACCTCTCCCCTCTGGGCATTCCACCCTTTAAAGAAAGATCGGTAACACTTTACTTAAAACTGTCGCCTATGATGCATTGTAGATACCTTCATAATGCATTATAATGGTCAGTATAACAATTATACCAACCCTTATAATAAAACATGTCAGCAACTTCTATTGACACTCATAAGGCATTACAATGTTGACTACAATACTACATAAGCTTCAATAAAACTCTTATCTATAATGCACAATAGATACCTTCGTAGTGCATTATAATGGTCGGTATAACAATTAATAAAGCATTACAGCATCTTCTATTGACAGTCATAAGGCATTATAGAGTTGACTATAATACTTAATAAGCTCCAATGAAACTGTCATCTATAGTGCACTATAGACATCTTCATAATGCATTATAATGGTCGGTATTAAATTTACAGATGCTCTGTTCTGCATTATGAAGGTATCTATAGTGCATTATAGATGAAAGCTTCATAAAGCATTCATACTGCATAATAAACATGGCTATGATGCGTTATGCCTTTTTATAAATATAGCCGTGTGTAATGCTTTATGAATGCATTATTTATTGTAAAACTTTGTAAATCATTAATAGACAATTGCATCAGTACATCACTTTACAGTCTTCACTATAATTTTTATAGGAAGCTGGATTCTTTGCTTAGCAATTTGTTCTCTTAGAAGCATATATGTCGACAATAAGCTGAAGCTAAGAACTTCACAGAACACACATTTTCAGCATTTATAATGAAAATTTGTTGTACTACACTCAACAAAAACACACCACATAGTCCTGTTGTAATTAAAATATTTCCAGGTTTTAGTAAACTGGAAAAAACAATACTTACTACTGCATGAAAGTGTTATGGTTGTTGGCTTTCTTTCCTGGTTATGATTTACTACAATCCACGAGGATTTTTCACCCACTATTTATGAAGAGTTCAACTGTGATCTTCTTTTCTTGTTTGCCGACAGTTCCCAATATTATTAAAAACTTTTCATGGAAAACTAGACAGGATGATAAGTCTGGAAATTATATGTGATATATTTAATTAAGTTTTACGGATTGCTGTTGAACTGCTGAAGGTCTCAGTTCAGTTCTTAGTGAGTTTCCGAAATATATATCAGGGTGAACCCCGTTGCTGACATCATTGACTAGTCATCATCACCGCCTTGTGGCAACAGCTTGCATATTCAATTAGTCATTGTGCACAGTCAATCATTCCTTAATTCTGTCACTCACAAACACAACCCTGCTTTCTCAATGCAGCGGCTGTAACTTCCATCGTCACGTCTTATTGTGATACTCAAAGACCCAGGTAACGATATGGAGACTGATGCTTCTTGAAATTAGAAAAATGCGTGTTTCTGGTAAAGGAGGGTTGTGTAAAGGATTGAATTTCTCACAGGTTTCCAAGGAGTGCCTACAACATGACATTCAAGGGAGACCTTCTCAACCTAGAGATTACCTTTAGGAATTATTATTATAACTGTGGCAGCACATTAACTTCTGTCTAGAATTATTTTTGAAGTGTAAAAAATAGGTTTGGATGTACAGAACATCCCCTGTTTTCAAATGCTATCCAACAGACTCCAAACAAGAGCTATGTTTACTGGTTTGTCTCAAATACCTGAGATTCTTTTCAATTATGCGAGGGCCCCGTTTGAGCTTTTTTAAAAAGACGTCAGAGAAAAAGGAGGTTTCCAAAACATAGTTCATGGGTTTGTTCCACACACCGACCGCTGTTTGCATAGTGTCTCTCGTAATCCTGGTCTCCACTGAGCTTGCCCTAATTTCCCCTGGTGTTGTCTGCTCTAGCTTTTTCTTTTTTCTGTCTAGTTGAGCGCCGCGGTTTTGGATGTCGGTGGAGCTGCTTGATGCTCATATTTTTCAGAAGGGCACTGAGTCCCAGTCACAGACATCACTGACAGCCAAACCCCCCCCACTTAAAAGAAAACCTCTTGCTTCCATATCTCTAGTGCACTTGGGAGATAACAAAATTGGTTTCTTTTTAGCACAAGACATGTCTTGATTGTAATAAGGGTTGGCGTATATATTTCATTAACATTTATTCAATTATGAAACGAAATACTAAGATTAGCACCCTGCGGTGTTTTGGTTCCCGCCTGCGCCCATTGTTCCCGGGGTAGGCTGCGGTCCCCCCCGTGACCCCAGTCCGATGGATGGAATGGATGGATGGATGGAATATTAAGATTAGCAATGGCCTTAACCGTAACAATAACTTAAAAGTGTAGCTTCAGATAATCCTTTATGCCACTTAAGTTAGTGTGACGGATGATAAGATTAGCAGGTTAGCAGCTTCCCAATACAATCTTTGATCTTGATCGAATTGCTTCTTCCCATGCAGCAGTCACTTTAACCTGGTTGGTGCATCTAAACCTGGCTGAGCTCCCGTGCTATTGGCGTGCCTGTCCGTCAAGCCCTTGGCTCTGAGATTCTCCTATCTAAGCTAGTCAGGCGGATGATTTGTGAAATTGGCTGAAACAAACCGCACACTGTCCAGAAACGTGGGCTGTTGCTCTGTGGACAGGCAGCCTCAAAACAGCTAAACAGCCCAGAAAACCAGCAGCTGGGGCCCTTTGCTGATGCTCCTCAAAGCTGCACCGTTAAATAAAAGCACTTCGGCTCCTTTGGTTTCTTCACCTTTGTTGGTGTAACGCGATCCAGCCATTGGCTGTGGATGAGATTCCCAGGTGAATAAGAACATGCAGCCATGATCAGGGCCCTGGAGAGTGACTGGGGGCTGGTTTAACAGAGGCTTGGGCTACGTGGTATTTTCAGGAATCCCCCCCCCCCCCAATGTCAGTGCTGTGGTTAGAAGTATCTTGTGTCACTCCAGGACACAAGAGCATGTTTGTCCTATGCTCTCTCACACGTGTTCTTCTGTGTGGGTCATACCTGGACTTCACATCTGCATTCACTCATTTGTCCCTGAAAACCACCCACCGAAACATGCTTTCTTGTTTTTTGGGTGGACCGGCTTACAGATATTAGGCCAATGGACAGAGTGCACCATCACCAAGGCTACGTCTTATGAATTGGGGAGCTGGTGGACAACAGCATTACACACATCGTTTGCCTTTCATACTTCTGGGACTATATTTCCCCCAAAGATTCTGCTGCTGCTCCATCTGCCCATTCAAGTACTCTTTCATTGCACTTGGGTGGACGTCTCAGACGGTGTCCTGATTTAGCTGCAGTGTAGAACCCGTTCATGCTTTGTTTGGTTTAAAGTAGAGGGCTTAAAGATGTTTTGACGTGGCCAGTAACATTCCTGAACCCCTTTTAATGACTGCATGTTTTCCTTCTGGCAGTTAATTTCACACATACACCCTATCCCAAGCATTAAAAAGTCTCTTTGAAGGGGAAAAAAGAAACCCAAGATGGATATCGACAGGTTGATTCTAAATTTGCCTTCATACTTTGAAGGAACCAGTTGCACTTCCCTAACAGAAAATCTGACCTGCCTGTCTGCTCCAATTACTGTTTATGTTATTTAGAGATTTGAGGAAATCGTGTGTGAGGAAGGGCTGCCTTATTTTGGGCAATAACTCACCTGAGACCTTCCAACTAGTAGACGCTACAGTTAAGGAAGTTTCAACAGTGACCTGCCCTGCACCCCCTATCCTACCCCTCATTTACCTACACCAGTGTGTTCCTACCAAGCTATTTATAATTTAATATGCCTAAGCAAACTGCTTTACCTCTGGATGGCAAAAGCCCACACGTGAGAAGGGAACAATAGTCCTCCTCTTCTTGGACGCTGATGTGACATTTCTGAGTCCTGGATATCAGCCCAGCATCTAAATCCCAGGCGTAAATCTCGGGAATAAAATCCCGGGTGTAAATCCTGTTTAGAAGTACAACTTTAGGGTCTAGTCGGGCGAGCAGGACAAGCGGCTGAATGGATTAATCTACCCCACCTCCAGGTCTAGAGTCTGGCCCAAATGGCTGGTCTCTCATGCCAGATCATGTGTGGCCAGGATGTGAACCAATTACCACTTAGTCTGGTGGCCCAGGGCCGGGCTTGCTGGACCTTCCTGTGTTTGCCAGATGCCTTTGTGCCTCCTCCAGCCATCCTGGACTGCTACCCTAGAGGATTATAACAGCTGAACCTTGGTCCAAGTTCCCCAACCCATATTAATGGTCAGGTTTATAGCCTTTCATAATTATATGCATTAGGCTTGGATTGGGACCAACACCCCAACGTAGCGGAGCGTGCCAGCAAAGTCGTGTTTGTTGCTGTCTGCTAGAAATACATATGGGACCATAAATTAAAGCTACCACTGAAAGTGAGAACAACTATTCCAATTTACTCTTAGCATGATAGCAAGTCACTGGGAGGTTGCTCATTAGAATCAGGATAGGAATCAGTTGTTCTGCCAAAAAAGATAGATATTTAGATAGCTAAACACTTCATTAGATTTGAAACTAATTAAAATATTCAGCTATATGAATGGGTAATGCAATGTTACTTCTGAAAAAAGATTAATCTAACAAGTAGCATCAGCTAATTAAATCATATTTTAACACCACATGAAAACATGAAAAGGTATTCCAGTGAGAGCACAAATGTATTAAATGTGTATTTTCTATATAATGCACAAAAATATATAATGTGTTTGTACTAAAATAATGGTGCCCACTAATTGCAGTGCTAAAGGCTTATATCTTTTTCACTGTCTCCTAACAGTGTAGCTTATGAAAGTTTTATGAAGTTTAGTAAAGTTTAAAATAGCTTTCAAAATATATCCCATACATATTGATAGCATGGAAGAAATCTTGGTCCAATAAATTAATATATAATACAAACTAATAAAAGTTTTGTTGCTTTGCACAGTTATACATTTTTGGTAAACATCATATACACAGGGAGTGTTTTAATTGTTAACTTAGAATTGCTTTTTAGTGCGTAATAAATCTTAACAAAGTGTCAGTGAGAAACAGTTTTAGCCATGCTCTTTTAAAGGCAATAATTAGAGCCATCTGATGATAATGCTATGTATTCCGAAACATATGACTCATTACTTTGCACCCAGCGGAGGGGGGTCTTCGCACTGTGTTTAACTTCAGCTAATATACATACAAATGAGCTGAAGTAATTCAACCAGAGGAGAGAGAAAAACACAATTAGGCGTCTTTATTCATTATTTAAGGAACTTTCTTGAGGCATTTCCCAAAACTGGTCGGGTTTGCAAGTTCTCGCTCTTAAAATTACAGTTTTTACTTTTAAGTGGAATGTTAAGAGAAGTGACTAGTTAGCATGTCTATAGCAACCACATTACATATGATATGGAAATGTATCTGAGCATTTTGCCGTTTCTGGCCGTGTAGGACATTGTTCAATGTAGAAAAACATACACTTCTTCTTAATGCCCATTCAGTCACATTAACTTCTTTGACTTAATTAGCTTTTTGTGAAACCATGGAACAATCTGGGGAGACTCATTTCCTTTCCTGTTTATTTTGTCAAGCATCATTCATTAATAGGAGTTCTGTTTTTTTTACTTTGGCACATGACACTGAACCAACCAATCATGTTAAACACAGTACTTGTAATGTACCTATAAAGATGCATTGCTGAGTGTCACGTTCAGTGAAGTCCACCCCCCAAAAAACCCCTTTGCAGAGCTAATGCAACCAAAAATGCTGACCCTGAATAGCATTATTAAAAAACTTAACGGAACACCTCTAGATTCTGCATATGTTTGTAGTAGGACAGAGACACACTCTCAGACCCCCGAATACTGTTTGCATAGCAGCAGAGCTATAGTTACTCTGTGACTTGTCCCAACTGTTAAGGGCTGTGTGGTACCTTGGATTTTCTATTTTGTGGAAATGCCACTATCCAAGGTGCCTCGTGTGAGGCTAGATGGCCAGCAGCATCCACAGCAGGAGAACGGATTTCACTGGGTGAGGGCATTTACATCGCTACGTGGAGAACCATTGCCTGCATCAGAGGGTATCAACCTGATAGTCTGGACCCAGGTAACATGGCTCCTGTGTTTCCTTCCAGGAACTCCAAACTGGGTATGGGTGGGGGGTGGGGATTTTGTTCAGCTCATGATTCTCGTTTTAACTGGAAAACCCCATTCTTCACTGGCGCCTTCCTCCACAAGCAAAGCTAACGCTCAGCTCTCCCCAAACACAGCTTAGATGGCCGGGCAGTAGAATAAAGAAGTATACATTACAGATGGCTGCCTTAGCTTCATCTCAAAGGACACCTTTGCGAATGGAAACTGCAGTAAACTGACCGCAAGAAAAATACATCACACGATCATAGTAAATATGAAGGGAGAAGCTCAAATTAGAATTTTTCAGCATTAATGGCAAGACGTTTGGGAGAATTACAGAGGTGGAGTTGACAAAAGCATATGTTTTGGAAATAGATTTTAGTGCCAATGTTGGGAGCCAGCTACCTAACGTACCCCCCCCATACAACACACATACACACACACACACACACGCACACTGAGAGCTGGTGGAAACTGTTTGAAGTTAATCTTGTGTACTGCGGCATTTCTAGGATTATCAGAAATTCAACTGTCTAAAACACTTGAAACTGTTCATATTTACAACATGTTTTTTTCCCCTGTATGCAAAGATATGGAAATCCAGGTACTTGAATTTCAGTGTGTGATGTGGGCATCGCTTTCGCGAAACGTATGTGGTAATACAACACAGATTCTGAATAACTTGGCGACATCCCTGGGAAACCAGTACCTGATCCCCCCATAGGAGCGATAAGTCATGATTACATTTCTGCTCGCAATCTGTCAATGGTGTTTCCGTGTCCCCCTGCTGTACCTGCTTCATGGTGTGCTTTCACGAGAGCAGATGTCAGTTTACTAATGGTGCTGTTTATATATGGTTGCCTACAGAAGCTTCATAAGGTCCTAAAAGCCAGCATGGGTCCTGCCGGCTGTGCTCCGTCGAGTTCTCTTTGATAGCTTTATATTACCTTTTACCACCTAAGGTGCTGATTTTCTGGACATTCTCCAAAGCAAGCAATGTATGCGTTCCACAATGTTTACCAAACGTCTCAGAGCAGGCCCCCAAACATCCACAAGAAATGTGTAGGTGGCCGTTCAGCTAAACTGTTGTGTAGCGATATAACGAAACCGCTACTTGACAGTTTTGACTTGTGGATGCAGAATGGATAAGTGGGCCACGCTGCAAGTGGTCACCAACTCAAGGGGTCCAAGAGTGGTCTTAAAGCGACAAGCAGTTATAGGTCTATAATGAGGACAACCCTAAGGCATGTCCTGAAACATGCTTTCCCCGTATATTACCTAATATATGCTCAGGGTTAGCAAAACAAGCCCTTCTCTTTAAGTCATTTGTTTGACCAAAAGTACCTTTTATGTTGATTTGATATATAATGGTTGGTGATGGGTATAAAATACCGACTTTTTCCTCACGCTGGGTTGAGGAGTTACTTTTTTTATTAGCAGTGGCAAGCTGCGTTAGCCTGGGAGCCCATGATGCCTTGCTGGGACAATTATATATTGTTTAAAGCGAGGCCTGAGCAAGGCGATATTACGTTATTATTACTATGCTTAACCTCCAGAGAATCATTATGAGGGAAATCTACGTTTTTGACAAAACAGAGTGCAGTTGTGAAAACATTACAAGCCAAACAGTAGAGCATTTGTGCTTGGAAATACCTTGTCCATCCCCCCCACCAAAACTGTTCCGCCATCATGAATCAAGGTAGCTAAGGACCCATGATTTGCGAAAAGGTTTCAAGTTGGAAAAATCGCCTGTAAGAACTAGGCTGGAGTCTTGAAGCGAAACCTTCTGTCAGCACAATAGCTGTGAAAAGCAGGTGAGAAAACAAGTTGTTTGCTGTTGAAATTATTTCAAAACAATTACAAAAATGGTCATGAAAGAAGACTCTGAGTTAAGGAAATCTTCAATAGGAATGTCTGAGATTCCAAAAATCCCGTTAAAGGCATAAAGCACATCTGTAGTATGTTTGTGGAGATTCCACATTTTTTGCCTGACTGGGGGTGGGGGAGAGTGGTGCTAGTTGTTGACAGGGAGGCAGGTAGGGAGGAGGGAGAAAAGAGGACAATGAGACAAAAAGGTGGACACCCAACAGCAGTCCAGACAGTGGGCTGGAAAACCGGAGAGTCTGGGTGAAATCTGGGCGAGTGGTTCCCCAAGGCACTGAACATTTCAAAACCTTAATATTTGTGGCAAGTACACTACAACATCACCAACTGTTTGGACCCACCACAAGAAAAAATTCTATTTATTTTTTGAAAAATGTGTCTATTATGTTCCATAGACTAGAAAAATATGTTTAGCTCAGTTCAGTTCAGTTCCTCGAAGCTGTTCAGTATTATCTTTTACATCAAATTTATTTATGGAAACGGCCTTTCTTTTATGAGTTGTGTGATGATAGTGCTTTTGATTATACATTTAATAGATAATCAATGGGAAGGAGATATTCTATTGTATTGGAAAATAACAGGCTCCTGTCTCATGTGATTCTGTTATTTGTTATGATGTTGCTGTAATATGAGTAATGCCTGGGGGAAGTCCATCCTAGTGTTTAACTCAGTAAACTCATGTAAATATTTAGTCAGGCAAAAACATTCAACAAAGGAAGCTATGCTTTTATATTATACAGGAAGTACAGTTTGTAAATATACTGTAATAATAATGATGGTGCTCCTTTCGGTATTTCAGACTTGGAGGAGGTGCTGACTATGACATGAGTGAATGTTTAAAATATATAATTTTAATAGTAAATATCACTATAAGAATACACACATAAACACAAATAAACACATAATGACAAAGGTGAAGAATAAATGTCAAAAAATTACTATAGTAAAAATGACTAAATCATTGCTCACCTTACTGATTTTTTTAAGGCATCACTTAAATTTTTATAAACGGGAATCTGTCACAATTCACCACAAGATTCACAAAGCTTGTGTGAATCGTAAATCATTGTGCCACTGTACAACTTCCAGGTCCTCTTGTTAGATGTTGCAGTAAACATTTTATGTGCAGCTTAATGAGAAGGTGAATTCTGTTTAGATGAATTTTGTTGCTGAAATGAAAAACCCAGCAGATGTGGAGAGTGTTTAGTCTATGTTTTAAATTTCTGTTTACTACCGATGTTAAACTGAGGGAGGAATGTACACGGGTGTCTTCACACTGCTGGTACTGCTACCTTCGAAAGGGCTGTTTAGTATTACTGACTGAATCCTACAGGTAAAGCAAGTTCTCTGAGAAGCTTGTTACAATCCAAGCCAAGATGGAATTGTTAGCTTCCGTATCGCCTCATTAAAGTATAACACTGACAAAACAAAAGTGATTTAAATAAAAAAAAGATGGAAAATCATAGTTCAGCATATGTTTGTGCTTCATTTTTGGTGTTTTTATGATTATATTTAGTTTTATAGGTTAGTGTTTCCCAACCTGGTCCTTGGAGACCCCCCAGACAGTCCATGTTTTTGCTCCCTTCTAGGTCCCTGCCAGACAGTCCATGTTTTTGCTCCCTTCTAGGTCCCTGCCAGACAATCCAGTTTTTTGCTCCCTCCTGGGACAGGGAGGAAGCAAAAACAGGGAAAGTCCCCAAGGACATGGGGGTCCCCAAGAACTGGGTTGGGGAACACTGTCATAGGTAGATCTGCACAGAAGAAAGTAGCTGAAAAGCAAGATCTGTCTGATATGGAGTTGAGAAGGTCATGGCAGCAGAAAAACACACTGGCAGCCCTCCTGGGGCATGGCCAGGCACAGTGCCTCATGGGCCTGGCTGTGGATGCCCGCTCTGTAGCCGGTGGCATGCTCTCGGCACCATTGCCGGGGGGCTCTGTCTCATTCCCTGACCACACACAGCCCAGAGTCTGGTCCCTCCACTCACCGCGTGGGCCTGTGCCAGCTGGAGCCAGGCGCAAACCCCCACGCAGACACCGCGAGGGCCGGCCCCTGTGCTGCCCCCAGCCCAGTCACACAGACCTCAGCGATTACCATAAACTACATACCCATCGCCAATAAACACACACAGCAGCTCAGTCTGACTTTTACCCTTTTTTTTTGCCTCCTTCTTCCAGCCGCTCAGCGAAGATAGTAATCTTGGTGGGGGAATCTCTTTGGTGTTCCTCTTTGGTTAATCTGCGGTGGGTTGGGGGGGGGCGGGGGGCTTTGGAGTGTTCTAGGAGAGCCGTGGCTCTCTTCCTGTTTTGGAGGCTTGAGTGATGTCAAGCTCAGCTTGTGGAGGTGGTGCAGACAGGGGACCGCCATTGTGGGTCAGCATTTGTGTGGGTGAAAATACCCCCCCTTCCTGTGTGACATCCAATACATTTTTTCACTTTTACCCCAAGTGGTTTTTAGGTTTCCAGTGACCTAAAATGTTCTCCATCCCTGTTCATCGCCAAATTACTATTTGTATAACATAATATAATATGCATTGTATTTGTATTGTTTTAATATAGGTATCCATCGACTAATGTCCGAGTTTCGTCCTGGAACTGAGGATGTAAGTCAATATGATGTATCTCGATCATTATAGGGGAAAGGTCAAATATACTGTATAAGATGCAATACCACACGCATTCAACTAAACCTCTGTAGTGGAGCTGTGAAGCCTGCTGTGAAGTGAAAGGTCCAAATACAGAGAATTAAATTTGCAACATGAAGGCCAGAGGCCCCTCCTGGAGCCGACACCTTATCATGGTGGAGGGGTTTGAGTGTTCCAGTGATCCCAGGAGCTAAGTTGCCTGGGGCTTTATGCCCCTGGTAGAGTCACCCAAGGCAAACAGGTTCTGGGTGAGGAACCAGACAAAGTGTGGCTCACAAAGACCCCTTATGAAGAAAAACATTATGGATCCATGATTTCCCTTGCCCGGACGTGGGTCAGCGGGCCCCCCCCCTGGAGCTAGGCCTGGGGGTGGGGCTCGATTGCGAGCGCCTGGTGGCCAGGCCTGTACCCATGGGGCCTGGTCGGGCACAGCCCAAAGAAGGCACGTGGGTCCCCCCT
>JAODLD010000001.1:28644676-28656895 GCA_026781065.1 Mormyrops boulengeri
GAGGAGCTGGACGAAGTGGCTGGGGAGAGGGAAGTCTGGGTTTCCCTGCTTAGACTGCTGCCCCCGCGACCCGACCTGGAACAGTGGTAGAAAATGGATGGATAGATGGATGGATGGAAGGCCAGAGGAAATTAGTTGTACGATGGTGATACCTTGGGACCAAGGCAGTGATTGACATATTTGACAGGCAGGCTTGGGGTCTACATGCAGCCACAGAATTTAACTGTGAATTTTGAAGAAGGTGCACTGATGTCAGAATCCCTGGCTTTAGCTCACTGACACGTCTGTGGAAACACACAACCAGTACCTAGTGATAGAATATGTTCCTCAACCCTGAAGCAAGCCAGACTGGCCAACTGGTCAAACTCAAGACTCAAAGAGTCAGAATCTGCATGTGTGAAATCTGGCCAAGTCCGCTTCAGGGTGTTAACAGAAAAGTTAACAGAAAGAGTAATGCTTTCTTTAAGCGTGTGAGATACTGGAGCAACTTCCTAGCTCATAGCTGGAGGCTGAGGAGGACCCTATTTCTAACATCGTAATCCATAAAAGGGGTCTCTCTCTCACTGCTAATCATCTAGTCATGTTCCCTGTTAGCCTGAAGCTGAACACGTTGTTTAAATACATTAATAGATGATAACTGAAAGTACTACCAAGTATTGACCTGCTAGGGTGGTGGTTGAACTGGGAAAAATAGGGCAATGATTAATAAATAATAATCAGAATCAAGTTTATTGGATCACACACTCAAGGAATTTGTCTCTGGTTGTCAGTGCTGACATACATAGAGTAGGTATAGACAAAATTAAGATAAGACAATGGTCACATACAATTCTGTTGATATACAGTATTGTGCAGAAGTCTTAGGCAAAGAAAATGTTTAAAGTGATTTATACTGGGAGTAATGGGAGTACGTTTGCTCCAAAAAAGAGCAGAATTTAACATTAGAACATATTCAATTCAATTCAATTTTATTTATATAGCGCTATTAACAACAGTCATTGTCACAAAGCACTTTACATATAACCGGCCCGAACCCCCACCAAGCAAGTCTGAGGCGACAGTGGCAAGAAAAAACTCCCTCTAGCAGGAAGAAACCTTGAGAGGAACCTAGACTCAGAAGGGGACCCCATCCTCCTCTGGGCGACATAAGCAAGAATTTCTTCTGTTATGATATTTCTTCTGATATTGTTGGGCAGCTAGATTAACACTGCTTTGATTCCCAAACCTCTCCTCAGGGGTATCCCTGCCATTCCACGGGAGTTTCATATTGGGGGGATACACCCCGATAATTTAAATACAAAAGTCTATGTAGCAGAGCAGATGAATTAATCCAAATGAAATATGGGGGGTCATGTCCCCCCACCTCCCTCGATCCTACACCTCTGATTCCATGTATACATATATGTTATATTTCATTACTGCTTCACTTTATTATTTAACTTCATCACTTAAATAACTTGATGAATTATTGATTAGCCAAACAGGATATTACAATAGTCAAGTCGAAAAATACATTAGTTTATTGGATGGTTGCTGCAAATACTGGGGTAACTTTAGCTAACAGGCTTTCACAGACATAAAGAGAATCATAGAATTAAACCAAAATGAAGATCATGTAAATATCATTTTCTTTGACTGCCTAAGAGTGCATAGTATACTATGTAACTCAATTTAATTCAACATCGAATGGCACATGAAACATGGAAAAAGAAAAGAAAAGAAAAGAAAATGGAGGGGAGGAACCAAACATTTCCTAATAGGGAGAAAAAACGGTCAAGTGACTGCCAAACCCCCCATTGGCCCATTATAGGAAATGGAACAAAATGGGCCAACTGTAATAAAAGCAAGGTATACTATCCATCCGTCTGTCCGTCCGTCCATCCATCCATCCATTGTGTAACTGCTCACCCTGGTCAGGGTTATCAGGGAGAATAATAATTTACCTGCACCTAATTGAATAGAGCCAGAAAGTGTCAAAGAAGCACGTCGGCATGTATACCAAGCCAGTGCAGGAGGCTGCCAATGAACTTAAACGTGTGACTGTGTCTGTTCACTATCGCTAGCATGCAGCAAATTACACTATATGTTTACATCCTGATTGTGACAAGCCAGTGAGATGGAAAAGTCAGCAATAAGGTGAAAACCGCTGCAGCTGATTATGCCCCAGGGCTTTTAAACATTCTCAGCCTAGCAGCGACCTGCATCAGAGCGACTGTGACATTTCTGCCTTGTCTTAGAAGAGAACCAAGCCTGCAGACTACAACAATGACCTAATCTTTTTGTAATTGTGTGGGTGTGGCAGTTTATTTAGCACAAGCTGTTGCTCAAAACACAGACACGAAACGTTGTACATACTCCCTGTTTTGACTCCACTGCAACAATGGAATTTACTGAGTGTATGAAAGTTTTCCCGGATCCAGCTCTTAAGGAAATGACAGCCTCTTCTTTTTACAGCCCTGCTTCCCTGATAAATGAACCTAATTGGGCTTGGTCACAGATCTCCAGCTGTAAACATTTTCTATTGGAGTCACACGTTTTACAAGCTTCTGGAATTACAGCTACTAGAAACTATGTAACAAAATAACACTACAATAAAATATATATTTTTTCACTGTGTAACTCTATGGTGTTTGTTCAGTTTTTATTTTTGCCATTTTACTCTGATGCAGAGAGAATAACAAACAACTCACTTTCTGCCATAGTAACTGCGGTCGGGATAAAATGAGGCCTTTTCGGACCAAAGCCCGTGAAGCCTCTTCTGCAGTGATGTGGAAACAACGAAAATGATGATGAAATCGATTATTACATCGTTATTTTCTTGTCTTATTGTACTTCCATAGCTTTCATGTTTTCATCCATTTTTTGTCTGCCTGCTCCCATGAATAATGTAATGTGCATCTAAGGTGCATGTTGTGGAAGGTTACATGTTTTTTTTTTAAATGAGAGACTGAGTCATGGGGGGGGAGGGGGGATTATATCTCCAGGCTCGGAAGTCACATGCTGCCTCAGTTCTACGTGATGTGCACTTTGTATTTGCCTGGTGTCTCTAAATTATCCATGTTGTCTGATTCTGTATATGTGCCCTGTGATGGACTAGCATCCTGTGCAGGGTGGACCTCAGCCTTGTGCTTTGTGCCGCTTGGGACAGGTTCCAGTATCTCCCAAATGCCCTTCCAGGATAAGCAGTTGGAACATGGATGGATCAACATTTGTTATGATAATTTCCATGGCTGTATATACATCATTAATTTGTGTGGTAATATTTCTTCTACGGGGATTATTTGTTAATAGGAATTAGAATGAGGGGACACCTTGAAACTTCTGATCCCATTTCCAAGTACAATAAATCAAAACCAATTTCAGGATTTGCGTTCTGCTGAGTACAGTTTCAGCATCTAGTGTGGTGGAGGCTCAGGAAAAATGCAGAAAACAACTGGGACGAGGGTACAAAAAGAAGACTATCTGATAAGGCTGCCGGAGAACAAACTGATAAAGTTCATTTCCGGATTCATTTGCAGTACGAAGCAGTCTGGGGCCTCTTTGTCTGTCTGACAGTATATAAAATCAGAAAACCAAAACTGCGGAAGAGGAAACGTGAAAGGCCTTCTAAACTCGGAACGGAAGCGGAAGGATGGCCAGTGATGAGACCGTCCACGTAAGCAGGGCCACTGAACAAGCCCAAGAAATTTCTCCACAGTTCCGAGATCCGCGTCAGCCACCGGGTGCCGAAACCTGAAAAGAACCGTAGCCTTTCATCGTGCCTTTATTTTCTGACGTTTGTTTTAACAGGGTGTCTGTTTTCGGCACTGAGTTTGCCCGACCCATATTTACACACCGACGATTTGGAAAAACACCATACTGAGCATATCAGGTTAATATTGGTATGAGTTAGATGTTTGTTACTGTGCGAGACTGCTCCCTCTCAGGCCTGTTCAGCTGGCATGGGGATTTGGCAGGCCCTCCTGACGGCATTTATTTTAAACGGTATGGAGGACCGTCAGGTTTTCCACTTTTTTTAAAGTAGCACTAAAAAAAGGAGAAATATATAGGCTGATATCATTACAGCCAACTGAGGTGCTGAAATCAAATGTACCAAACTTCTGAAGACCCATAATGGATAAGGCACCACCACGCTTATGACCTACGACCCTCTCCCGTTAACGTCCGTCTGTCATCATCCCGACCAACATCGAAGCGTCTTCGACTGTTTATTGAAATTCACGTCTGATTGAACCCATCCCAAATGCTGCTTCCAAAAACCTTTCCTCAGTCTCCCGCATCGTTTATTGTACTTGGGTAATGTGAGACTAGGCCGGGCCTGTTGAGGCTAAAATGATCGTGTCCACGGTGTGCCCCCGAATGCGGCAAAGTCAATGCCCCTGTTAAAAGCTGCCACATGGAAAACAGGGCTGCTTTACGGATCCGAATTGTGCTTTCATTTTGGGCTCAGGGGTGGTTTGTGACAGAAAGCTGCTCAAACAGTGACAGGGGATATTTCCTCCCTGGTGGATGTGATCATGAATTTTTGTTTACCTGTCTATTGATGAATTTGCAGAATATAAATTAAGATTTTCAAAAGACCACTGGGCCAGTTCTGCTCCCCTGGAATAATAATAAAAGACCCCTTTCTATTTGGAAACCATTTAAAACATCCACACAATGCAGTTTTGCAAAATAAT
Organism: Mormyrops boulengeri; assembly: GCA_026781065.1. NCBI lineage: Eukaryota > Metazoa > Chordata > Actinopteri > Osteoglossiformes > Mormyridae > Mormyrops > Mormyrops boulengeri. Next base: position 28,649,356 of record JAODLD010000001.1, read on the forward strand.
GCTATAGCATAAGCCACTAGGCAACTGATATTAATAACATTGTATGGAATAATGCAATGCAAATATTTTCTGGAAACTTGGACGTGGTACCAGTTCTGTCAGCGTCATACTCAGCCACCGCTGGTCCCTTTCCTGGCTTGCGCTGCCATGAGACTTAATGAAGCTGCGTTAAGTAGGGAAGACGTCATGCTAATTCCCTATAAATAGCAGCGATAGGTGGAATAAGGCGTCAAAAGCCACTGAATGGACTCACAGTCAGCAAACGGTTTAAGCCAATGGGGGCCAAGAAAGTAGCCAGTGGGAAACTGGTGAAACTCAGAATCCCATCCACCATGGCTGCTGAATCCTCGTGTTTAAATCTCTTGTTTGAATCTTCATTTCCCTCATTCACTCATAAACAGACAACCATGTCAGGTCAGCCATTTTTAATGGCTCTGCAATAGCAAATATTTGTGCTGGAAAAACATTATGAAAAAATACTAATAAACCTACACTGTGAAAATCAGATTTTTAAATGATCTTCATTTCTTCATCATTTTCATGGCTGTGGGTTAACTAACTGCTAGTGTCACTTTCCATTAAAGTTGTGTTGATCCTATTTAATTCAATAATGTCTTCCAGATTTTTGCAGAATGCTTAAGGCCATCCTCTTCATTGAAAGCAAGTTCTAATTGCAGCTGCGTTCTTTCACCGCAAAGAAATCGCTGAGGTGGAGAAGAGGACCCTGGTGCCGTCACTCAGGCTGATCTGGAATTATCTTCAGTGACATGAACATGATACTTCATTCTCAGCCTGTACAGCTTGCTGAATGATGGGTTCCACTCAGATCTCCCGCTCCCTGCTCCCTCGAGTCATGTCTGAAACTTTTCACGCTGGATGTGAAGCCCCCCCCCTCCGTTAACAAATTTGAAATATAGAAGTATCAGTCGTTCTCAGTTTAGGCTTCATGTTTGTTTTCTTTGTATGGAAGTCTATGAGAAGAAAATTATCAATCAAAGGGTATAATATTTTGGAGAATAATTTGGACACACTATGGGTAACTAATTATATGTTAAACATTTACTTAGGACTGACATTAAGAAAAATCATAGTTGGGCTCATAAATATACATGTAACACACACATAGCGTAACCATAAATTAGCAGAAGACTAAACCATAATGAGGTTAGACTGAAGAACTCTGAGTGATATTTTCACCAAATGGCCCTTTTCATTTCAGGATTTAAGAGACACTAATATGCTATTTAAAAATAAGTGTATTGTATCTAATTATTCTAATGAATCCCTTGGCTGGTGCTCTCAGTATCTCACTGAAGTGTTCCAAGAACCTGCACTGACAGACAGCTACTTTTTGCGAGGAAATGATTGCGATTCCTAAACTAGATAGACTTTGGTCAGTTATATGAACCAGCCTTTTTCCTGTAACCAAATGCCCATAAGAACCGAACATACTGAGGTACAGCAATATTTTAATAAGGTTTTCATAAACACTGACAAATGACTGGTGTGTTTAAAGACAAACTGTAAAGTTCAGAGAGACGTAATCATCTTAAGTTGCGATATTTACCCATCTGCACCACTAATCCCAAGCCATCAGCTGACGGTGTCGCCCTTGGATACCCAACAGAGATACAGCTGTGTACAAAACACAGAATGAACTTAATTCAGAGGGGAACAAATTAGTCTGCACCCACACCGCCAGGTCCTGCTCCTGGACCATCAGTCCAAAATAACCCAAATCTGATCCCTTGGCGACAGTGAGGAGGAAAAAACTCCTGTGAAGAAACCTCTGGTGGTCGGGCCAAGAACGCAGGCATAAACCTTTCAGCATCACGCTCTTTAAGGGCTGAGCGGAACGTATTCTAAGCACTTGCTGTCTGGCCGTTGTTCACGGCTACCATTTATTACTAGATGCTAAATATATTTACAAAAGACGAGGCTATGAAGGCTGCAGACGCCGTGAAATGCAGCTCTTCTGCGAAGCTCACGTTCATGTTTATTTGAACAACAACCAGAAAAAGGCTTGTCCAGTCCGGCCTGTCGTCTTTTATCCGTTTACCGCATTGCTGACACTGTTATGAAACTGCCGTCTGCTGTCGTGCTTGGATTTTCATCTCTTTTACCTCGGCTCCATAAAACGTATAACTGCTAATAACCTGCTGTTTTATTTTATTCAGCACATAATTCTAGGAAAACTTCAGCGAACTGTTTTAGAGCCAGGGTCTCGCAGTCTTACTTGTTCGACAGACAAGGTTGTTTCAAAAGTCAGAACTCTGAAGATAGCCTTTTTTTGTCATAAAATCCAATAAAGTCTTAAAAACTAGCCTGCTTTTTTACTTTTCATTATTGCAATTATACCCATGATTAAGTAGCATGCATTTTGGAATGATATTTAACTTTTACTTATAATAATTTCTAAGTTAAAAGAAATATCATTTTTTCTATGAAGTATAATTCAGTTATTCGCAAACATAAATGCTTGTTATAACTAGATTTGAAGTGCTGAGGCGTCAAAAAGTGTAATTAGGGTTAGAGACAGTGTCTCTTTGTAAATTTAAGAAATTCAGAATTTAACAAATAGCTTGTCTTTCTGTAGTTTAAACTTTCATATACTTAATCTTTCCTCAAATGAGTTTTAGAGTAATTAAAGACTGGGCAAAACATCTTCTACTTTTGTTTGGTAGGCAACCTTAAGTAATTTCGATGATAGTAGGCAGGTTACTGGTTTAGGTGTAAGTCTCAAATTTGGTCCCATTTTTCCTTGTTTAACTGATGATATTATACAGTGTAGCTACCATGCAAACTTCAAAATGTCCACCAGCTGCCACCCTCACCCATCCACCAAAACCTTCACTGAAGGTTTTAGCAGTTAATTTCTTGAAGCATAATGTAACAGCAACCATATTACCTAGGCCATACATATTTGTCAGTTAAAAGAGGAACTGGTAGAGCAGTGAGACTCTCGGCTGATGCGTGAGATTTCATAGTGTATTAGGATGATTTAGGAAGAATGACTTGTGAGAAAATGCAGGTAGCACACCACGATAGAACGGTAGAATATGCCTGAATACTTGCTCGTTATCTAGACATTCTTCGTTTGGAGGCTGAACATATCGAAATAATATCATCATCAAAGGGTCCCAGCAACGAATGGCTGATCTCCATTGAGTGAGTTTTACTATTTTCAGATGATTTAGCAACAATGTCATGTTATATAATACATCCTGTTTACTGTAGATAATTACGATATTATTTCTGCTGCCAAAGGAAATAAAAAAAGTGACATGAAAGCAGTGTGAGACCAATGATGCATGTTTGTGTGTGGATGATAAGTCTGCCTTGCTATTGCAATCTTCCGCTGTCTCCTGCTGCTCGTGGGAACTGGGTGCTGGGATGGAACTGGAAGGCGGCTTTTACGGATAAGCATCGCTCATACGTCTCCAGGACATGTCCCACTGTTCACGGGCTGACAGAGCCAAAGATGTTGTTCCCTCAGATTTATTACCTTCCCCAGAAAACAGTTTTCCTAGAGACGATGGCGGTTTCTGGGTGGGGACCCAAGCCTGATGTTAGCCCTGCAGGCTGAGTGGGGGCTGGGAACAGAGTCGTCCCGGCGTAGCACAAAGATAAAGTAGCGCTGGGTCATTCCAGCCACGGCTGGTATCGCGCATAGCACTACCTGCCACTAGGGGCTCTGTCTCCGCTCCCACATAGAGAGTATCTGCTGGTTGGCATTTATCATCACATCATGAGCATGGCACAATTTAGCCTTTCAAGCTTTACTAGAGGAGTGTCCTGTTATATTACAATTTCATAACCAGGGGGACATTGTGCAGGAGGGTGCGTGGTGCTTTTTACAATAATAACTGGCTGGAAGTGTGTTAGACAATGGATGGATTAACACCAGAGCATTCCATTATCTGAATATCTAAAATGTATTATAGTCTTACCCATTATTCAGCTGGGTTAAACGAGCTGAAGTTTCTATCTCAGGGGAGCCGCAGCAGTGAACCTCTGGGTTAACCACTACACCCCTTGCTGCAGACCTGAAGTAGCACGTGTAAAACATTCAGAGCGCGGAGCGGTGGGAGGTGAGAAAGGGCAGAACAGTCCATCCAGAGGCCGCTGAAGGGGCCTCGCGTTGTGGGACGGCCAGAGTTTTGGGGGAGCCAGTCGCCTCCGTCGTCCGCAACACAGGCCAGGACTGTGTGTGGCTCAGGGGCAGATGTGCCGGTGCGGTAATTAGCTAAACGAGCGGCAGCGCATAAGCGCAGCTCTCAGGCCCCGGAGCAGGCTGTTTGCTTAGGCCCCCTTGCCAGGGATTTCATCAAAGGGGCGCAGTCTTCTCTGGCAGAGGTGCCCGTAACGTTCCACTCGCTGCACATGTCCATTGTGACTCACGGGGCCGGCCGGACAGCCTGTGGGCGCTGATTGTTTGGCACATTCTCTGGACGACAGATAAAATTACAGCATACATAGGAGCAATTCTGTGTCGCTAACACACGAGCGTTTTGTCCGACATGCTAGCTAAATAAATCGTATTTATACAAGAGTTAATGCTTTCAACAGGGACGTCAATTCTAACGGTCTGGCTAACGGGCTGCTCCATAGTATATCACCCGCGTTAAGTATATCGCCCACCGTGTTCAAGAGCGGCCGGAGAGGCCGGCGCGGGTGTAACGAGAGCCACGCCATCCCATGTACTCATACACACTCTCCGGATTTAACCAGTTGTGTGGGCAAGCAGTCTGGTTTGGATTAACAGCAGCCGGATGTGAATAGGAAGCGACTATGAGGTCGGGCCTTCAGAAGAGTGATTTGGACCCCGCGGCAATTAGCATATGAGTGAAACCCAGCGGCAAACAGTGGTTTGAATTTCAGGCCATGTTTTTTTAAGGGATATGCATCACCAGAGAATTAAAAATGAAACTCTCTGAGGAGAGGCTGGCTCAGTCAGTTTGTGAACATTCAGGTTTATTCATGGCTTTGGTATTTTTGGTGTTTACTGTATAGTTTTTCTGTGTTCACAGGCTGGTTGCTGTATATCAACATCTCACCCCCGGTCCTTATGTTCAAAATATGGTCAGAAGCAGCACCTTCAGGTTGAATAACTACACTCCAAGTATGTGGAAAAGGTTTTCTGGATTTCTAATTCAGTTAGGCAGTAATTACCAAATGACGTTATAATTGCACCTCTTATTTGTTTGATTGGACAAGGTAAACCCATTTCCTCAGTTTAATTTGTTTAGGAGGCTGGTTAAGGACCCGACAGAAGTACACTACCAAAGACAGGACTGTAAGAGCTGTGTGGACCAAGTAGCGTGTCCTGAACACTAATCTGACAATTGTCCCGATTTATCAAATTGTAATAAGTTAAGTTTTATTAACCTGATGATTTATCAGTATATTCAGTGCACTAGTGGCCAAAATTGTGGAAACATCTAGCATTTTTGGCATTACGCTTTAGAAATGACTGTATATTGGTGAAATTGTTTCTAAATGATCAATGAATGTTACCAATATCATACATTAGACAACTAAGTAAGTAACTGGAGGAACAGTTGAATAAAGTTCTGCAGTCTCTGAAAATTGGAGTGTTTCCACAATTTTGACCACTACTGTAAATGCTTCCTAGGTGTTTCCAGAAATGTTTCAGAGGAGGTGCTGGCCGAGACTGTCCTGTTTGTCTGTTCACTCTTCTGGATTCTATTGAAAAAAAAATAAATAAATAATAATAATAATAATACTATACTATATGGCAATACCATTGACAGCAGTATTTACTGGTTAATTTTTTAAAAGTAATACGGCTTTGTGGTTTTGCTGTCTACAGTTAAGTGGTAAAGCTTGACTCTTCATGATTCAGGGTAGCATGAGAAGGCTTCTTCTGACCAGCTCTCAGTTTACCTCTGATCAGAGGCTAGGCCGTCACCTAATTCGTCCAGGTGACAGGAGCAGGTGCTCAATGCAGGCTCTGGCCGTCGACCGCCGCGGGCACTAATTGCTCCAGTGAAAAGGGTGAGTTTACTCTGAGGCGGTTCCCAGCCGCCTGCCGCATGCACCTCAAGTTAATGGAGATGCAGAGCTCAGCTGTTTGTTTAAGCAAGAGCGACCCGATGCCCCAGTAAGAGGCGTTCGTACAGCATGTAACCGCCGCAATGCTGGCTGGTAAACAAGGCTGGCAGACTAACCACAGAGAGTGTTTATGTGAATGGGTGTGTGTGTGTGCGTGTGGATTAGGATTGTATCACATTGTGGGGACCAAATGTCCCCCCACAATGTGATAAAAACCTGTTATTTTGATGGTGTGGGGGCCATTTTTCAGGTGACAAAGATCTGTGAATGCAATCAAAAAACTAAAAATACCGAAAATCTTGCATTTTGTTTGGATACTTATGGTTTAAGGTTAGGGCTGGGTAGAGGTTAAGGTCCTCATGTTGGGATTAGGGTTTTTCCCATAGAAGTGAATGGAGAGTCCCCAAAAACAAAACACAAACCTGTGTGTGTGTGTGTGTGTATGTGTGTGTGTGTGTGAGGTCCAGGCGGCCCCATAGCAATTATGAACTGAAATGTCTGTGCCCTGTTCTGAATACAGAGGCCCGGTGTCTGTCAGGTCCTGCTCAACCTCCTCACCATGGTGCCTGGATGTACTTACTCACGTCTGATGTATTGCCCACCGCACCAGAGCTGTCAGCATGACTGATGACCACTTTTCAAGCTCACACAAACAAACCATATTGTGGACTGACGAGTCTCCCGACCCGGACGGCAGATCGTACTGCTCACCATGCCTCATGGAAACACTTTCATCTCCTCAAACTGCGCTTTTCTCCTGGACTGTAATTATTTCGAGTGGCTCAGTGTCAGCCAGATGCTTATTAAGCCAATTAGTTAATTGGTGACTGCTTCCTATTAGGAAATTACTAATTCGATCCTGAAAAATGTACCTTTTATAAAATCTCCATGGAGTGTCTAAAATGAATGTCACCTCTATATTTACATTCACTGGAAAAATTCCACTTCACTGGAGTTTGGAATTTCACTGGAGTTCTGCAGTTAGCCCTTTTGTTTCACTACAGACCAATTACAAACTGGCAAGTCTACAGTTTTATTTCACCATGAATTAATAGAACTGTAACATTTTTGGGTTTTAGTTTTTCAGGTGTTAAGGAACTGCAGGTTCAAACCCAAAAAGAAATGTTATGTTACTGTTTCTGAATGCATGTCTCTTTGATTGTATTGCTTCTCTATAACAGTGAACACACTGGCTCTTGTAAACACTGGTGTTGGGTACTGAGGTTCGGTAATGCAGGTACTTTTCTCTTTAAGTGAATGATCTATATCAGGGGTGGCCAATCTTATCCGAAAATGGCCGGTGCATATGCAGGTTTTCGCTGCAACTCCCTAATTAGGTAACTAATTAGAAGACTCATTGGCTGAAAAGTCCTCACACCTGGGTTTGAACAGCTGACCTAAAGGTTATCCCATAAACCTGCACACACACCGGCCCTTTGCGGATAAGATTGGCCACCCCTGATTT
>JAODLD010000001.1:28701570-28715897 GCA_026781065.1 Mormyrops boulengeri
TATTAGTTAGGTTCTCCCCAAACGAGCTTGATGGGCCGAATGGCCTCCTCTCGTTTGTAAATTTCTTATGTTCTTACCTTGGCAGCAACATTCGTGTCTCTGGTGACTCTTCATGTGAAACCAGTAGACAGACTGAGAAAGCATCGGGGGTCATAAGGTCCCTAGAAAGGGGTGTGTGGTGCTCCCAATATCTTTGTAAGTGGTCAAGGTCCAAGTCTTTAGAGTTCTGATGCTCCCCGTAATGCGGTTTGGTTGCGAGACGTGGATGTTATCCAGGGACCTGACATGAAGACTGGACTCCTTTTTAAATTTGTCTCTTTGGAGAATCCCTGGGCACCACTGGTTTGAATTTGTGTCGAACGAGCAGTTGCTTCATGAGTCCCAAATGAGGTACATTACCTGCATTGTGACAGAGCCTCAGTTACGGCACTACGTTCATGTGGGGCTGGGGGTTTCCTGAGGATGATCCAGATCACAGGATCTTCATTGCTGAAGACCCAAGCAGCTGCACTAGGCCAAGGGGACGCCCTCGTAACACCTGGCTGTGGCAGATAGACGGCCGTTTCCAGAGGGTGAGACTGGGCCACATGTTCGGCCTGGGGGGTCGCCAAGCAGGATCCTGAGGTGTCTCGTCATGTGGTGGGTGTGGCGACGTGCTGTACCAGTAACATGCTCCACAAACTGGCCTGATGTGACCTGACCTGATGTTCCCAGAACCTTTTATTTAAACTCCAGACATAATCACAGTACCAAATTCTAATTAGTTCAACTGAGCATTTATGTTTTGTAACATTTCTGAATTATCTCATCTTCTAGCTCGGTATATAGCACTGGTGTGTCCAGATTATTCTTTCACAATTAGAAGGTTCCTATTGCTCGACAGACAAAAATTTTACACTTAACACTTTTATTTTATTGCTCTGAAAGATACTTAGGTTTTAGTGTTGCAAATGCTCAGCTGGTTCATTGTGGTGCCGTGCCTTACACAGACATTCAGTGTTCAGTGTTAAATTGAAGGGCTTCAGTATTTAACACTTGTTCTCTCTCCTTGGTAACCCCTTCACTCCGCTGAACCGAAAAGCACACAAGCACTTAATTTGTAAACGACCTGTTTGTTTCCCAGTTATGGGGCGTCACTCGGCACCCTTGGTGGGCCAGGTGTGCAGCGAGGGCCCTGGCGTGCAGCCAAGTTGCCGCTGGCACAGTGGCACAGGGCCGTGGAAAGTTCTGGAAGCTGCCTATGCCGATGAGGCTCTCATCGGCAAAGCTGGTGTTGGCTTTGCCTCCAGCGGTCTCTTTATATACCCACTGAATACCAGCGAGCAGCCAAGGGGCATTGAGGGAGGACAGGGCCGGCCACACGCACTGTCCTCTCTCTCTCTCTCTCACACACACACACACACACACACACACACAGGTTTGTAATTATATCTTTGTGGGGACTCTCCATTCATTTCTATGGAGAAAACTCTAATCCCAACATGACGACCTTAACCTCTACCCAGCCCTAACCATAACCATAGGTAACCAAACAAAATATGAGACTTTTTTAGTTTTTTGGTTGCATTCACAGATCTTTGTGGGGACCCGAAAAATGGTCCCCAAAATGTCAAAATAACATTTGGTCCCCCACAATGTAATATAAACATAATCCACACACACACACACACACGCACACACACACACACACACTCCTGTCACCACCACACAAGCACTTGGCTCCCCCGCTGAGACACACATGCAAACATGTACATATAAATGCAACCATCCCATCCTGTCTCCCACACAGGCACACAAACATGCATAAAAAGACACTGGATCCTGTCTTTCACACAGATGAACACACGCGCCTCTTATCAACACATACTTGCTCACACATCCTTTTTTGTACTTTTAGATTTTCAATATACAGTACTGTGCAAAAGTCTTGGCATCTCAGCAAAACCATTTCCAAACCTCCCCTTAAAGTCACCTCAGCATTTGCAGTAATGATCCAATATACCTGTGTTAACTGGACCGCTAGCATACCATGTTTGGTTAATCAGTACTTCATCAAGTCACTTAACTGATTAAGTTAATTAAATAAGTGAGCTGGTGCTGAAATTTGTGAACAAACACATGGAATGGCTGAGGTGACCCTGAGGAGAGGTTTGGGAACTGAAGTGGTATTCTTCTAGCCATCCAGGAAGCTGTCACGGCTCTTTGGAGAACAGAAGAGATGAATAAATTTTTATTGTATTACTGTTGATGTGTATATATTCTAATGTTAAAATGTTTTTTTCTGAGCAAAAATACACTTATTACCCAGATAAATAGCTTTAAACATAATTTCTTTTGGTTGACTAGGTCTTTTGCACAGTACTGCATATATTTTTTTGAACATACAATTTTGAACAACAATATAAATTTCTGAACATACAGGTGGTTGTTTCCTGGGGACACAATGTTTTCTGTTTCAGGTTTTGCTGATTTACACACACACACAAACACACACACACACATATGCATACAGGATACAGATGCATACACTTTCACACAGACTGCCGCTGGCCTGCTGCAGTTGAATGATACCGATTAATCACCACTCTCACAGGAAATCCACTCATCCTAGTTCCATCAAGACAGTGGGACAAGCCCAAGTAAGAGGTCTAAAGCCATGAAGGCCAATTGAACCCTTGAACCCAGACACTGGCCAGTTTTACTCACTGATTCTGGGTGCCTGTCATTCTTGTTGAAACCAGTGGTGATCTCAGCTGGTGGCATCAGAGGCTGCTTGTATGAAATGTCCTCCGGTTCTAAACAGACAGATAAATGTTGTATGAATGCTTTAGTCATGACCCCTGGCTGTGTTCAGAGGTCTGAGTCGAAGCGCAAGGATCAAGGCAAGTAGGGCAGGAGTAGGCAGGTTCAGGGTAGGCAGGGCAGGAACAGACGAGACATGAACAAGCAGGGCAATGACCTGACTGGTAGCATGAGGCGATACCTGGGGACACCTTGGGGAGAGGGAAGAGGCAACATATTTTTGAGAACCAATCCACAATAGTCAGAGTTTTCCCAAGTGATAAGGGGAGGTTGGTCATGAAATCCAGCGCTAAGTATGACCAAGGCTGAGAAGGAATGGGAAGCCGCTATAAAAGTCCAGCAGGAGGTGCGTTGGAGGACTTGAGCTGTGAGCAATCTGGGCAGGATGTGACATACTTGTCCACGTCCTTCTGTCATCCTGACCACCAGTATCTCAGGGAGAGAAGCCAGGTGGTAGCAGCAACCCTGAGGTGACCGAGGCAGCTGGAAGTGTGGACTCACTGGATGGTGGCTGAACGAAATTGGGAAGGCACAAAGATCTTACCCGCTGGGCAGTCGGGGGGCGGAGGATGTTGGCAGTTGGTGGCCTAGATGGACTCATCTAGAGTTCACATCACAGGGCCCACAAAGCAAGACGGTGAAAGAACTGGAGAGGGTTGCTCACCAGCCTCCGGTGGGTTGTGCTGTCGGGACAGGGCATCTGCTTTCTGATTCTTTGAACCAGGTAGGTAAGACACTATGAAGTTAAAATGAGTGAAAAACAAAGACCATCGTGCGTGTTGTGCATTCAACCGTTTGTTGTTTTGGAGGTTTTTAAGATTGCGGTGATCTGTATACACAATGAATGGATATTTAGCCCCCTCCAGCCAGTGACGCCACTCTTCCAGTGCTAGTTTTATGGCCAGAAGTTCATGGTTTCCAGCATTATAGTTGCACTTGGCTGGAGAGAGCTTTCTGTAGTAGTAAGCACACGGGTGCCAATGTCTTGTAATCTTGTGTCGCTGCAATAGAAATGCACTGACTCCTACCTCTGAGGCATCGACCTCTAATTCAAAAGGGAGTTCAGGATCAGGCTGTAGGAGAGCTGGAGCAGTGCAGAACACATTCTGGAGCTTGTGGAATGCTCCCGTGGTGTCCTGTGTCCACTGCAACCTCATGCCTTTCCCCTGGGTCAGGGATGTTAGGGGGGTGGCCACCTGGGTGAAGTTCCTGATAAACTGGCGGTAGTAATTAGAAAACCCTAAAAAGCGCTGTAGTTCTTTTACCGTATGAGGTAGGGGCCACTCCCTCAAAGCCTTGACCTTGTCCTCATCCATGACCAGGACTAGGCATTTCAACATATGACGATGGACTTCACATATAAGTGGTGGTCACATAGTCACTGTAGAACTGTAAGGACATGGAAAATATGTTGTTCTAGGGAGAAGGAATACATGAGAATATCGTCGATGTAAACCACAATGAACTTATTCAACAGACCAGATAGGACCTCATTCATAAAACCTTGGAATATAGAAGGGCTGCTAGCTAATCCGTAAGGCATCACAGATATTCAAATTGCCCCACATGTGTAATAATATACAGTCCAGTTAACACATGTATATTAGATCATTACTGCAAATACTGAAGTGTCCCTGGCAAGAACCTTACCTGGCACTGAGAGCATGGTTATCCCCCTGTATTTGCCACAATCCAAGTTATAACCCTTCCCTTTCCAGATATGGACAAGTCCCATTTTCCAGTCAGTTGGGGTGATGCCTGTCTCCCAAATGGAAGAAAAGATTGCCTGCAATGCCATGAGGACAGTCTTACCACCAGCCTGGAGAAGTTCACACAGGATACCACAGATCCCCATGGCCTTCGCCACCCATAGCTGATTCACCACCTGTGCAATCTCAGTGAGTTTGGGTGGTTCACAGCTGATTGGAAGATCAGCCTTAAGAACTGTGGACCCTGAAATGTCCAAAGTCCTAGCTGGAGGATCAGCTCAAATTAGCCAACCCAGCGGGCCACAACTGCAATGTCATCCGCAAGGACCATTCCATCACCTGCCCTGACTACAAGTCCCTGAGGAACAGATTCAGATATGTGTAATGCTTCAGTTCCTCTGTAAGCAAGACGTGGGTCACTAGACCACAGATGGTGTGCCACCTGCTCACAGATTTCCTCCTTATCTGCCCTCTGTCACGCCCAGCCTGTATCACCCTCATGTGGACCACGCCTTCCTTATTAACCCGTGTGGAATCCTTCCGTTTACCTGCTGTTTGTAACGAGCAGGAAACAGAAAACAGCAGGTAAACGGAAGGATTCCACACGGGGTTAACGAGGAGGCGTGGTCCACAGGAGGGCGATCGGGGCTGGGTGTGACAAAAATAAAGATGAGTGTAATGGCAAAACAAATATATAAGAAATAATTTATTTACCGTGAATTAAGTTTATGATATTTGAAGAAATGTGTGATCATGCCCCTAGCAGTGAAAGTGTGTTTTCTACCCTCAGGGCTCAGAGGGTTAACGTTGTATGCCGTGTGATCCCCTGTCTGCCTGTGATCTTCAATAAACCCCGTTGTTTTTGGACTTCCGCTTCCCCGATCCTGCTTTATCCGCACCTTCCTCACTCGCCCATAACACGGACGTGACAGAATGACAGATCTCAGTAACGATGCACCACAGCAGACCGAGAACCAGCGTATCGGTCTGCTGCAAGAGGAGATATACTGGCTACAACATCCCGAGGTCCGGGAGGACCCAGTGGCGCTGGACTTAGCCAGCCGTAGTGGCGATCTCCTCAGCGAGATATCCCCGTCCGGAAATGCGCACCTCATATACGAGGTGCACGAAAACCTCTGGAAGCTGGTACAGCGCGTGACGGAGAGGAGGACCCAGCCTGTCGCGCTGCACCGAGCGGAGGCTGCCGATCCACCATCTGTCGTCACGGAGACGGCGCACCCTCTACCACCAGCTGCACTCCGGGGGAAAAAGAAGAAGAAGCCAAAGGGGAGGAGACTTGAAGCCGTCCCGACGATCATCCTGGGGGCCTGCTCACTCTTCCCCGTTTCTCTCCCTTCCAGTGATCGGGGGCAATCCCCGATTACCCCGGACATCACAGCCACTCCCGGGACTCAGGTACCCAAAGCCTGCCTAACCGCCGCCGAGCTGCAGCCTCTAAGGGCTTATCCCTTCGGGGAAGCATACCTGGCCTTTAAAGGGGCTAGGGCCGTACGGGACGCTATTCCATGGGTCCCTAGGGCTCTTAAAGGGGCAACGTCCCTGACTCTGCGCCTTGCCATGTCCCCGACCCAGCGCCTTGTGATGTCCCATCTGACCTGCGCGCGCCTATACCCGTCTCTGCTCCGCTCGAGGACCCTGGTGAGGTGCCTGCTGAGCCCTCTGCGACGCCCGCGACCTGCCTGCCTGCTGCTGCCACTACACCTGCGGCCTGCCTGCCTGCTGCTGCCGCTATGCCTGCGGCCCACCTGTCTGACTCGCCTGTGGCTCTGTCGCAGCCCTCCGAGGCTCCTGCTGCGGCCCCGCCTCCTGCTTTGCCCGAGGCGATTCCTGCTGCGGCCCCACCTCCTGCTTCTCCCGAGGCGACTCCTGCTGCGGCCCCTGCTTTGCCCGAGGCGGCTCCTGCTGCGGTCCCATCTCCTGCTTCGCCCGAAGTGGCTCCTGCTGCAGCTTCGCCCGCCTGTCTGCTGCGGCCTTGTCCACCACCCGCCTGTCTGCTGCGGCCTCGTCCGCCGCCTGCCTGCCTGTCTCACCAGCTCTGCCTGTCCTGCCTGTCCCGGCGGGTCCGCCTGTCCTGCCTGTCCCGGCGGTTGACGCTCCGGTCCCTGCGGCCGAGGTCTCACCCGCGCCTCCGCCTGCTTCTCCGCCCGAGGTCCCGGCGCTGCCTCCGCCTGCTGCTCTGCCCGAGGTCCAGGTGCCGCCTCCGCCAGCTGCTTGGCCCGAGGCACCTGCTACGCCTGCTGCTCTACCAGCGGCGCCCGCTGCTTCGCCTGAGGCCCCGGCTCCGCCTACTGTGGCTGTCTTACCTGTGCCCGGAGCCCGCCAGCCTGTTGCGTCGCCTGCGCTCGACGCCCGCCAGCCTGCTGCATCGCCTTCGCATGACTTCCTCCTGCCCGTTCCAGCCCCACAGGCTGGTTCCCCTGCTTCGACACGTCAACTGCCTGAGGGTCCCTCCACTACGACTCGTCGGAAGATGGCGCCTCCACCTGCTTCGGCTGCGCTCTTGCCTGCTGCAGCCACCCATCCCTCCTTGCCAGCATGGCCGTCCCCTCCAGCTGCCTCCTCGATGCCTCCACCTGTCCCACAGCTTGTCTCCTCACCCTCCTCATGGTTTCCCCCTGCTCCAGTCTCCCTGTCGCCTGGGGGCCCTCCAACATCAGCCTTCCAGTTGACTGCGGCCCCACACCCATCGCCCACCGAAGATCCCTAGGGCTCCCCTGGGTCCACCGGCCTGGTATCATTCTCCCTGTCTGGTCCCTCCTGTCTCTGCTCCTCATCTCTCTGTGTCTCCTCCTTTCTCTCCCGGTCCTGTTGTTCCTCCTGTCTCCGCTCCTCGTCCCTCTGTGTCTCCTCCATTCCCTCCTGGTCCCTTTGTCCCTCCAGTCTTTGCTACTCGTCCCTCTGTGCCTCCCATGTTCACTCCCGGCCCTTTCGTTCCTCCCGTTGGTGTTCCCCCGGTATCTCCCTTTCTTAGTTTGTTCGCGTTTCTCATCCTCTGTCAGGTGTTGTCTTACCTCTGGTCCCTGGTCCAGTTCTGTGTTTCCATCCTGTTCCCGGTCTCTCATTGATGGTCTTGTTTGTTTTTCAGGTCCTATTCTCCCGGTCCCATCTCATCCACATCTTCCCTTGAGGCGCGCCCAAAGTACGCGCCTTTGGGGGGGTTCTGTCATGCCCAGCCTGTACCACCCTCATGTGGACCACGCTTGTTAACCCCGTATGGAATCCTTCCATTTACCTGCTGTTTGGCATTTCCTGCTTGTAGTCCTGTGTCTCTAGTCCGCGTTCTAGTCTGTCTCCCCAGATCCGTCATTAATGTTGTATGCCGTGTGATCCCCTGTCTGCCTGTGATCTTCAATAAACCCCATTGTTTTTGGACTTCCGCTTCCCCGATCCTGCTTTATCCGCACCTTCCTTGCTCGCCTGTCACACGGACGTGACACCCTCAGAGCCCTCACAGCCATTCTCCTCAGTTCCTGGTACAGACTGGAGTTGCCACCAAATTGTGTACAGTGACTCTTCTCAATAATATCCAGAATGCCCTGAGAGATGAAACACCTCTTTCTGGGAACACTGGCAACTCTAACAGAACCCCTGGAAACCTTCAGGGTCTTATCATGGAAGGTCGCCACCATCACATCAGAGTTTTCTGTCACACCCAAGTCTGCAAGTTCTTCACAAAAACTGTATGCAAACTCAGGGCCAGCCCGTGGCATAGGCAATATAGGCAAATGCTAAGGGCGCCATCCATACAGGGGGCGCCACTAACAGAGGAAGAAAAAAAGTGTAACATTGGTATTAATGTGTCTTAATATGAAAAGAACAAGCCCACATGAATTTACCTGCTTAGCAAAGCCTATTAAGTAGTAGTAGTAATAACAGGGCCAGTCAATCCTATATGCAACATAGGCGATTGCCTAGGGCACCAACTTCTGGGGGGGCACCGAACTGCCAGCAAATTTAACTCTGCATCAAGTGGGGGGCACTGGCGGTGATGCTTGCCTAGGGCGCCACACTTGCTAGGACCGGCACTGTGCAAACTCATCATAGCCCACGTTGTCTTAACTCCGCTTGTCTTTACCCTGCTTGCTTCTGCCTTGCCTGTTACTGCCCTGCCTGCCCATGAACCTACCCGCTCCTGTCCTGCTCACCCTGAATCTGCCTGCTCCTGCCCTGCCTGCTTGCCTACAGCGACAGGAGCAGTCTGGTTTTATGCCTAAGAACTCTACCATCGACCACATCCTAGCACTGAGGGTTCTCATCAAGCAGAAGTGTGAATATTGGCAGAGTTTCTTTACAGCCTTTGTCAATTTTCATAAAGCGTTCAACTGGTCCCTGGGTATTGAACTGGAGGACAACCTGACCCGGAGTCCTAACACCAAGGAACTGCTGAAAAAGGCTCAGCAGAGACTATATTTTTGGAGAATCCTCAAAAAGAGCCATCTCCCCAAGAATCTGCTCCTTGCCTTTTACCACTGTTCCATCGAGAGCGTACTTACATACAGACTCTACATACACTTCCGCAGATGTAAAAGTTCTCCATAGGGTCATCAGGGCAGCAGAGAAAACAACTGGCTGCCCTCTCCCCACCCTGGAACATATCTACACCTCCCAATGCCGGAAAAAAGCTATGGACATTTCACATGATTCATCACATACTTAGCCTATTTATTATCTATTGCTGCTACACCACTCTGTCTTCCATGTCTTCTGTGTATCCTGTTTTGTGTTCTGTCTGCGAGGGAGGGGTTTTCAAGTAAGAATTTCATTGTGCTCTGTACGCTGTACTTTGTAC
Source organism: Mormyrops boulengeri (assembly GCA_026781065.1). Taxonomy (NCBI): domain Eukaryota; kingdom Metazoa; phylum Chordata; class Actinopteri; order Osteoglossiformes; family Mormyridae; genus Mormyrops; species Mormyrops boulengeri. The sequence goes on from JAODLD010000001.1 coordinate 28,710,892, forward strand.
ATATGACAATAAACTTCAACTTCAACTTCAACATCCCGGTCACTGTCTCTTTCAGCTTTTGCCATCAGGAAAGAGATACAGAACAATGAAAAGCAGGACAAACTGCCTAAAGTAAACAGTAAACAGTTTTTACCCGAAAGCAATCATGGCCTTAAACTCTAAACAGAACTGTTAATTTCCATATTCATAAGTGCAATTTATATATCCAGCGCAATATATATAGTGCAATATGTATAGTCAGTGCAATTTGTATATTTTTTAATTTATTCTTTTATTACTCATGCCTCACATTGAGTCGCCTGCACCTTCGCAATTTCGTTGTCAAGTGACAATGACAATAAAGATTATCTTATCTATCTTAACTCAGTTGATCAAGCTGCCCTGTGGGACATCCTGAGATTTTGCGGGATAAAGTTGCTGGATGTCATGGCCGAACTGTACACTGGTAGTGTGAGTGCTATGCAGAATGGAAGCAGAACCTCTGCATTCTTCCCAGTTGATTTTGGGGTTCATCAGGGCTGTGATCTTGCTCCTATTCTGTTCAGTGTTTGCATGGACTGGGTCCAGCAGCTGTGAGGCATCTCTTGGTAAAGAAAGATTGACTGATTTTGACTTTGCCAATGATGCTATGATATACGCGGAGTCAATGGAGGTTCTGATTAGAGCTCTCAAGAGACTGAGTGAGGAGTCTGAGTGTCTGGGATTGAGTCTCCTATATAAACAACAAGATCCAGGCCTTTAATTACTTAGGCACAGCCATCAGCAGTCTGCAGGGAGAATGTTGACCTCACTAAGACATTCCGTTACCTCAACAGTGAAATTGGTGACTCTTCCTATGAAGTCTGCATATGGTTCGGAGAGCATGGGGGGTCATGAGGTCACTAGAAAGGGGTGTGTGGCACACCTGATATCTTTGCAAGAGGATGAAGATCCAAGTCTTTAGAGTTGTAGTGCTCCCTGCCTTGCTGTATGCCTGTGAGACATGGATGCTTTCCAGTGAGCTGAAATGAAGATTGGACTCCTTTGGTACTAGGTCTTTTCGGAGTACTTGGGTACACCTGATTTGATTTTGTGTTGAACAAGTGGCTGCTAGGGGACTCCCGAATGAGGCAGCTACAGCAGTGAGGAAGCTACAGCACTATAGCCATGTGGGGCGATTCCCTGAGGGTGATCCAGATCAAAGAACCCTCATTGCTCAAGACCCGAGCAGCTGCACCAGGCCAAGAGGACACCCAAGTAACACCTGGCTGTGGCAGATGGATGGCCATTTCCAAAGGGTGGGACTGGACTGTGTGTCCGCCAGGGGGGTTGCGAGGCATTTCATCATGTGGTGGTTGCGGCAATACACTGCATCAGTGCATGCTCCCCAACCTGACCTGACCTGCACGGGTGTAGGAGCAGATTAGTCCTAATTGGGCCAGGTCCCAGGTCACGGGTCCCACGAAATAGAAAGGGTGCAGGATTGAGGTAGGTTCTTCTGAGGAATCTGGCAGGTTGAACTGTCTGTACAGAGTGTTGGCTTTGACATTCTTAGGACAGGGAAGGTATAACACCTTAAAATCACACTGAATGAAGAATAGGGTCTGGCGGGTGTTCGATTGCTTAGTGTTTTGGAGGTACTCCAGGTTGCAATGATCAGTTAACACTGGAAATGGAGTCACCCCTCCGGCCCGTGATGTCACTCTGAGTTTCTTGAAATAGAATGCAAAGGCATAGAGCCACCTGGTGTCTTTGCGTCATTAGGACAGGACAGCTCCCACCCTGACCTCCAATGCATCAACCACTACCACAAAGGGCAGTCTGGGATCCAGTTGTTGGAGTATGGGTGCAAAACAGAACAGCTTTTATACGTGGTGAAGAAACTTCGGCTTGCAGGGTTCATCTCAAGATGGGGTGTTTGTCGTGAAGGAGTGATGTGAGCGGGCCAGACCCAGATAAATAGGCGGTGCAAATTTGCAAAACCCAGAAAGCATTGTAGCTCCTTCATGGTTCAAGGTTGTGGCCACCCCTTGGACAGCATGGACCTAGTCTTCTTCCATGGTGACTCCTCCTGGACAGATCACATAGCCTAGGAACTTGAGAGAACATACATGAAATTCACATTATTCCCCCTCCACAAACAAGGTTATGGTTTCAGAGCTGCTGCAGCACCTGTCAGACATGATGGTAGTGCTGTTCTGGTGATGAGGAGTAGATCAGAATATCATCACTAGATATTCAGATTTTCCAGTGCTGGTGATGATTGTGATCTTCCATTCACCCCCCTTCCTGATGTGCACAAGGTTATAAGTGCTCTGAAGCTTGAGCTTAGTGAAGATCTGGACATCACTGAGCTATTCTAACACAGATGGAATAAGAGGCGAGAGCTCACATCTCTTTATTGTAATTGTGTTGAGAGCCTAGTAATCTATACAGGGTTGAAGCCCCCCATCCTTCTTCTTCACAAAAAAACCCATAAAAGACAGATGAAGGAGATGGGTGGATAATACCTTGTGCACATGCCACCAAGATGTACCTGGGCATTGCTTCTATTTCAGCTGAGAAGGGGGACAACCAACCCTTTGGGAGGGAAGTACCCTGTAGCACCCTGTAGCAGGTTGATGGAGCAATCGGAGTGACATTGAGGAGATCAAAGCCTTTGGACTTAGCTAAACATGTACTTGTTATCCTTGTATTCAGCCGGGAAGGAGGACTTGTTATCAGGGAGAGGGCTCCCTACAGAAGAGACTTGACAGGGCATGGTTAAATATTGGGAGAATCCAGCACCAGAATCTAGCACCAGAATCCAGGAGTGCAACTGCATCTATCATTCTCCCTTCCCAGGCTAGCACAACTACCTAGCGTTGCTATGTTGTTTGGAAGGTCATGGATGATTCCAGTATCACGCTCTTTTCTGCGTATAAAGTGGTGGCTCACTCACAAGCCTGACCTATCAGCAACGATATCACAAATCAGACTAGGGTAGTATCTTCTGAAAACAGCTCTGGATACTTCTTGACATACTGCACTACATTAAGAATGAGTCTGGATCTCCTCTGTCTTTTTCAGGGAACTCCCATGACTAGTAGCATTGGAGAAAGGGGCAGCAGGGTGGAAGCGGCTTGTCCTTCCATGAGCTGCTGCACTAAGACTTCTAGCTGAGTGATCTGGGCACAGCCTTCTTGCAGATGCCGCTGTGTCTCCGCTGGGTCCATTTGGAGGCGAGGTATTCTGTCAGAGTTGGGGCAGACAGACACCCGAAGACCCAAGTGGCGAAGAAGCAGGTCTTCATTAAAACGATCGAGCAAAGCAGAACTGAAATCGGCAGGCAAACAGAATGGTCATGGTCACTGGTCCAGAGAGGTTGAAGGCCAGGGAAGTCAGTCCTACAAAGGCACAAAGGACAGTTGATGAAGTCACCGGGCTTGTTGAGGGAAACAAGAGCTAGGTGGGACTGGAACAGGTAAGGCACAGACAGAACGATGAACAAAGCTGAAATGCTCAGTAAGGCTCACGAAAGGCTACAATACCTCACACTGAGTGTGAGGGCAGGTGAGTATTTAAGTCCTCTTTTGGCATTTTTAGTTTTTTGATTGCTGTCACAGATTTTTATAAAATTGAGTTTCCCCTTGCAAGGACTGAATGACATGTTTTTATCATATTACAACAATATGTACACATAACCCACAAATAGAGATACACACGTTAGCATCGAAATGGGATTTCTATGGGAAAAACCCTAATCCCAATCACAAAACCCTTAACCAATTTGTACAGTACTATAATCTGAAAAGCGTTTGAAACAGCCGTACTGTATTTTTAAAAAGTCAATGTAAATAGTGACACGGTCCATTTTATTACTTTATATTCATGTAATACATATACATGCCAATTAGATGGTAATCTGCCTGAGACATAAAGAAAAATGAAAAAAATGCTTATAATGATCATCCACTTATAGTGATCAATCTCACCCAGAGAGACGTGATCACTATAAGCGGGTTCTACTGTATTTTGGAATTGGAGCTGCTATAATACATTATTCTTGTCCCAATTCTTTATTCCAAGTTTAGCCTGTCTTGCCAAACACAATAGGCTCTCTGTGGAAAGCGTGACCATTAGTGAATTCCCCTTGAAAACCACACCTCAGTAACCATGGACAGCCCCATTAACTCTGTGCTCTGCAAAGAAATAATGTTGATCGGATTTAATGCGAGAGACTTCCTCCAATATTTCACTTGCAGACAAACCAAAGAGGTTTCTCTCCAAATGGCCCAAGTCAGCCCCAATTAAAACAGTGGGAAAGACTGGACCACATCTAAATAAATAGGAAGGAAGGTTCTTTCCCTTGTGCTCTTATTATTTGCTGAATGTTGCACAGGAAAAAAATTCTGATCACTAGTTCATTATTAACCAGTAAATGAAGAAAGTGGCTCAGGACATTCAGATTTATTTCAGTGGTGAAGCTGGCTGTGTTTCTTGGACTGTGGTACCTTTTTCTCAAAAAGATGCATGTTGGTCTGAGAGGGTGAGCTACAAGCTTCCGTGGTCCAGCTTTTAACTAAATGTATTTGGATCTGTGGTTTACATAGTATTGTGGATAGTAATGTTCAAACAGTGGATAACCTGTAAAAAAAAAGCAAGACATTCAAAGAAAATGGCCTGTTGACATGGTTGTGGTAACATATATTTAGAGTAATCATTTTTATTCCACTGCATATATGCTGAACCTGAATACCAAGAAGTTCCGCAGAAATGAAAATGTTTCTTTAACACATCTTACAAGAGCAAATCTCAGAATCCCCAATGTAAATTATATGGCTAAAATAACTGTTAGTTATGTAAGTTTCATTTAATTAAAAATTTGAGTAAAATCTAAAACATGTGACCAGCCCTGGCAGTCCTCCAGGGCGCTGACATAAACTATACATACAAAGTGGTCCTCATGATGGCCGAAGACGTGCAAATATACTCTAAGTGGCAAAACATTTGGTTTTGCTTACACTTGATTCTGAGGGGGGGAGGGG